>CM053580.1:439085572-439108491 GCA_028627135.1 Pseudochirops cupreus | reverse complement strand
TGATCACTGACTTCCTGAGAGTGAAGGAGGAGATAGGGAAATTATGTAAAGCAAACTCAAAAACTTGAGCCAAATAACCTCAATAACCTCCAGTGGCATCATGGCATTACAGAATAGTATAGGAATTTAATTACAATGATGACCTCTCCTTTCCCCTGAAAAATAAAGTACAGTCTGTTTAGAATGCAAGGAAGCATATAATACAATTTTAAAATATTTTTTCTTCTTAGTTGATATTTGTAGATAAGGTTGAGTTATCTGGAAAATTCAGTTTTACTCAAAGATGTCAGATGAATAGAATGTTACTATAGGGTAACCTGCATTACCAGCTGCCAATTAGATATTCTAAACTAAATATCTCAGAACCATAGGAAGAGATTCTGAGGGTCTAGAAGTAACAGAGTTGGAACCAACATGGCAATTCAATGCACATCTGAAGAGCCAAGCCAAAGAAACTAAGGAAAAGTATCCCCTGAGTTGGGGAGGAGTTATAATCTGCCTCTGTGGAGGAAATGGCCACAGTGATCCTTGAGGTCACTCCTTAATTCCTCTCTGGGCTCCATTGTCATCACAGTCATAATCCAGAAACTTTTGATCATCATATGCCCCTTGCCATATCTTCCTCTGATTCATCTGTTCCTCCTGGAAACTCCCTTTTAAGGAAAATATGCAGGTCAACTATATTCACTCTTTTTTTTTCCCCCCCACTCTGAGCTCTGCTCCTATTCTCTGGAGTTTTCCCTACCCCTGCCTCTTCTTAAACTTTTATTCCTTCTATGTGTTGTCTTCTCCCATTAGAATGTAAGCTCCCTGAGGGAACAGGCACTCTTTTTGCTTATAATTCTATTCAGTAATTCAGGAATACTGTGTGCTTGGTAAATAGCATAAACTTAATAAATGTTTATTAATTTGCTCAACATATCAAAAACAGAACCTCCTATCTTTACCCCAAAACCTACTCCTTCACCCGATTTGCCTGATTTTCTTGAAAGCACTGGTATTTATCTAGTGACCCAAATTCTCAACTTTAGTGTTATACTCAGCTTCTTAAATTTTATTTACTGTAAGCCAACCATTTGCCAAATCTTTTTCTTTTTCTCTCATGTTTATCCCCCTTTCTCTACTCATACAGCCACCACCCTAGTTTAAGCTCTCACCATTCGTACCTGGATTATTGCAAATGTCTGCTAATGGTTCATGTTTCTGGTCTCTTTCCACTTGCTGCCATCTTCCACACAACTACTACAAAGTAATTTTCCTAAAGCTCAGGTATAACTTTTTAGCCCCAACTCCATAAGCTGTGGTAACAACCTATTACCTCCATAATCAAATAAAAACACCATAGAGAATGATTCTGAGAGTCTGGAAGGATCATTGGACATTTGTGGCTCTTTGTAACTTGATTCCTTTCTTCCTTTCCAGATTTATAAAACATTGCATCCTTCATGCATCCGTTGTCCAGTCACACTGACCTTCTTACTGTTCTTCACACAGGATATTCTGTCTCTTGGCTTTTGCAAAGACTGTCACCTATGTCTGAAATACAATCACCTCCTCGACTGTGCCTCTTGGAATCTCTGGTTGTTTTTTTGAGACTCAATTCTGACACCACCTTCTACTTGAGGTCTTTCATGCCTACCCTCACGCAGTTGCTAAGTGCCTCCCTATATGCATACTTATGCATGTACATGTATTCTCCTTACTCCTAGGCATTAAAATCTAAGCGCTTAGAGGTCAAGAAGTGTTTCATTTTTGTCTTCGTACTCTAAAGACCTGGAAAAGTACCTGGCATGTAATAGGTATTTTAAAATGCTTGTTGAATGATGGATTTAAAGTGATTGGTGGTTTCCCTAATGAATATTGATGCACAATTTTTAAATAAAATACTAGCAAACAGATTACAGCAATATATCACAAAAATGCTATGCTATGACCAGTCAGGTAGGATTTATATACAACATTAGGAAAAATATTGTACCCAGTATTAGGAAAACTATCAGCATAATCAATTTTATCAATAAAAAAGAAAAATCCTATTATATCAATAGATGGAGAAAAACTTTTTAACAAGATGTAACATCCATTCCTGTTAAAAACCTAGAAAGCACAAGAATAAAGAGAGCCTTTCTTAAAATGTTAATTGTTATTCAATCATTTTTCAGTTATTGGCTGACTCTTAATAACCCCATTTGGGGTTTTCTTAGCAAATATACTAGAGTGGTTTGCCATTTCCTTCTTAAGCTCCTTTTACAGATGAGGAAACTGAGGTAAACAAGTGTAAGTGACCTGCCCCAGGTAACACACCTAGTAAATGTCTGAGGTCACATTCAAACTTGGGTCTTTGTGACTCCAGGCTCAGTGTTCTATCCATTGTGCCACCAACTGCCCAATTTTAAATTAGTTTTCAAATAAATAATCTTAGGTAGACTATATTAATAATTAATTTTATCTGTTGTGTTAAATAAATTAATACAATTAATATACATTTCAATAATCCATTAAATACTATACTGTCTTTAGATTCCTTCTCATTGCTTTCTGTACTACTCAGTGCTGATATGCCTAGGAGTTAACTGTTTACTGTTACAAATCAAACCATCATTGTTTCCTTGTAAGCCATCAGCTCTACTGTATTATGAAAAACTGTAAGTAACAGTCTTTATCTCACCATTTCAATTCAATTCTGTAAATGTGTTAAATGTTTGCTGTGTGCCAGGCACTGTGCTAAGTGCTGGAAATACAAAAAGAGCTAAAAGGTAGTCCCTGCCCTCAAGGGCCTTATAATCTAATGGAGGAGACCACCTGCAAACAGATAGATACAAAGCAAGGTATGTAGAAGATAAATAGAAAATAATTAAAAGAAGGGAAACACTGGAATTAAGAGGGCCAAGGCAAGGCTTCCTGAGAAAGATGGGATTTTATTTAGAACTTAAAGTAAAGCGGAGAGGTCAGTAGTCTGAGCACAGGAGGGAGATCACTCCGGGAATGGGGGACAAGCAGAGAAAATGATTGAGAGCATGAGGGTGAAGGTGGGAGTGGAGGAACAACAGCACATGATCAGATCTGAGTTTTAGGAAAAGCACATTAGTGGCTGGATGGAGAATGGCTTGGAGTGGGGAAAGACCTGAGGCAGGCAGGCTCTGAGTTTAGAAGGGTGTTTCAGATGTCCTAGGATAAGACTAATGTTTCTCACCAATTTTTCCTCCAAAGAGATCAGTAGTATTTGTGGATTAGTGTTCTACCAATACTTATATCACCTCCTGAGGAAAGAAAATAATTTCATTTGAAATATCATTAATTTCTTTAAATTTCTTAGAAAATAAATCAGCTTTGTATCAGGATGTAACAAAAATAACTTTCCCCTAGTCCTTTTCATGCATAGCACTCTGCTAATTCAAAAGACTGCCATAGGATTGGCATGCTTTCATTATCACCCATGTTTTGAATAGCATAATGTAGCAACAAAGGGTTTTACATTGTTCTTACAAAAAAGTAAGATGTGCATTTGGATTATTGCCAGCTGACCATGCTGGTCTTTGTAATAGTAATCTGTTGTCTGGAAATAGATTTCAAATTCAATTTTTAATGGCTTCGGCTCTCTGTGAATATCCAGATTTTCAAGATATATTCAACTAATAAGATGAGATATTGATTTGGCATATTCCCCCATGTTTGACACTGCTCTTCTGAGCAGATTGTTCAAGATTTTTGTGTACTTATACAGTTGCATTATTCTGGAAAAGACTAAAAAAGGAAAGAATAGTGTTGTACTAAGAAATAATATTGTGCATCTCATATTTGTGTTTTGTTTTTTTTTTTGCATGGAGTCATTCATTCAAAATAAGTATCAGACTCAGTACTTTGTCTTCCTTAGTTACAATCTCTAACCAACAAAGCTAACCATTCACAGGAGAAAATAGTAATAGACTTCTTTAGTATAGGTCTTCTCAGTGTTTCCTGTCGATTTCTCCAAAGTGTGACCACATATATAGATATTAAATAAAACTGCATCATAAATTATACTACCATAGGTTTCTGATTCAGTTGTGAGGTGGCTCTGTCTGCCTTGTTGTCTTTAGGTCTATACTAGCTTTCTCTATAATCGTTATCAACATTGTTTGTTCCAAGGAGCTCTAGGATTCAAGATGGCAACAGTACCTTGAGTTTATGCTTATTGAATGATTGTGTTTTACCAGTGTACCGGTTATTTTTCCTTTGGAGTGTCATTATTACAAAGCAAACATGTTAAAACGTGGCCTTTATTGCTACAGCTATAGGTATATGTGAATTTCAAAGGAGCCAAGTATAGAAGGTTGATAAAAGCTCAAGTACCAAGATTTTTTCTACCATTAATTTAGCTTGGGTGGTTTAAAAAAAACAAAACAGAAGAATTGTAGAAGTAGATAAGAGAAGCAGTCTGAAGATGGAGGTAATTAAAATGGTCCATATAATAAAAGGAGAAACCAAGAAAGTGGTAGAAAGTAGACAGAGATCTACAATTATTTGACCTTAATTAAAAGGTGGGTCATGTTGTCCAACTTTTTTTTAATTAGTTAAGAAATGCTTAATAGACAATTTGATATCAGCCTGAAGAAAAATGGACATTAAAGAAGGACATATTAGTACTGATACTTTACACAAAGTACTTTGTAAATGAAGCTATTAAAAAAAATTTAATAATACATTCTTTTATTGGTGTAGAGAACTCCCAATAAGGAAACTGTCTCTAACAATGTGGATCAATGCCTGCTCCACAACTTAGGTGTTAGGAATTTGCTTGTGACATTCAGAGGTCAAGTGATTTGCCTAGGATCATGAAACTAGTTTGTATAGAAAGTCGAACTTGAACTCAGATCTTCTTGACTCCAAGACTGGCACTCGCTCTCTCCTCTCTCTCTCTCTCTCTCTCACTCTCGCTCTCTTCCTCCCTCGCTCTCTCTCTCTTGCACTCTCTTGCTCTCTCCCTCTCTTCCACTCTCTCTCTCTCTCTCTCTCTCTCTCCTCTGTGCCTTTCTCCCTCTCTCTACTGTACTCTTATCGCATTCTTTTTCATACCATGTGAGTCGATTGCTCTATGGTTCTTCTTACCATCTTTGTGACTGCACAGACCAAAACCCATCTCTGGCCACTACTCCTCTCTCTCTCCCTCTCTCTCCCTCTCTCTCTCTCTCTCTCTCTCTCTCTGTCTCTCTCCGTACACACACACGCACACACACACACACACACACATATATATATATATATATATACTGTCTTTCCTTATTAGAATAAAAAGTCCTTGAGAACAAGGGCTTTCTTACATACTATACATGACACATAGTGAGTGCTTAATCAGTGCTTTTTCAAATTCATTCATTCACTCATATTCAGACATTATAAATTTCTGATATTATAAATAGACTGTGAAGGGGAAAAAAGGCAAGAACAGGGTGTGAAGGTGAAAAGAGAATTAAATTGGAAGCTTCCTGCATAATTAATGAAAAATAATTGGAGATATGTTGCTTGGAGAAGGGAAGATTAGTTAGGGATATTATAGAAGTAAGTTTTTTATCAGGTATGTGTTATTCTGGATAACCTCTCCGGTCCCTTCCAATTCTGTTATTCTGTGATCTTCCACCCTTCATTCCACTCAGATTGTGCTGTGTTATGTCAATAGCAATTCTGGCTCCTAGTTCAAAGGAAAACAGCTGAGTCTGGTATAATATTTCAAACTTTTGAAATTATTCTAATTAAATAATAATTCAGAGCAATTTATTCATGTGACTTTGTGTCTTAATTTGTTACTGAAAGGATTTAACATAGGAAAACCTATTTGGAGAAGGTTTTGAAATTTCTTAGAGTATAAATGAGAAAAGAGAAACTGGAAAATTCAGATAGTTTTTTATAAAGAAAAAGAACATTAATACACACATGCACCTTTAACATTGCTTCTCAGCCAGACATATTATTAAATACCTCACAGAATCAGTAAGTTATGGTAAAATGATGTTATATAACATTTCACTAGATATTGTGTTTATATCTTTCCACCATAGAGGTGAAAAGTCTATCAAGTTCTTTCTTTTTATTTCATTCCTACTATTCAGCTTCTCAAGTTCTAAAATTGAAATTGCTGTGATTTGTAGCATGGTGCTCTCCCCTGCTTTTGATGATTTAAGAGAATCTGTAGGCCTGGCATCTATCTTCAACAGCCCATCATGGCAAGGGTTGAAAGCTCATTATGCTGTTTTTATATACACACACGTACACACACACATCCCTCTTCAACAAGTGTGAATTATAGAAAACAATCACTACAATCTATTTGTAAGGAATATTGAATATTAAAGTGCTTCCACAGGTGATTGATTTACTCTCCAGCGAACTCATCTAAAGATCAGTGAGGCTTATATGCCTTTGTCATTGATGGTATATTTCTAAAATTAAATATGAGAATTTCTCTTGAATTTGGAAAATTTGAGGCTTGCTGCATTTGTTTTTTAAATTAAATTAAATTTTTTTCAATTGACAAAAATCCACTTTCTCTCCTCACCTACCTTAATGCTCTCCTATTGAGGGAGAAAAAAAAGTTATTAACAAATATCAAGCCAAAACCAAAAAAACCCTGCAGTGGCATTACATTACAAAACATTACAAAAATAATGTCTCATTCTGTATCCTGAGCCCATCACCTTTTCCTCAGTACTTCATCATGAGTCTTCTGGAATCATGAGCAATGGGTTGATCAAAGCTTTTAAGTCTTTCAGAGTTGTTTGTCTTTACATGTTTTTGTTACAATGTAAATTATTCTCCTGGTTCTGCTCACTTCACACTTTATCAGCTCAAATAGGGCTTTCTGAGTTTTTCTGAAACCGTCTTTTGGGATATCTGTTAAGAAATTTTAAAAAACAAATTTACCTCTCCCCCTTCTGATGTTTTTCAGCACTCAGTCTTTCACCTTTGTCAGCATTCAATCCTCCACTTTTTGGTGCTTTTCAAAAAGTACTTTTTTATTTATATGCCAGAGATTAATTACTTATATGTATTACTTCCATCTTTTGAGAGAATATGATAGAAAATTAAAGTAAGAAAGAAAAATAATTCAGTTTGAAATATTTTAAGTCCTAAGCTTTATGGGCCATACACAAGTCTGTGAGTTTCTTATTCACCTTTTTTTTTATTCCAATTTAGTTTTTGTAGGTTGATTTAAACAGCTGGGCAAAACTTTCACATTTAACCTCTATTTCCCTGTTAAAAGATCAATAATCTCTGTGTGTTGTATGTATCTCAGTGTATTCCATGAAGACCCATATCACTCCACTCCAACCACATACAGGGTTGCCCATATCTTGACCTTGTTCTTCACAAGTGTTTCACTTTACAGAATCACAGAATTTTATTTGGAAGGAAACCCCAAGGCCACCTTACCAATTCATATGTGAACAATAATCCTATTTATCTGTACAAACTCTGAATTTCTTCTCTTTGACCATAACCTGCTGTTATTCCATCTTTTCCTTTGCTTCTCTCTTGCTTCCTTCTTAGTTCTATCCCATCTTTACTTTCTGAAAGGAACCACCATCCCTCTAGTGACCCTTGTTTGCAATTTAGATGTATCCGCAACTCTTGGTTCTTCTTCATCCTCCCAGCTGGGTCAGCTCTGCTTCCACACCATCTCTTGTGCCTGCCCCTGCTCTCAATTCTTGGGTAATCCCAGTGGCTTTCCCTCTTTTAGTTGTTTCCTGCTTGCTATTTATATTACGTATAGCTTTCTGTGTCTTTGTTTGCGTGTCTGAGAGCAGAGACTGTCCTTTGCTTCTTTTTGTGTCCCACCCCCCACCCCCCACTTAAGACAGTGTCTGCCACTTAGTAGGTGCTTAATAAATTGATTGCTTTTATTAATGATTGATTGATTGATTCTCTCTACTATTCCTCAAACACCCTAGTTCAGGCCTTCATGAATGATATTTTAGAATTAGCCTCCTAAATAATCCCTTTAATCAGTATCTTTTCTCTCTAATTCATCCTTGATATAGTTGCCAAACTGATTTTCCTAAAGTACAGATCTGCCCATTTTAGTCCTTTGCTCAGGAAGTTTCATTTGTTCCCTATTGGCATTGGGATAAAATATCAACTCCGTTGTTTGACATTTCAACCCTTTATACCTAGTTCCCACCTGCTTTTCCAGACTGATTACAGATTACTTTCCCTTACACATTCTATGGTCCGGCAAAGCTGGCCAATTTATTGTTCCTTAAACATGACATTGGTGTATAGTGGATATTGAATAAGTGCCTGCTGGTTGGTTAAATGATTAGATGCCATTTTTTGCTTTAAATTTCATAAAAGCCATGTGAGATTGCATCATAAGAGAACAACTTGCTTTCCCTTGCTTCAGTTTGTTTCATGAATATGAACTGTTATTCCTATGAAGAATCCATTATGTCCATTATGTTGTAATGCTCAACCTTTCAAAGCTCTAGTTTTCAAGTCTAAGAAAGATCCATTTTATTTGTGGTAATTTTTGTCCAAATACTTGGTTTTGCCTTTTTCTCTTTGTTTTGCGGTTTCCCCCTTATACTTCCTGTTCATTTATTTCACTTTATCTCCATATATCCTGTATGTTTCTTTATCTTCCTACTGCTTTGCATCCTTACTTTCTTATATTGTTCTCTTGGAATGCTTTCCCCACCCCCTTCATTCAGTACCTTTCATTGAGCATTTTCTTCTGCAAAATGTTGTAGGTAACAGATTAATAATGTTAATAATTAATAATAATATTATATTAATGTTACAATAATAATTAAAATAGTTAATAACATTAATAACAAAATGTTCTTTCCTTCAATATACTTACAGTCCAATAGGAAAGTTAAACTATATATATACAGATAACTACAATCATACATTTGACTAAGAAAATCAAAGAGATTTTCATAAAGGTTCCATGGGCTCTAGGCTTTGAAGGATAGGTAGGTAAAGAAGAGAAGAGAGGGAAAGTATTTCAGGTTGAGGAAATAGTAACAATAATTTTAATGAAGGCAGTCTTAAATAACCTTTGTCAGTCAGTGCTTTGTACATAATGAACACTTAAATGTCAATTGTTGTAAGGCCTGGCAATGAAAAAGTCTGGAATACATTTGGAAATTAGTATTTCTCAAGTACAGGGTGTATAAAGATGAGCATGATGAAATAGGGTCAGAAAAGTATGTTGGGATCAAATCATGGAGTGCTTCAAATATCATATTAAAATAGTTCATTTTTTGGTAGGAAATAGATTTTTTAAAGCTTTTGAATAGTCGGGGGGGGTGTGATGACATGATTATGGAGTCGTTTTATAAAGATTCATGGAGCAGCAGTGTATGGGACTGGAAAAGTAGGATAAAATGAGGGCCTCAAGTAGGATCAGAGCCATGCAAATAGAAAGAATATTTGATATCAGTATTGATATAGATATCTGGAGACTCACACACAAACATGTGCAGGATATCCGTCGTGCTTGGTAACTGAGGCTGGTATAGGAAGGAGAAGCTGAATTTCAAACCTTAGAGGCGTAGGTGTTGATATTGACATTAAAAGAAACAGACAAGTCGGGAAGAGGAACAATTTGCCAGAGGTGAGTGAAAGATAAAAGAGATTGATTTTTGGCATGCTGCTATCTTCATTAAAACAAAAGTTGGACTAAATGATCTACCTCTAAGATCTCTTCCAGTTCCAATAGTCAGTGGTCTTCATTTTTCCCTTATACTCCCTTGATTCTCTTGCTAATAGATTTTACTTTTAAATGCTGCTAATGTCCCCATCCATGCCTGTTGTGCTTTGGATCTCAAATGTGCCTCTTTCTGTCTTTAATATACTAGTGTTTGTCATAGTGCCAGTATGATACTTATGAAAGAGAAGATATAACCTGTGAATTTAATACTGGGATCTTGCCTTTCAGCTACCAAAATGTATTTAATAAATTTGAATGTATCTATAGAAATGTGTAAATGCCTTGAGAGAGAACTGTTGGTTTTTGAAATTCTTTCCTTGTATCATCACTCCTTATAGAAGAATGTTGTCTCTCCCAGAATTTCAGTAGAACTTGGTGTAGAAACTTGGAATGTTACCAGATAGTAGGACTGTAGTTATATTCCTAGATAAATAGAAATGAACTTTTATTTATTTATTTATTTTGGACATCTGCTTGCTCAAAATCCTAAAACTCATCACAGTTCTGTGGAGAAGAACCTCATAACAGTTTTTGAAATGACTGAACCTAATTGGCCTTATTTAAACACTTTGAAGCCATTAGATCCGAAACAAAAAACTTAATATTCACAGTTCTCCTTGTTATGTTGTTGATATAGGACATTATCCAAAGAGTGGTCAAAACATAATTCACATAATGCCAGCAAGAGCCCTAGATCAGATTTTTGCAAGTCTTCCATTTTACAGTTTGCATTTTTGGAATCAAAAAGTATTATTTTCATATCTGATCTTGTTTTGCCCTGATGTTATATGATATATTTCCCATTGGAAGAGGAAAGAAAAGACTCTTTTTTTCCCTTTAAAGTAATATAAACATACTTTATTAAAAGTGAGCTCATATGAGACTTTCACTTACTCAAGATTGAAAAGATATGAACTTTATAAAAAATCTTTATTCTTCTATGGATCATATAAAATTAACATTCTGTGATACCCCTTCCCCATTTTTTTATTTTTAGAATGTCTATTCCACAGCCTTATGTTCAGCAAAAATAATTCATGGCCATATAACAAAAATTCCTTACATGTATATCACTTAAATGTTTTTAAAGGATTTTCGGAACCTAGCTTCTTGAATCCTCATAAGAGGTCAAGTGCATGTAGTTTCTATTTTCTATAGATATCTGTCATTAATTTCTGTGTTGAGTCTCTAAGTGAGAAGGGGAAGGAGAAGGAAAGAGAATAAGCATTTATACTATGTACCTGGCCCAGTGCTAAACACTTTCTCCAATATTATCTTATCTGATATTCACAACAACCCTGAGAAATAGGTGCTATTATTATCCCCATTTTAAAGGTAAGGAAACTGAGGCAGACAGTGATTAAGAGACTTACCGAGGGTCACACAGCTTCTAAATTTCTGAGGGTGGATTTGATCTCAAGTCTTCCTCATTCCAAACCCAGTGCTTTTTCCACTGCATCACCTAACTGCTCTGAGCATTTTATAGTTTAGAGTTTAGGCCAGATTAAGAATATGGTCATTTGAAAGAAATTGATATCAAGCACGTATGTCAGTGGGTTTAATATTATTAGCAAAGTGAGAGAACAGGAAAAGTCTAGAGACAATAAATGGTTGAGATAAAAAAAAAGTGGGGCCAGGGAAATGAGAGGATTAGTGTCCGCTAGAAGGAGAGAAAAAATAAAGGTAAAATGTCAAACAAATAAAAACATGAATCCCTATGTACTCGACTTCCTTTTGTCTTTCTGAAAGTCATCATGATCCTCTCACTAATTCTTTAACAAAGTTAAGAAAAGAGAGATCACTTTTAGCTGAAAAAGACTTCTTGGAGGATATTGTATGAAAATTGGACCTTCAAGGAAGGACAGGATTTCATAAGGTTGAAGCCAAGAAGAAGGAAGGAAATGTATTTCAGGCAGCGGGGAGGAGTATGACATGTATCTTGAAAGCGTGGCTGGAAGCAGGCTGTAGAGCTTCTTCAGTACTGGCCTAATTTGGATTTTGAACAGCAGAGACACACGATCAGGCCAGTGTTTCCGAAGGTACTCTTTATTCTCCATCTTATATGAAATAATCTGTTCCTTTTATTTGATTACCTTAGGAATATTCCTACTTGGCTTCACTGATACCTAAAGACTCACATACACCCACTAAAGCTTTTTGCAACAGGTCCTGCCCAAATATATGTAATGACTAAAGTCTGAATTCTGATGGCTAATGGCTATATAAGTTGTTCTTTTACATCACAGCGTTTTAAAAATTACCTAAATATAGGTATTGATTTATGAGCCCAAAAGAAAATGTATTTGGTTTCAATATCAGCATATCCTCAATTAATCATTTAGCCAGTATTCAGTAAGGACCTATGTGCCAGGCAATACACTAGGCACTGGGGATAGATACAAATACAGTGAACAAAACAATCCTTCCATCCAGGGAAGGAGAGATGACAAAGACATAGGTAGGTTAAACAGAGTAAATGTAAAGTGAATAAATATAAATAAATGCACAGTAGTTAAACACAGTGAAATTTGAAAAGGAGTTGAGGAGGTCAAGAAAGTATTTGAGATTTGTCTCGAAGGAAGAGAAGGATTCTGCGAAGCCTTAGTGAGAAGGGAGCGCAATCCAGGTCGGGGGGGAGCAAGTGCAAAGGCAGATAAAAGGTGGTGTCACATGTAAGGAACAGAATGACACTTTGGTTTGATTTGGAAAAGGGAAAAATATACAATGAGGCTGTAAAGATAGGTTGGGGCAAGGTTGTAAAGGGCTTTGTAAGTTGATATTTGATTCTAAAGACAATAGGAACACACTGGAGTTTCTTAAGTAGTAGTCGGATCTCCTTTAATTCAGCAAACATTCATTAAGTTGCAGTTATCTTGTGAATGAAATAACACACCGCAGGTCATAAGGCCTCTCCAAGAACTTTCTTTGCCTAAATAAGCATCCAGGTAACAGTGAATGGTGCTCCTTTGGTGGCTGCTTCTCATATAACTTCTGTTGTTCCTGTAACACCACTGTCATAGGAACCATATTTATGATAAGATTTTCATCCTCCTATGAATTCACATTTTAAGTTGCCCTTAACCATATTCTGCCTTTTAATCAGTTACTTAAGAATATAATACTTTTTATGCTACTTTGTAGCCTTCTTAAAAGGCAAAAAGTCTACCTTACGTATATGTTTGTATGTTATTTAGCACATCACACAAAACCTTGCACATAGTAGGTATTGGATAAATACTCAGTGAATGAATTAATCTATATATTTCTCCATCTACTACTCTTACCTCCTTCAGGTGTAGAGTAGATTAGCTTTGACTTTTTGTAGAGTGTAGGTCAAAAATCTTGAACTATTTGCTGAAAAAATTAAGATAGTCTTGGTTAAATCAATATGCTACTGTTTGAAGTGACTTAGAACAAACTGAAATTTGTAAGATTGTCATCCCTAAATTAACATCATCAAAAGAAAGCAATTATTAGCATTTAGATATGCATATAGTACCTCTTTCTTATTAATAAGCCAACCCTCTCACTTATTCTTGAAAATATCTAACATTTTTCTTGTAGTTTAAACTTTGTTTATAGTATGAATATAACTCTATCTAAATAAAAATAAATCTGTATTCATTTATCAAAGAAAATTCCATTGAAAATTCATTATTCATACTTATAAAGTGAGTACTTTAATAAGCACATTTATTTAGAAGCTCCCTCAAGATTTGCCAAACACTTAACCAAGTACATTTATTTAAAAACATTCATATAATAGTTTTACAACATAATAAACAAAATGGGATAAATGTTAAGTTCTAGGTCAGATAACGGAATTCTTAAAGTATGTGCCAAACTATTTATACAAAAATTTATACAACTATACAAAG
Organism: Pseudochirops cupreus; assembly: GCA_028627135.1. Classification (NCBI taxonomy): domain Eukaryota; kingdom Metazoa; phylum Chordata; class Mammalia; order Diprotodontia; family Pseudocheiridae; genus Pseudochirops; species Pseudochirops cupreus. The sequence continues at coordinate 439,094,922 of CM053580.1, read as the reverse complement.
AATGGTTGTACGATAATGGGACTGTGATTGAAAGTTGAAGATTTTTAACATTTTGCTACTGTGACATTTTTCTAGGCTTCTTATCCTTGCTACTGTCAGATGCAGTTGAATGGATATCTAGAATAATAATTATTATTAATTATTAATTAAGTTAATAATTAATTAATTAATGGTGTTATTATTATAGCCATTTTTGTATAGCACTTTAAGGTTTACAAAGCACTTTGCATAAGTTATCTCATTTGACCTTCACTACAATCCTACATGATTAGTTCTGTTCTCATCCCTGTTTTTTTCATGAGGAAACCAAGGCACAGAGAAATAAAATGACTTGCCTTAGGTCACAACACTTGTAGCTGTCTGAGGCAGTATTCTAACTGGTCTTCCTGACTCCCAAGTCAAACATTCTACCCACTGTGCCATCTTGGCTTACTTCTTGGCATTCTTTGCCCATGCAAAAAATTCTTAGAGATATCTCCAGATCTCCATGCAAAGAAACATGGAAAGCCAAAGTTTCTACAACGTTTCTGTATTCTGCAATGGAAATAAATCCATTATTGGGATAAATGAGATTATTTCAAATTTTGTTACGTAGATTAAACTGACAGTGAGGAATGATTTCAGAGCCTAGGAGTAAACAGTGGTCAGACGAGGAGAATCATTGTTCGTGATTGATATGCCCCATATTTTCATGATTGTGCATGGCTGGATACTCCTGAGAATGTAGTGATGGTTCCCACATACCTGCACATATCCCACGACTTTACCATGCTGTGTTGAAAAGCTCCCAGCAGACAAAAGCTGAAAGTCACAATGTTTCCTGTATAATAGCTGCATGTACACAGGGACATTTCAGTTAATTGTAGTCAGGGACTGCTATGGGATATATTACTATTGTAATAAACTTTAGTAGAATAATTTATTTAGGAACTAGTATTTATTGGTGAAAAAGCCGAGTTTCTTATGGTGCATAATTTAAAGAGACATTCAGCATCTTTTATCAGCTCCTATACATTGGTTAAAATAATATACACCTATATCATGTTTCTGCACTTCTTATCATCCTATCCAAATTCCAAGTAAATGAATAAAAAGCTCTGCCTTAAATGTTGCCGTGTTACCCTAGAATGTTTACACGCACATGTCTCCAGCATCATTGCACCTCATTAATATTTCCTGTGCTCCAGTAATGCTTTAAATTCCATTGCTCATTTTCTTATGTGATTCTGCAGTTTTAAAAGTGTACTTTTTAAAAAACTAATGCACAATTAGTGATGCCATATAACACATTGCTAATGCCAACTAGTGATGTGGTCTTACAACAGTACAACTAACCATTTCTATTTGATATTTGTAAATATCTTACCAAAATTCCTGATCATTTTTCTTGAAATGTCCTATATGTTGATGTAGTGAAGTGTTTTTGTGGAAAATAAATATGCCTCAAAAAAAAAAACAATGTTTCTCTGTTATCCAATTTTTTAAAAAATGATGTGAGAATTTAGTAGCTGTTGTAAAAGAACCAATTTCATATCATGTTAATGAAAATATTTTAAATGTCATTTTTTTAAATGACATTTTTAAACATTAAGTTAGTTTTTTTTTTAAACATTAAGTTAGTTTTTTTAGTTAACAAGTTGCTTCATTATTTCATCACATTGGAGGAGTGGAGATTATGACCAAAGAAAATATCATCGGTATTATAAAAGTTAATAATACTTGGGAATAAATTTGTGAAACCCAGATTTGCACTGGAAATGCTTCAAAATCAGTTATAAATTTTTGAAAAGTAATTCTACCAACAAACATTTATTACTATAGTTACTTCTTGCCTTTCCTAAATTTGAGGCACTTTAATATCTTTTAAGTAACAAAAACAGTGAAATTGTTTTATTTTGATAAAAGTAAGAATATGAATGGTTTTTGAAAAATTTTCAACAGAGCCCTTCAGCTAGGTGATTATAGCTGATAATGCAAAGGAAAAAAATGAAAATATTGTTTTGGTTCTCTCAGTGAACCCATTAAAAATTTTTTTTGTTATCTTTTTAAACAAGTCATTTTAGAGCAGCTCCAAAGCTCTACAAGATATCACAACACAGTAAAGCCCCTATGGTGGTAAAGGTCAAAAAGCTAACTAACATATGTGAACTCGGGTTAGACCCCATAATTCACAATTTCGTAAAGTACCATTCCGTGTTCCCCTCTGCCTGTAATGGGAGTCGTCAGTACATATCTCCGAAATTATTTGGGCCAGAGAAGAATTAAGCTTTATCTGGATTAACATAATATAAATGTACAAGTAGCATTATCTTAGTGTACATTACAAGCGCAACTGACCTTTCGTTCAGTAAACCTAAGTGGTAATGAAGAATTCTTTCCAAAAATCCCAGAAATGTTTTTTAAAACCTAGAAAGACCCCGGGGTAAGATCAGTTGCACACAGTGTGGTGGATTGTTGACGAGTGGTAGTTAAGAACTTCTGTAATTCATAAAATTTAGACCTGTAAGTGAACTCAAGGTACATCTAATCCAACCCTGATTTTACAGATGTGAAAACTGAAGTTCATAATATCTAAATACTTGCCCGTGATCACCCAGATTGTAAGTGGCAGAGGCAGAGTTTGCTTTGGGATCATAGAATTTTAGAGCTAGGAAAGAGAGATGGCAAGAAGGCAACATGGGTTAGTGGAAACAGTGCTCGATTTGGTGTTTAAAAAAAAACCCCAAACCTGAGTTCAAATCCCAACCCTGTTTATGACTTGAAACAATTGACAGTCTCTTTGGACTAAAGTTACTACATCTGTAAAATGAGGATAATTCCTCATGATCTATCCCACGTAATTGTTGTGATTACAATATTTTACAAACATCAAAGACACTGTGTTAGCGTGAAATATTAATTACTAATATTAGTGAAAACTGAGGCCCAGAAGAGTTAAGGAAAATATTTAAGGACCTCTGGCTAGTTGGTAGTAGAGCAAGGGGTTAGAACTCAGCTCTTTAGATTCTCAGTCTAGAGCTATGATTGATCCTTCAGATCCCAGTCTGTGCCAGCCACAGCTATAGGGTCAGATTGTAATGGCAGACTCTTAGCATAGCAGCAATGAAGGGGATTCAGGGAAGAGTCAGAGGACCACACACACTTCTTTATGGGAGCAGTCCTCCAGCTGTGCGTCTGGAGTTACTCACAGCCATGACTCCAAGGTTTTTACTGCTTCTGGGAGCTGCTGTTCTAAGCAGGTAAACCACTCATATATATATGATTGTCCTAGTCCTGGTGTTCTACGTGTATATGGTTAGAGTAGCTAACCCAGCTGTGTTGCCTTTCTGTTTGTTCAGGGTATATAGGTACAGCCTGTTCATCATTGTTTGATATTCAAAGTTGCTCTACCTTTCTAAAAATTTGACATAACTGCTATACCATTTTGATTTGCAAGTACTTGTCGGTTCATTTGGGAGGTTTCAGCTTATGTTGATATCCCAGTAACTTACCTTTTATTCTATATGACACAGATTTATAAATTTTTGGAAAACCACCCTTTAACACAAGGCAGAAGTTACTTTGTTCTTTACTGTGTCTATAGCTGTTTAATGTGCAAGTAATAGCAGTACACTTGAAATGCATTTGGTGGGACTTAGGGAATTGGAGAATGTGTAGTTCAGTACTGGAAAGCCCTAACAGTAAAAGTAACCAAATGTCAAGATTCAACCCAAGTCCCTGATCTGTTAAGAGCCTGTAATTATGAACAGTGAAGACTTTCTAGAAAGGTCAGTCTGAGCTAATAAAGAGACTTAATTACAGAACATTGTTAAGGAAAAATAATTTTGTCCATTTTTGGTACCTGCAGTTATTTTTCATCTCTTTTCTGAGTCACCACAGCCAAGCAATATTTCTAGGTAGAGTTCGTTTGATAGTTCTTTAATGATTAGAGAATAAATTAAAAATCACAGATTTGGAGCTAGAGAATACCTTGGAGTGCTCAGTACTCATACTGTAGGGAATCACTATCACAAATATAAGTAATCACTACAAATCACTATCAATAGAATCAATGGAAAATAGTGAATAGTAATATAAGTGGATCAATTGTGCATATGTAAAGGAAGGTTTCTTAAGTGCTTGAGATTTAGATTTAGTTCAGTAAACATGAATTAATTAATTATTACATGCTGGATGCTACAATATAAAGATAAAACTATCCTGGTCCTTGTCCTCAATTTGTAATCTAATTTGGGACAAGGGATAAGATATGTAAAGAAATAGAATAGAACAGAAATGTGGTAGAACAAAGAGGACTTGTTAAAAGAAATGTGAGGAAGAAAAGGTCAAATGGAGTTTGGGGAGAGACTTCAGGAAAGACTTCATGGAGGAAGTAGCAGCTGAGCTAAAAGAGCAGATGCAGTCTGTGAGTGCAGTATGACAGGAGAGGGCAGGAAGAGATCATAGACTGAGTAAAGAGAAGAATGAAGTATGTCCAAAAAGGTTATTTGGAGCCATATTATAGAGGACCTAAGTGGTTTTGCTAATGAGTTTGTATTTTACTCTAGAAGATTTTTAGGCAAAGGAGTGTCATAGTCTAATGTAGGGGTGGGGAACCTGCGGCCTCAAGGCCACACGAGGTCCCAACCTCTAGGTCCTCAAGTGGTGTCTTTTGACTGAATCCAAACTGCACAGAAAAAAATCTCCTTAATAAAAGGATTTATTCTGTAAAACTTGGACTCAAACCAAAGGCCACACCCAAGGACCTAGAATCTAACTTATACCTTAGAAAGATGATTTTGGCATCTGCATGAAGAACAATTAAGAAGAAAAACACTAAAAGGCAGGGAGATAGATTAGGGGTGTAGTCCAGGCTAGAGGGTATGAGAGCCTGAACTACATCCATGGTCTTGTAAGTAGGGAGGAGGGGTTAGAATGAGAGAAATATCAGGGAGGAACGATCCAGAATGTCTGTAGTCAGTGACTCCACTTCCTTTCCTCTCATTCTCCTTAAATCTCTGCAAAATTACCAGTGTTCTCGTAGTGGGCAAATATAGTAGCCTTTTTATCAGTCTTCATCTTTCTTGACCTCTACTGCATTTGAAATTGTCAATCACCCTTTTTCCCCTTGGTATTCTCTTAGCTCTAGATTTTTGTGACATTACTTTCTCCTGGTTTTCCTCCTACCTCTCTGACCACTCTTTCTCTATCTCCTTTGCTAGCTAGATTCATGTCTACTAACCATTGGTGTTTTCTAACGTTCTGTTCTGGACCCACTAATCTCCCTACATACTGTTCTGCTTGGTGAACTCATGACCTCTCATGGATTCAGTTATCATCTATATGCTGATGATTCCCAGATCTACTTCTCTGCCCTAACCTACAGTCTGGTATCTCTAGCTGCCTATTAGACATCTCAAATTGAATCTTCTGTAGACATTTTAAATTCAGTACATTCAAAACTGAAACCCCATGCGCTCACCCCTTCCTAATCTTCTTATTACTGTAAAGGTCACCAGCACCAAGTCATTATGGCTTAAACTTAGGTGTTATCTTTAATTCCTCATTGTCTTTCACTATATTTGTTTTTCCATATGTGTGTATGTGTGTGTGTGTTTGTGTGTGTATACACACACACACATATGTATATTGAGTGAGTTGCCAAGTTCTGTCGTTTCTTCCTTCCTAACATCTCTCACATACTCTCATCTTCTTTCCTCTCACATTCCAAACACCCCATTTCAGGCCCTTGTCTCCTCATGCCTGAACAATTGCAAAAGCTTGCTTTTTGGTCTCCCTGTCTGAAATCTCCATTCCAGTCTATCCTCATCTCAGCTGTCTTATTGATCTTTCTAAAGCCCAGGTCTGTCCATGTCACTGCTCTAAATTCTGATTGTTCCCTCTGACCTCCAGGATCTAATATAAAACTGTTTAGCATTCGAAGCCCTTTATAACTTGGACCTCTCCTACCTTTGCAGTCATCTTACACCTTACTCCCCAACACGAACCCATCAGTCCAGGGACACTGACCTCTGGCCGTTTCTCCCATAAGACACCCCATCTCCCAATTTTGTGTTTTTACTGGGCTGTCCCCCTGCCTGAAATGCTCTCTTGTCTCTATTGCCCAGCTTCAAGTTCCAGCTAAAATCTTACCTTCTCCAAGAAACCTTTTACAGTTCTCCTTAAAACTAGTGCCTTTTCTCTGTTGATTATCTCCAAATTATTTCACACACACACACACACACACACACACACACACACACACAGAGTTGTGGGCATGTTATTTGTACATTGATGTTTGTATGTTATCTCCCCACTCCTCTCCCCCATTAGACAGGGAGCTCCTGGAGAAGGGCTGGGTTTTGGTTTGATTTTGGTTTTTTGTGGATTTTGGCAGCGTAGGGGTTGGCAATTTTTCTTGTTATTGTAATTTGGAGTGTGTGTGTGTGTGTGTGTGTGTGTGTGTGTGCATGTTATGTGTTTGCGTAGGGTTTTTTTTTCATTTCTTTATATCCCCAGTATTTAACATAGCATCTGTCACATAATAGGCTTTTTAAAAAAGCTTGTTGATTTGACTGATTTGGCAGCTGGTTGGAATATGGATAATAAAAGAGGGGGAATAATAAAAAACGATGAAAAAGTTTCCAGTCTGGGTGACAGAGCAAAAAGTGATACATGCTATCAACTAAAATTAAAAACTTGGGAAGATGAACATGTTTTATGGAGAAGGTGCTGAGTTCAGTTTGGGGCATGTTGAGTGTCAGGTGCTAGTGGGACATCCAGATAAATGAAGCTGTTGGAACTGTAAACCTGGAATTCAAGAGAGAGAAAAGTTTAATTGTGGGGAATCATCTTCATAATGAAACCACAGGATGTAGACAAAATCCCTAAAGAGCTTAAAGGAAGAAGAGGTTAAGGACAGAGTCTTAAAGGGTTATCCAGATCTTCAGTTTGCTTACATTCTCTTTTTTCATAGGTAGTAAAAGATAAACTTTACTCCCCTGCTTCCAAATGTCTCAAGAATACCATGCCAGGTTCTGAGATGATATAATCTAAATTAGTGAAATATTTTATACCCATTGTTGTTATTTTTACTAGGCCCTACAAACCTTAAAGTGGGAATTATTGTTCCCATCACTAATAATAATAATAGTAGTAGTAGTAGTAGTAGTAGTAGTAACAATTAAAATAAGAATATTAAAGGTTCCCAGCATTTACGTTTTCAAAAATCCTTCCCATCTATGAGCCATTTATTTTAGGGAAATGAAATATTTCTCATTATAGTTATGTGAATTTTATCCTCATTTCTCCATAAATTATAGGATACTTAAAGCTGCCCAAGAGAAGAGTTAAATAACTATAACGAAATAGAATCTATAAGTTCATAACAACCATGTGTTACTATTATTAAAATATATCAAGAGGCTTGTGTTATCAGTAGTTATTATCTAACATTTATGAAACACATCCTTTTCTAGGGAATGAAGCTGTATCTCCAAATTTATTTTTAAATAAAACTGTGGTAGGAATAAGAAATTTCATTACTCTTAAACCATCACTAATATTGCTAGGAGCAGAGGCTCCCAAGGGGCTTCATTTCCCAAGAAGTTCTAAATAAAGACCCCAGTGTGATGCTTTGGCAATGGATGCCAATCCCATGGAAGGCAGCAGTGGCAGCTGTATTGTTGATACATGGCACCATCCTATATGAAATTAAATGGGAAAGAGATCCTGTTTGACAGATACTGTCATCAGTGAAAACATTATTAAAATAATTTAAAGGCTCCCCTCTAATTTTTTATCTTAAGTACAAACTGTTTGCCTTACATGGTGTTCCCCACTTGATGTCCATAGCGATGAATGTCGCAACTCAAGATTTTTCACCTAACAAAGCCTGAGCCGTGGCTTCTGCCTCCTTGGGGACTGTGCAGCCAGCTCTGTTTATGGCTTTCTCTGCACATTACTGGTTAGGGTCTATGAACAGAACCTCCATTTGTGAGGACCTCATTGTGGCTAGCACTCCATGGTCTTTTCATTTTGATTGATGGTTCTGGTTCTGCACCATCTGGCTTCTGATCGGCTGCATTAATCATATCCTGAACTAAGAAAGTGTAGGCTTGACTGTTTAATATGTATCCATACATAATGTAACATTAGTTATTCATTCAGCTTGCAAAACAGAGTTGTAATGTATGCATATTCTTTATATAGAAGTACATAAATATTAATATGCAGCCTATTAATGCTGTTTTTACGTGAACTATCCTCTTGCCAGTATGTTTTGTTTATAAAATCTGAAGAATTGGGAGGGGGAAGAATATATGCACATCTGTATGTACATTTATACTTTTATTTATTCTGTATATGTATTTTAAATGATAGATGTATGTAATAATTATCTTGCCTGTTTGTCTGACATTTCTATAATTAGATCTCAACTACATAGCTGTAAAATATGCTAACTTTTTTAGATGGGCTGCTGAGAGCAGAACTAGGTCATCAGTTTGCATTGCAATCAGAGGTGTAGATGTTGCACTATTTCTTCTTACTGTCACTGACTGGCCCTGTGATTAGCATTTATCATCCTACACATGCTTTTTAATAATCAACAGAAAAAGAGACAGGTCTAGAAAAGAAAGCTCTCAATACACAAACAAAGTTTATTCCCAATTTAAGTCTAAGAGCCTTGACAGTAGTTTAAATGTAAATATTAGAAATTTGCTGTGAACCATTCCAACTTGAAGACATTTGGTATGTGTTAGTCATAATCAATTTAGTACTGAGAGAAGGCTGGAAGGGGGAATTAACATTCTCGTTGGAAGTTACCTGGTATAAAATTACAAGAACATATTTCTTGAGCTAGTAAATTAAAACTGCAGCTTCATAAAACAAATTTTATGTTTTATTAATTATGTATTCCTATAACTGCATTGTATTTCTGTATGGTTAAATCTTCTAATACGTGCCCTAAATTAAAATATGTATTTTAATGAATTTTATATTATTTTTTTAAAATGAGTGGAAATGAATGTTGTAAGCTCCAGAATGCAAAATACAAAGTGCATTTTAAGAATGTTCAATCGTATAAAAACACATGAGAAACAATAGAAAAGTAGGCAAATGCTTAAAGCTTTTTGTAAGACAAACTACAGTTTGTGTTTGAAGAATTATAGCAGGGTCTTAATTAGTTATATAATCAGAGTGAACAAGAGTAACAGGAGCTCTACAGAATTTATTCTGTAGTCACAAACAGAAATCTGTAAGAACAAGAGTACATTTATTGGGTATTAAGATAACCATATTAAGATATAAAAAGACAATACGTTGTTCAAAGAAAACTTAATATTTCTCCCCTCGATTTCTTTTTTTTT
>CM053580.1:439002672-439085072 GCA_028627135.1 Pseudochirops cupreus | reverse complement strand
CTGTAGAAGGAGAGGGACAGAGTGGAGAGTGGATGGGGGGGGCAGGATAGGAAGAAGGGACATTTAATCAGACTCTCACAGTGTGCTCACTATGGAGAGGTTCTGCCTAATTTCACACGTTCAGCCTGTATTTGATTGCTTGTCCTTCCAGTGGGGATGGGTGGTGAGCGGGGAGGAGAAAGAATCTGGAATTTGGAGTTCCATAATCAAATGTTATGAATGTGTGTATATATATATATATGCAATTATTGTTATTATTATTGGCTACATCCAACTGGAACTTGAGATACACAGGCCCTGCAGTTGGGAGATCCATCCTGCCCTATCAAAAAGTGACATAGGAGAGAATACACTGGGGCAGGGGGGGCGCACTGGGATGGCTGTTTTGGGGCGGTGGGTGGGAGAAAGACGGGGAGAAAGTATGTAACTCAAAATCTTGTGAAAATGAATGATGCAAACTATAATAAAATTAAAAATAAAAATATAAAAAAAATTTTAAAGACTTCATGGACTGCTAGGTATCTGTCCAGTGATTTAGGGAGAAGGAACGAGGGGTAATGTATCTGTGCAATCCAAGTTAAGAACCACTGATTGATAGGGAATTCCTCTTCCATTTGGACTTTACCAGGGCATCCTCTATAACACTGGGAAATAGTTTTGGTGAATTGTCTCCTTGTTTTATATCTCAGCTAATATTTATACCTAAAGGGTCTGTACTTTAATTTTATATCAGTTTAACTCATGCAGAGGAATACCCTTTGTTTAAGGATAATAGTTCACTCTGCTTCTTTCAGTCGTTCTATTATGTCCAAATCTTCAAGACCTCATGAACCATAGCACACCAGGCCCTTCTGTCCTCCACTATCTTCCAAAGTCTGTCCAAGCTCATGTTCGTTGCTTCCATGACACTGTTTGCCCATCTCATCCTCTGCCATCCCCTTTCCTTTTTGCCTTCAGTGTTTCACAACATCAGGGTCTTTTACAATGTGTCCTGGTCTTTCAGTATTTCAGCTTCAGCTTCAGTATTTAACCTTTCAGTGAACAGTCTGAATTAATTTCTTTAAGCATTGACTGATTTCATCTCCTTGCCATCCAAGGGACTCCCAAAAGTTTTGTCTAGCATGACAGTTTGAAAACATCAGTTCTGCGCCACTCAGCCTTCTTCATAGACCAGCTCTCATGGCCATAGTTTTGACTTTTGTTGGACCTTTGTTGGGAAGGTGATGTCCCTGCTTTTTAGTGTGCTGTCCAGATTTGCCGTAGTTTTCCTTCCAAGAAGCAAGCATCTTTTAATTTCATGTCTGTAGTCACAGTGTGGAGTGATTTTTGAGCCCAAGAGTATCAAATATGACACTGCTTCTATTTCTTCTCCCTCTGTTTGCCAGGAAGTAATGGGACCAATTGCCATGATCTTAGATTTTTTTGATGGTAAGCTTTAAGCTAGCTTTTACACTTACCTTTTTCACCCTCATCAAGAGGCTTCTTAATTCTTCTTTAATTTCTGCCATCAGAGTAGTATCATCTACATATCTGACATCTACATATCTTTTGATTAATCCAGCCTGGCATTTTGCCTGGTGTATTCTACATACAAGTTAAATTATAAGACTACAATATACAGCCTTGCCATACTCCTTTTCCAATCTTAAACCAATTGGTTGTTTGATGTTTGGTTCTAATTGTTGCTTCTTGATCCACATACAATTTCCCCAGGAGACAAAGCAAGATGATCTGGCACTCCCATCTCTTTGAGAACTTGCCAATTTTTTTGATCCACACAGTCAAACTCTTTAGTATAGTTAATGAAGTAGAAGTAGTTTTGTTTTTTTTTTCCTGGACCTCCCTTGATTTCTCCATAACCTAATGAATGTTGCAATTTGGTCTCTAGTTCCTCTGCCTTTTCAAAACCACTTGCTCTACTGGTAATTCTTAGTTCACATATTGCTGAAACCTAGCTTGTAGAATCATATATGTAACCTTGCTGGCAGGTGAAATGAGCTTTAGGATTAGGATCTAAACTGATTTTTTTCCAGTCCAGTGACCATTGTTGAGTTTTTCAAATTTGCTGACACATTGAGTGCAGCACTTTAATGATATCATCTTTTAGGATTTTAAATAGCTCAACTAGAATTCTATCACCTCCGCTAGCAATGCTTCCTAAGACCTACTTCATTCTCTAGGATATGGGACTCTAGATCAATAACCACACCTTCATGGTTATCAATGATGTTATAATCTTTTTTTTTCAAATATACATGCTATTTTAAAATACATTTTATTAATACCTTTTATATCATCTATATTTCCCACTGTATTTTTCCAGATGTTATAATCTTTCTTGTATAGTTCTTCTGTATATTCTTGCCACCTCTTCTTAGTCTCTTCTACTTCTGTTAAGTCTATACTATTTTTGTCTGTCATGCCCATTTTTGCACGAAACAAGCCCTTGAATCTCTAATTTTCTTGACTAGATCCTTGTCTTTCTCATTCTCTTGTTTTCTTCTATTTCTTTGCAATCATTTAAGAAAACCTTCTTATCTCTCCTTGCTATTCTCTGAAATTCTGCGTTCAGTCATGTATCTCCTTTTCCCCTTTACAATATTACCTTCTGTATAATATTGCTAATTTCTGTCCCAAAGTTCTTCAGGTATTCTGACAGATCTAATTCCTTAAATCTATGCATTACCTCCACTTCTTATTCATAAGGGATGTTATTTAGGTCATAATTATACAGTTTGATGGTTTTGCCTACTTTCTCAAGTCTGAATTTTGCAATAAAAAAGTCATGATCTGAGCCACAGTCAGCTTCCAGGTCTTATTTTAACTAACTCTACCTTTGCCTGCAAAGTATATAATCAATCTGATTATATATCTGGTGATGTCCAGGTGCAGAGTTGCCTTTCAGATGTTGAAAAAAAAGTGTTTTCTATGTCTTAACCAAACTCTATTAGTCTTTCCACTGCTTCATTTTGTACCATAAGGCAAAATTTGCCTATAATTCCAACTATCTTTTCAGTTCCTACTTTAGTGTTCCAGTCCCCTGTGAGGAATATGGCATCTTTTTTTGGTGTTACTTCTAGATGTTGTAGGTCTTCAGAAAATTGGTCAACTTTGGCTTCTTTGGTATCAGTAACTAGAGCACAGACTTGTATTACTGTGATGTTGAATGGTTTGCCTTGAATTTGAACAGATAGCATTCTGTCATTTTTGAGATTATACCCCAGTATGCTTTTCCTACCTTTTTATTGACTGTGAGGGCTAGTCTGTCTTTTCTAAGGGATTCTTGGCCATGGTAGTACATGCAGTGATCACTTGAATTAAATTCTCCCAGTTCCATCAATTTTAGTTCACTGACACCCAAGATCTTGATACTTAATCTTTACATCTCCTGTTTGACCACGTCTGGCTTATCTTGGTTCATAGATCTTACATACACGCTCTGCTTGTCAGATGTTATTTTTGTTTGTAATCAGTGAAGGAAAGCATAGCAGGATCCTGTTCCTCCATAATTCACAGTTGTGCTTCAGTAAAGATATAGTCTGATATAGAAAATTATCTCCAAAAGCCTACCTGTTCCTTTCTCATAATTTCATCAAGGTTGCTTCCTTTAGGTGCATAAACCATTCTTATAAAAATTGTATGTATATGAGAAAGTAGGTATATGGGTTGATAGTTGCGGATTTATATTTAATTTCATTTTGTAGAGTAACGATTGGGTCCATGATCTTTTCTCTTTGTTGGTAATTATTCTTGATTTGAGATATCTTAAAATCATCCCCCAAATAGCTTTAAAAATTGTGTCATTCCCAGCACATATTTGCTTTGTATGGATTTGGCCAGATTTGGTGATATTGTGCTTATTGTATCCAGTTCTAGAAAACTATAGGACCTCCTCGGTAAAAAAGACAGGCTTGAAAGAAATTAAGCTAGCAGTACACACAGGAAAATCTCAGTGGTTGAGAAATGCATATTAGCTGCCCTATGACATACATTGCTTGGCTCTGAGTTTAGGAGGAAGAGAGATCTAGCAGTATCACATTTGGGAAACTGCATAGTGTTTTCATCAACTAACAGCTACTAGCCACCCCATCTTTTTGATACCATATAGCTATGAATCTTGGAACACCATCAGCTTCCTCAACCCACCCCCACCAGAAAAGAATCAAAATTGCAGATGACCCAAGGTCAATGGAGAAATAATTGCTGAATATATGTAGGTTTGCCTCATATTATAAATGATCACCTGAATGTGAGTAGTAGCTTTAAAGACAACATCCAGGACAAGTATGATTGAAAAAGGAGTAAGCCACACATATACTGAGAGCAAAGATAACAGCCCAAGTGTTTTGCTGGTATATGTGAAATATTAAAAGAACCGGAGAAGGGCCTCTGATATATTAGATTACATCTGTTATGGAGGATTCGTGGAAGGACACAGACATGCCTGGCATGGGACAAAAAGGAATGGATAGTTTGTAATCTGCACTGATGGAGGGAATGCCTCCTCCAACAAACTCAAGCCATTCATATCTAAGCCTAGAGGAAACAAGGCTCTGCTACCTGTTTGCAGACTGTCCAGAGAGAGTGAGACAAATCCCAATGTGCCAGTATGGTGTAGTGGGAAGAACACTCTCTGTGTTTGTATCAGAGGTTTGGATTTGGGATTGAACCACAGAATCACACAGTATCATAGATAAAGAGTTGGAAAGGTACCTTAGTAGCCATGTAACCCAAATCTCTTATTTTGAAGATTAGAAAACTAAGACCCAGACAAATGAAGTGCTTCTCATGGTCACAGTAGTAACTATAGTTACTAACAAGGTGGAATTTGAACCCAGGCCTTCCAGTTCCAAATCCAGTGTTCTTTCCACTTTGCCACACTGCCTCAGAATACTTGTATCACTGCTTAGAACATATGTGTACTTGAGCAAGATACTTTGCCTTTTCTGGCCTCAGGAGAAATCATCTCTAAGACGGTTTCTGGCTATTCTAAGGACCTTTTTAACTCCTCATATGTACTGCCACCTCCTGCATCACCACCCCCATTCCTCTAATTGTAAGTGTTCCCTTCTTTGTCCAATTATCTTGTCTTTCCTTATTTGTGTCTGTGTTGCAGTGGAATGCAAGAGCTTTGGGAATCTTCGAGGGGTTTGCTTCTTTACTCCAGTGCCTAGCACATTGTCTTACACATAATAGGAACCTAATAAATGTTTGTTAACCTGAATTGAATTGAAATGAATGATCTGTGATTATCCTAAATCAGATATCCCTGATCTGATTTCATTATTTGGTTCAAAGTATTATAAATTCCTAGAACACTAGAAAAAATGTCTATGTAAAGATGAGCACAGAAACATTCCAAATACTAGTCTAAAAATTAATTTTGAATTATTGGCATTTTGTTCATCTACATTACTGCTTTACTTCTTTATGCTGGATAATTGAGTTTTCTCAATTAAGATTAAATTTGATTCACATGTCAGCCCATATTAAGCACAATTACACACATTTTTTTTCTACGAGAATAAGGCTTACTAGAATGTGCATTACTTTACATCTTAGGTGAAATCATGTGTGCTATAGATAGTTATGGACAGTAGACATTTCTTGTCATAAGATTAGTGTTTTTTCTATCCCCATCATAAAGGTGTTTCATTGTAATTAAGCCACCAGATTGTAGTGTTCATGGAGATAAGCACTATATCATTTACTTATGTATTTACATATTATAAGTGACAGAGAAATGTTAATTGAATTTAATTTCTTGAATTATATGTTTTAAACCCACTTCATTTTAATTGATACCATTATAATAGTACCTGAATATACCAAACAATAAACATCATTATAGTTTTTGGTTAGGTTTAACATATAGGTTAAATTTTGAAAAATAGAATACCAGGCATACAGGGTTTAATGATATCTGAATCTTGATTAGGGTTTCCATTCATGTCAAGCTTTTAAAAACATGCACTTAAGTTATAAAGAATTGCCACATATTTCAAAGCCCACTTAATCTATTATTGAAATAAAAGCATATATGTCTCTTAATCAGTGTCAGAAATGTGTATCCTGTAAAATATACACATTTATGTCAAAGAAATAAACTAAGATGCATCAAATATAGAATAGGTAGAAAACTTCATTCTTGGCTATTCAGAATTCATTTCATAGTTAAAGCAGTACATTATTCAAATCTGCATTTAAAATATTGTTCTTGCCAGGAAGGCTATTTATCTTCTGTAACATTTGATGGGCCAACCTATTACTACTTATGAGTTATTTCTGTTGAGAGCAGTCTGGGCCAATATTTCATTGCTTGAGGCAGACTTATCTTAACAAGAAAGGGGTCTGCTATTCTTAATTTGTCTTTCTTTTCTATAACCTGTTGTAGTTTTCAAAAGGTGAAAAATAAGCATGAAAAATTCCTGAAACACAATAACTAGAATAAACCTTATACTAAACATATGAGGTATATATTTTAAGCATGTCATTATTTTTATGAACTTAGTCTGAGAAAACATTTACAGAAAAATGTAAATTGGTTTCTTTTGAAAAGTGGTAATCCCATTGTAATCCAATTCTTCATTAAGAGCTCCCATTCATTTTGTAAAGATTCAGCGTCCTTCTTGCTTATTGTTGTACTCAGACCTTTTATTTTTGGAAGAAAGAATACAGATTTCAGAATGATGCAAAGAAGAAAAAAACGTTATGAAGAATAGCAATGTAGTCATCAGAATCTAATAATTGTGGAAGGCAATCATTGTCACATTTTTGTAAGCCACTGGAAGAAATGATGAGCTCTGATATCCCTGCTAGCTCAGTATCTACCCTCCTATCTGTTTTAGCACATACATATGTATATCTGCTGCTTACGGCAATAGTTTCCAAACTTTAGGGAAGACTCCCCCCCGCTACAACTTCCACCCCCACACCCCAAAAAATTATCATGGCCTCCACACTTTTCATAAAACAATGAATACAAATAATTTACTTAGCTGGTATTTTATTCCAACAAAATTAATAATTTATTAACATTATTATAATATCAAAAAGCATTTTAAATGTACAATTAACGTAGCAGAAATAACTTTTAATTATTGCACTACATTCATTGTCATAGAATCAGAGATTAAGAGATGGAAGAGAAGGCTAGTGACCTACTTGAACTTCTTTATTTTATAGTTGAGTAAACTGAGGCACAGAAAAGTTAAGTGACTTGCAAGCAGATTGTAAATGAATTAGCCAGGATTTGAACTAAGTTCCTCTGACTCTAAGTTCTTCTATGAGATCTTGGGCAAGTTACTTAAGCTCTCATTTCCATAGGCCACTCTAAGAATGTAAATTGCAGAGAAGGTAGTGACCTACATTGCTTGAAAAGCTTCCTTGAGACTTATGATAAAAAGTGCTATCTACCTCCAAAGAGAAAACTGATAATCTGTACGCAGGTTGAAACATAATTTTTCCACTCACTTTATTTTTGTTGTCTTTTTTTTTTTTTGGCAACATACCACCTTATGAAACAGTTTTGTACGATTTCACATATATAATTGACATTCTATGGCTTACTTTCTCAAAGGGTTGGGGAATGGTCAGAGGGATAGAGAAAAATTAAAATTCAAGATTTTTTCGAAATGATTGTTAAATATAAGTAAACAATATTTTTTTAAAATTAAGAATTTTTTTTGAGAGTACCCTATACCCAGGGGGTATTGCTAGAGCCAGCCAAAACTGGCTCCAGAGAGTCTCTTGTTTAGTTTTCAGTCTTGGCAGTTACATCTTGGAAATCTAGAAATTAAGACTCAGTTTTTTGTTTTGTTGCCTGTCTAGACTCTAAAAGGTAATGGAGAAAATGTTAATAATGTAGTTAAACTTATGTGTGTCCTGCATACATTTTTTTTTGAAAGCTGGTTGTTAAACATTTGCCAACTCATCTCAGCCTACATTAATGATATCACAGATCTAGTCCCTATTTCTTATCCTCTGACTCCAAATTGAGTGTTCTTTCTACTGTATCATGCTGTTTCTCAAAGTTATAGGGAAGTAAAAGACAACAGTGGATAGATTTCAATCTTTAAACATCAAGACCAAGATGCACTGGGTACGTTGGACGAAGGGTAAGGGAATCAGTAAAGTGGGCATAGTGTGTTTAAACTCAGTCCCTTACCCAGCTGGGCTTAGACACAACCTTGCAGAAAAATTTTGCCACAGGAGGATCTGGGAGTCCTAGGACCAGTGCACAGTAGACCAACAACAACAGGCTCTGAAGTGTTCCAAGCATTTTCTCTGTCTCTCATGCCTGGAATGTTCTCTCTCCTCATGTCCACCTACTGGCTTCCCTCAAGTCATAACTAAAATGCCATCTTCTAGAGCAGTGGTTCTCAACCTGTGGATCGCGACCCCTTTGGGGGTCGAATGACCCTTTTACAGGGGTCACAGGGGTTGCCTAAGACCATCAGAAAACACATGTTTCAGATGGTCTTAGGAACCAAGACACCGCTCCTCTATCCATCTCCAGGCAGGTCTGCCCACATGCAGATACACCCACATACAAGTATTAAAGGGTCCCGGCATTAGGAAGGTTGAGAACCACCGTTCTAGAGGAAGCCTTTTCTTCTTAATTCTAGTGCCTTCCTTCCATTAATTATTTCTGGTTTATCCTGTATAAAACTTGTTTGTACATAGTTGTTTGCTTGTTGTCTCCCTTGTCAGATTGTGAACTTCATGACATCAGGCACTGTCTTTTGCCTCTTTTTGTATCCCCGATACTTAGGACAGTGTGCCATGCACAATGTAGGGGCTTCATAAATGTTTAATAGCTGACAGACAGAAGAACTGTGGTGCATGACTACTAGGTAGCATCCATCCTCCATGTATACAAAGGTTATCATAGACTAGGCTCCAACCCTACCAGTTGAGGGAGAGTTTGGGGGTGAGGGCGTAATGGGGTAAGTGTCAGTCTAATAGCATTAGGAGCTCCATAAAGCACATATTCCCCCCTTCCAGAGTAGAGTCCCTGACCTTCCACCTCTGAGGTAAGGACCAAAAACTGGAGAAGACAGTTGCCTGGATTATAGAAGAGTTATTCATCAGTCTTTATATATATGGAGAAGATGACTCCCCTTTTGTCAACCAGTTGAAGTAAATCCCCTTACAAAAAGTTTTGGTTTTTGTTGCCTTTGATTTGAACTTTATTTTTATTGAAAAAGTAGATATATTTATGTGTTATAATTAAAAATAGTCAGTAATTTTGGCCATTACTTTGTGTGTCCTTCCCTCCTGTGGTACAACAATTCACTTTATCTTCATTATTTGAAAGTTTCGTAATTGGTTTGACTTTTCCCCTTCCCTCCTTGTTTCTCTCTCATACACAAAATAGTTACCAAATTCTATTGATTTTACCTTTGCAATGTCTTTGGCATCCATTCCTGTTTCTACTCCCCTTAGAACATGCCTTCATTACTATCTGCCTGGACCATTACAATAACCTCCCATTAAGTCTTCCTTCATCCATTCTCTTCCCCTCTTCATTTCCTCCTTCACATAACTTTCAAAGTTCTTTTCTTTTTCATAAATTTGATTATGTCACACCTCCACTCGAAAATCCTTCAGTGGCTTCCTCTTGCCTACTGAATAAAATTCAAGGTCCTTAGCCCGGCATTCAGAATCCTCAACTGTACGTGGTACCTTCACACCCTTGTCTCATACTACTCACTTTCATATCATCCAGCCAAACTGGATGAATATCCTCCAGCTTTACACACCGTATGCTTCCCCATCTCTGTGCCTTTATTTATCATATTTCCTATGCACTCATTGCCATCTGCTGAATTCCTTTTTATCCTCTAAAGTCCAACTCATATGTCATCTCAGGAAATCATTTAAGATCCACCTTCTCCCCTTTTGAATTCACTAATGGCTTTTCTCCCCTCAGACCTCACATTATTCTTTGTATTTGCCTCTCTTAAACATGTGTGTGTTATCTTTCTTATGGCTGTTGGTTTAAGTTTCAAAATCACCTACCAGGACTAAGATTCATGAGATCAGAAATGGTGTCTTTTCCAAGCTTTGTAGGTTCCTCAGAAAACAGTACAAGCTCTTTAAACAGTAGGTCAGTAAGTGCTTAATCAACAGTTGTCGAATTGAGTGCATGTGTGTGTTTAATCACTTTCTAATTATTTTAGCACATTCACTGCCCTCAGCACACAACCAGAGTTTTTGGTTTTGAAAGCCTAACCGCCACTGGACATGGCTTTATTCCTTATATTTGTATAATGAAAGTTTCCTAAAACATCTTCGTATGTTCTTTGATGGTTATGTCATCATTCTCTTTATTAATATTTAGTATTCACAATATGCCAGACACTTGGAAGTATCATGAAATATTCAGTGTTTGAGAAAAGACCATGTATGGTGGTACAAATGTTATGTTTCTACATGTATCTTTTTTTTTCCCCCAGCCCAGGTGATGTCTGATATTGTGAACTAGAAAATTAAGGAGATGAAAACCTTGGAGTGGAAATAGCAAACACGGCATAAGAGCATTCTAAGAGCCATGGAAATAGCACTGGTCTTAGGAGTCAGAAAGACCTGTATTTGAGTCCTTCCATCTGTATGGTTGTGAGCAAGCCTTAGGCTCATAATTTCTCTGACTTCACCTCCTCAGTGCTTAAATGTATATAATGACATGTATTTTACCTATCTTTCTCCATATAAAATCATTGTTCTGGTTGTTGTTCAGTTATTTTCAGTCACATTCAAGTCTTCCTGACCCCATTTTGGGTTTTCTTGGCAAAGATACTGGAGTGGTTTGCCATTTCCTTCTGTAGTTCATTTTACAGATGAGGAAACTGAGGCAAGTGGGGTTAAGTGACTTGGGCAGGTTCACACAGCTAGTAAATGTCTGAGGTCAGATTCCAACTCAGGAAGAAGAGTCTTCCTGAATCCAGGCATGGCACTCTATCCACTGTGCCACGTAGATTCCTACATAGAATCACAGAATTTCCTATTTGAAAGGTACCTCGCAGATCCTCTAGTCCAGTGGTTCTCAATCTTCCTAATGCCACGACCCTTTAATACAGTTCCTCATGTTGTGGTGACCCCCAACCATAAAATTATTTTTGTTGCTACTTCATAACTGTAATTTGGCTACTGTTATGAATTGTCATGGAAATATCTGATATGCAGGTTGTAATTTCATTGTTACAAATTGAACATAACCCACAGGTTGAGAACCACTGCTCCAGTCCAATCAGTTTTCATCTAAAATTCCTTCATGAGCATCCCAAATAAGTGGTCTTCTAGCTTTTACTTGGAGCCTTTCAGAGGTAAAGAACTCACTATCTGCTGAGGCAGTTCATTTCACTTTTGGACATCCTTAATCATGAGAAAGTCATTCCTTGAATAGATTAAATCTACTGAGCCCTCCTTTCAGCCTGAGTTTGCTTTAGGACCAATAAAAGAAATTCACTATCTCATTACTCCATGTAATTAAAGGCAGTTAATACATTTATTATTATGTATAGTAATAGACAGAGAGCAGGACTGTTCCTGAGTCTTCTCCAAGTTAGAAATCTCCAATTCCTTCATCCAATTTTCATATCATACATCAATTCAGAGGGCTCTTACTCTTGCTGTATTTTGAAAGTTAATGAGCTGGGGTGGGGTGATGAGGGGTGAGCAGAACATTTGAAGCCGAAATCAAACTACTTAGGTAGCTACTTACTCCTAAGGTCTGGACAGGTTCAGAGCTGTGATAAATGCATTCACATGGAAAGACAAAGAACATTGGCACTGAATAGAGGAAATGTGGTATATGTTCTCATTTGAATTATTCAATAACAAACTAATCAGCTAAAGCTAAATTATAAAAACTCTGCATATTGTTTTCATAAAAATAACTAGTAACAATTAAGTTAAATCATAGTTGCCAGGTTATTTTGTTACTTTTTTAAGCGTTCTATTTTCTTTATGTATGTATATGTACATTTTTATGTGTGTGTCTATATATACTATTATAAATCCATCATCTATGAAATTTTCTAAAATCTCAATTCTAGTTATATCCACGTACACCCATCCAAAATACATAAATCTTTCATGCTTTATATATTGACCATACACAAATTGGGTTTTTTTTTTCAAATTTGATAAATTTTTCCTTTGTTCCCCTTTTAAGGAAAATATATAGGGTATTTGAAATTATAAGTTAAAAGTACACAAAAAATAGATATCCTTACTTTTCAATTGAAGATGTTGTCTTTGTGATGTTCTCTTTATTGTTTTGTTCATGCATAGTGCTTCTATTTCCTCCCAAGCCCTACTTCAATTGCTTTTAAAAATCTTACACAATATTGTGTATTATTTTATTTCCCTCCATGGATTTGAGAGCATTAAATTTCTCTTCCACTCTCATTTCCACCCCAGTAGATTTTTGGTGCTAATAAGAAAATATAAAACGATTACTTACTTATTTTAAGTATTGTAAGCTTACTGATTCAGGTCAGTGGTTCATCTAGTCCAGATTTCTGTCTCTGACAGAAGTACCAACAGTCATTTTGTGGAAGGTCTGGTTGCCTAAGTTTTTGAAACTGACAAAATAGAAGGCCAATCTCCTCTAAGATCATAAACCTTTTTTAAAAAAAATTCTTAACCTATCATCCATGAAATTATCTGATACCTCCTTAAACCTCTATATTCTTTCAACTTCTGTATCCACGAGGGTCATGAAATCTCTAAATATAGTACCTGTTTTATAAAGAAAGGTATACTTTTATTTTTAAAAACTTGTTCTAAGGCAAGAATTTCCAATATGGAGTACACATATCCCCAGAGGGTACAAAAAAAAACTTGTCAAGGAGGTAAGGAATATGTTCCGTAAATAACTATATTATCACAATAAAATATTCCAAAAGTTGTAGTGTTGGTGAAAGGGAAGGTTTATTGAAAGTGGAAGGGTACAGCGACTAAAGAATGTTGGGATTCTCTTTTCCTAAAACTACCTCCTTCATATTTCACATTATAATATTCTTGGACTTGATGAACAAATCCATGGATTCCCTAATCATACCCTTGGTGATTTCAGAAATCAAGCTTTCCTCTTCTCAGAACTGAGTCCCAAGTTTTAAGAGATGGTCTCACATTGGGATACCTATAGATAGTGGAAAAAAATGCCGTGTCTAAAATCAGGTCTGGAGTTCATTCCCATCCCATCTCTACCATTTCCTAGCATGATAGTAGCTGCCATATTTACTTAATTGTCAAGATCAAATAAGATTACATTACTGTTGCATTTGTACACTCAAAAGGGCTGTACAGTTGTTAATTGTTGTTGTTTGAGATCTTTTCTTAATTTTCTCTGGCTTTATTCAGAGCTGCAACTAGGGATTGTTGGGTTCTAAATTCAATTACATGAGACAAAGCACTGGGTGGCTCCATTCCTGTTTTGGGATGGGCTCCATTCAATTTTTTTTGAAGTTCTTTTTTCACAATAAGTGACTCAGATTTATTTAGTCCTTTAAATCTTTGAAAATACTTTTTTTTTTTGCCTGTCTCACAAGATCTGGCATTTTCCCCCATTGGATTGTCCTTTATTCATCAACCTTTGGGCAGTCAGATTCGCATTTTTGCATAATGTCTTGGGCCCAATCTTAGATATTACATGTAGGAGGAGGTAGTTTCAAGACTTATTCAGATTACACCATTATTTATAACACCATTATTTATCTAATTATTTGAAGTGCTAAGAGCTCGAATGATGCCTATAGATACAGTATAATTTCAGTACTTCCTGGTTTGCCCTTGTAAGAAAAATCAGCTTGCTACATCTGTGACAAATTTACCACATATAGTAAGTTACTAATATTTTTGGCAACCTATTCTAATTTGTTAATAATTGTTTGTTTTTTTATTCTTATGATGAATTTTTTTTTAATCTTACGCTTATTAATATTTTTAAGAACTTACTGATATATGTGATTTTAGGGACAAAATGTCAAATTTTTTCTTTTTATAAATTAGATCAAACTGTTTCCTGAGCTAAAATGGCTCTCACCTGAAAGAACGTATTTCTAAGTGATTTTATTTTAAGAATGTGATATGTGCTCCTGAACTGTAGGCAGTAGATATGAATAATGAAAGCATAGAGTGTGAAATCATGAATCCCAGTTATGCAGTTTGGGGATTTATATAGACAGTGACAGCAAACTAACTAAAAACGTAAAATAAACTATCATACGAAATTAGCCTCCACTACTGTGGCAAAAATTGTTTTTATCATAATGCATTTTCTCTATACTATTTGCTTCTTTCATCCTTTTGAAATACACTAGACTTTGCTAAAACACTTGAACATATTGTTTACGCTACTTCTAATTGTTACAAAGTATATTGGTGACAAGAACCTCTCCATTTTTATTAAATACATTTAAATAGTATTTTTCTCACAATCCCAAGTAAGGAAGACAAACAGGATCACCTATCTAACTCTAGCAGATAGGAAGGTAATTGTTATACATGTCAGCTAAGTCATTAATTTTAAATTGTGACAGATTTTTTAAAAATATTCTCTGATCTGTGATTTGAAGCCATTTATAAGCTGGTAGGTATTTCCCTTAACCCCAACTTTCCACTGATCTTATGTACCTCTTTTCTCTTTCTTACATATTACTAGTTGGTGATTTCGGTCAGTTACAATGCCTGACAAGCAGGAGAGAAAGATCTGGTTAAGTGTTATGAAATTTAATAGCCCATGTTACTGGTTAAGTGTTATGAAATCTAATAGCCCATGTTACTCATTTGTTCTAAATATGGGCCATACATCCTCCCCCAAATATGATTTTTATCAAACCATTGGGCCCATAATTGGTATTATTTTTCATTGGATGCTTACATTCTTTTTCTCCAAAGAGATTGTCTTTTTGAGGAGTTGCCTCTATTAGGGACAGTCTATGTTTGAACATAAACAACATATTGTATGTAATCTAATTCACTACTTAACATTTACTTTCTTGTTTACTTCTCTAACTACTGGATTTGTCCTATTTTCACCTGGTAGCTTACCTCAGGGCAGGGACTGTACTTTTTACCTTCATATACATCCCCCCATAACAGCACAGTATTTGATGCTCAGTTAAGTTGAAATTTACATACTAGTTTACTTGAAAACTTCCTATATACTTGGATTTCATCTCTGAGTAATGCATAGTAGAGACCATCGAGATGAAGTTTCTCTCTTTTCTTTCCAGAAGACACAACTCTGATTCTTGATATACCATGAATACTAATACTGCTACTTTTACTTTAAAACGTTGTATGACTTGGTCATTTATTTATTTTATTTTATTTTATTTATTTTTGAGAATTAAATCTCTCTGCCATCATTGTCCAAGACTTAAAACCTGAGCAAAAGAACAAAAAATAAAAAAATAAAAAACTCAGGATGAGTATGCAAAGGCAGAAGACATGGTAACAGTAATGCTTGTGTTTGCATTCCTAGTGCTTAACACAGTGCTGGGCACATAGTTACACTTCATAAACTTTGTTGACTGACTAATACCTTTTATATAGTGCTCTAAGGTTTTTAAAACACTTCAAATATCCAGATATAGAATTCATCTAAGTTCAGAGAGAAAAAAAGAATTTTTTTTTTACTATAATCGTGTAGGCACTTAGAATGGTAATAGTGATTATACATTTATTGACTCTTAAAATAAAAGAAGCACTGTGATCTCTATAAACATACTTTATGGATAACAAAGTGGAAGTGCCACATAATATAACTCAAAAGCTTTACTTAGCTGAAAACCAGTGTGGAAAATAAAAAATCCTGCCAGACACTATGTCTGCTTTGTTTGGAAGAGAGGCATAAATATTCAATTTGCCATGTAACACAGAAGAATGTATGATATATGCAGTATGTTTCCAAAAAACATTCATTACACTACTCTCAAAAAGTAGAAAGCATAATTAATTTGCTGATTCTGCCTAATCCTTAATCTCAATGAGCTAAATAGAATTCTGCAAGTTCATATTTCATTCAGTCATATCTCATTTGCTGCAAGTTAAACCCACAACTGTACCAAAAGAGGAAAATACCAACATAGCACACTGAATTAGGAAGGTTAACAAAATAGTGAGAATATTACATTTCTTGAAATTTGGCTTTCTCTCAAATTTACTTAGCATCTCTGTTGGCCTTTGATTTTTAAATATATATTTTAAAATTGTTTAAAACAGGGTACAAAATGGACAATACAGCTATGACCATTTTATACAGCTATAATAATGTTTTGAAAAATTTCTCATACATTATAAACACAGTCCCAAAAATATTCATGTTATTTAAATAAACATCATCTTGAGGGATTAATAATTGATAACTCCCCAAAAGTGTTTTATAAGATAGATATTGTTATTTTAAAGTAAAAAATAATTAATATTTTGAAATTTTTCTGTTTTATCAGTTTTACTCAATGAATTTACACCTGACCAAATTAATAATCTGATGTTTTAGGTATTTGTATTCAATCCTAGAGAAAGTGAATTAAATCCTATTAAAATATTAAAAAGTCAAATTATATGACATAATACAGAATTCCTGATGTGCCATCTTATAATTGGTTAGCAGTATTTTCCTTCTACTGGACATAGTTCCTAATACCAGTCTCATCCCCAAAAACCACCCTACCCAACTATATATGCTTCACATAGACACATGCTCAAAGGAAGGTGTATGTTGTTCCTCACTTTTAAGAGTACCTAATAATAATATGTCTAATTTCTTCACATTTATGTAGCACATTATTTTTAATGTAATTTGGTAATTATGTTTTTTTGGTTTCATATCACCTGCATTTCCCAATATATCCTTCCCTCCTTCCTCTCTTAGAGAACCATTACTTATAACAAAGAAAAAAGTATAAAGCAAAGCAAAGAACAGTTCAACAAAACTCACCAGTCTGTCTAAAAATCTGACACCATGGACACTTTTCTATGCCCAGAGTCCCCTACCTCTGCAAAGAACAGAAGGAGATGCCTTCTCCTATCTCTTGTTTGGTGCCAAATCTCGTCATTATGAATTTCACAGCCTTCACTTTGAACGGTGTTGATACCCTTTCCAGTTAGTTTCTACTGTTTGTGTTCGTTGTATATTGTTCTCCTAATGCTATGTATTTCGCTTTATGGTACTTCATATATCTTCCCAAGCTTCTCTATGTACCTCGTATTCATCAGTTCTTATAGCACAGTGATATTCCATTGCATTCTCTTAGTACAACTCACTTAGCTTGGATAGAACTAACAAAAGTAGTACAATGCTACTTTTCGTGGTGCACATTTTGCCTACTTTTCTTGGCAAGATAACGAGTAGAACTCATTTTTGTGACTGAGAGGAAGGGAGGATTGAAAGCAAATGTCCAGGTTTTATGGATGTGCATATTTATGCAAGAAAAGATAAAGATTGGGTTTTATGTGAGTGTTTTGATTTTTTTGTTTGTTTTAATTACAGGGTGACAATGTTCTAAGGATCAAGGCATAGAGTATTGTATCTCTCTCTATTTGAGTTAAAAGACTTTTGGTATAATTGCATTTTCAAAGGCTGGGAAGGTGAGACTCTTCTAGCCAGGAGTGAAATATTATTTTTAACATTTCTGGTATTTTTTTTGTTTGCATCCATGAAGAAGAAATTGAAATTTACTAATATTCTTTACCTCGGAGATGTTCAGTCTTGACCTTGTGTTCAAAATCTGTTCTAGTCTTTAATAGATTAGAATACTAGGTGGTCGTAGTAATGTTTCCTACTTTCCTACTTTGGGGCTAGGATTACTAAGGTTTGACACATGTTTCTATGAACTTGATACAGCTGAGTGGCATGGTACTGAATATCATATACATGATTCCCAGTCTCAGTTTCAATGCTAGGACATCTAGGTAGGTGGCGGAGTAAATAGAGCATCAAGCTTGGAGTCAGGAAGACTCCTCTTCATAAGTTCAGATCTACTCTCAGACACTCACTAGCTGTTTGACCCTGGGCAAGGCACTTGAGCTTGTTTGCCTCAGTTTCCTCATCTGTAAAATGAGGAGGAGAAGGAAATGGCAAACCACTCCAGTATCTTTGCCAAGAAAACCCCAAGTGGGCTCACAGAGTCCAACACAACTAAAAACAACTCAACAGCAAATTTCCATACAATCACACTTTCTCTAAGAGGGCCTTAACAGTTGTTGAAAGCATGGATATTTTCTTAGGTCTGCAGCACCTATATTGAATATTCTTTATCATGACTATCAGAGTTTGTAAGTATATCAGGGACAAAATAAAAGTTATAGAACCTTATTCTTTACAATTTTTTCTGTTTAAGCATAAAATTAATAGTATCATTGGGTGATTATATTATCTTGTGACATGTATCATTTTGTCATCCTCCACAAAGTCCTAACATAAGTCATCCTGCTATTTAGGTGAATAGGGTTCTTGAATACTGTACCAGTGGGGTACAAACTCTGATAAATTTTACCATGCTTTACCTTATAAAAAGGCTTTTATAAATAAAGTCTCACCAACAAATTGAGTCTACTTTCTAAGAACTAGCCTAGCAAAATATGGAAAAGTTTATCATCAGTACAATGATCAATTGGTAATGAGTTCTCTGTCCAGTGTAGCTCATGTCACAAAAAATGACACAAAATTGCCGGTGGTCCTGAACTCCCTCCATCCGTTTCTACAGTGATGGAGCAGGGTAGTAGAAAAGGAAATAGAAAGACCTCAGAATCATAGAGTTTATTAAACCATTTATAAATTTTAACTTATATGTTTATATTCTAAATATGAGGTACTTGTTCAGTGACCAACAAGTGAGCATACTACAGAGGAACTAAATTGTATTTAGTTTTCATTTTAATTTTTAATTTTCATATTCTATAAATAGAACCAGAGTCAATCAATAAACAGTTATTTACTAAGCATTTACTATGAGCCAGGCACTGTTCTAAGTGCTCAGGATGCAAAGGAAAAGGAAAAACAGTTCCTGCCCTAAAAGGAGCTTACATTTTAATGGAGGAAACAGCTTATATACATCAGAACATACAAGACAAAATAAGAGTAGCTGGAAGGTAATCTAGGATGTGATGGCCTTAGCAGTTTCGAGTGTCAGGAATGTCCTCTTAGAGAAGGTAACACTTATATTGAATTTTGAAGGAAACTGGGGGCTCTAACAGTCCCATGTTGAAAGAGAGGCCATTCCAGACATTGAGAACAGCCAGTGTAATGACACAGAGACAGGAGATAGAGGGTTATGTATGAAGAATGGCAAGTAGGTCATGGAGGATGGGGTGGAGGTGTAAGGAGTCTGGAAACTAGGAAAGAGCCAGATTGTGAAGGTCTTTAAATGATAGACAAAGATCTTAATGTTTGAGCCTGGCAGTAATAAGGTGTCCCTGAAGTTTATTGAACAGGGGAGGATTGAAAGGCAAAGGATATGATAACAGAGCCCAGTTGAGATTACCATAACTTTATGATTTTCACCAGTTTTGTTCAAGAACAAATGAGTAGGAGCAAAAGATGAGAGCAGTTCATAGCTGGAATTTTGCAAAACTTGCTCAGTCAGAGGAGAAAGGAGCAAGGGATCCAAGAGTAAGCAGTTATTGCAGAGTTGACAAGTACACTGTGGAGTCTAGATTAGGAAGAGAAGAGCGTAAAGCCAGAGCAGGTATAATGACTTGCAATGAAACTGAGGAATGAAAAGATCAAGGATGAAGGTAGTAAGACATAAAGAGAGGTCTAAAGATAAAAGAGTAGTCAGGTAAAGGAAAACTAAAATTCGTGAAGACTAAAGTGTGATACTCATGGGTGTAATATATAGCTGAGGTGGAGTAGAAGAATAGTTTATGGGATCTGAGTAGACTGTTGATTATGTGAGGGAACATTAACATGCATATGCTGAAATCCCCCAAAATAAAGGAAAGAAAGAAGGAAATTATAAATGGAAGGATAGATACTTTAAAAATTCACCTTAGACAAATGAGGAATTGGCAAAATTGTTTTTTATCATATTCCTGCCCCCAAAGACAAGAAACATCATTTTGTGAAACATTTGGTCATCTCATATTGTCATGATCATTTTAATTTTTTTTAATTTTTTTAAAATTGATTTGTTTATTTACTTTTAGTTTGCAAAATTTGGTTCCAGAGTCCCTTGAGTTTCAAATTTTCTCCCTTCCATCTTCCCTGCCCCTATCCATGGCAGCATGCAGTCAAGTATAGAATCTGCAAATACTTTCACGTTGGACATTAGTCTGGTTGTATAGAAGGGTTGCAACCAATGGAGTGAACAATGGGAAAAAGGAAACAAAACCAAACATGGAAAAGAGCGATAGCATGTAGGTTGCTTCATTCTCCATTTAAGCTCTGTTCTCTCTAGATCTTTCTCTGAATGTAGATATCTCCTTCCATCCTGAGACTTGTAGAGTTGTCGTATAGCTGTGCATTGCTGAGAAGAGTCCAGTTTATCAAGGTTGGTCATCATACATACAATGTGTCTGTGATTGTGTACACATTTCTCCTGGTTCTGCTCTTCTTACTTAGCATCAGTTTATATAAGCCTTTCCAGGTAAATATGAAGTCCATCTCCTCCCCAGTTCTTATAGCACAATGGTATTCCGTTACATTCATATACCACAACTTGTTTAACCATTCCCCAATTGATGGGCATTCCCTTAATTTCCAGTTTTTTGCCACCACAAAGAGAGCTGCAATAAATATTTTTGTACATATGGGTCTTCCTCCTGCTTCTATGATCTCTTTGGGATACAACCCCAGAAGTGGTGTTACTGGGTTAAAGGGTATGCCATTATTTATAGCCCTTTGGGTATAGTTCCAGATTGTTCTCCAGAATGATTGTATCAGTTCACAGTTCCACCAGCAATGCATTAGTGTTCCAATTTTTCCACATCTTCTCCAGCATTTGTCATTTTCCTGTTTTGTCATCTTAGCCAATCTGGCTGGTGAGATGTGGTACCTCGAAGTTGTTTTGATTTGCATTTCTCGAATCAAGAGTGATTTAGAGCATTTTTTCATCTGCTTATAGATATCTTTAATTTCTACCTCTGAGAATTGCCTGTTCATATCCTTTGACCATTTATCAATTGGAGAATGACTTGTATTCTTATCGATTTTACATAATTCCTTGTATATTTTAGAAATGAGGCCTTTATCAGAGACACTGGTTCATGATCATTTTAAGTCCTAGAAAAACACCAGCATGAAAATAATTTCAGTTTATTCACTAATATATTTTGTAGAGAATGTCTAAAAAGAAGTCATTGGTGCCTTATGGAATTTAAATAAGTATATACTTTGAAATTTGGTGACTTCATTGCAAATATATGAAAAAATGAGTTGATGGCATGAAGTATATTAAAACACGTGTAATCAGGAATGAGAGATGTTAAAGGCTTGTGAGTACACAGAAGCCTTATGCCTATGTCTTGAATTTTTTTTTGAGGAAAAATAAGTAGGCATTCAACATAGCAAACACCAAATAAATTCACCAAAAAAAAACCATTTTATGAGAAATTATTCATTGGTTATGAATTAGTTATCTTTGAATGAGCTATCTATATTTAAGCTACCAATTTGTTGGGAGTAAAAAACAGACAAGTTACTGATAATGAAAAATGGGAAATGGATAGAAGAAAGGACATAGACATATGTGTAATGATTTTATAAAGAAACTTAACTGATTTAAATCCATTACCATAAAAAATGAACCTAAAAGAACCTAAAGAGTACCCAAGCAAATATTTGACCTACTTACTCTTGGAGAGATGACAACCAAAAGCAATGCCAGTTTAGGATATGAATTGGATTACTAAATTTTTACTGAGAATTAAGATGGAAGATTATAAGCAACATCACTTCATAAAACAGGAAAAGCAGTGGAAAGCAAACCTAATTTTTGGCAAGAGATCCAACTGTATCCTACAGGCATTTAGTGATGAAAATGGAAGGTCAACAAACAGAAGAAAAAATGAAAAGACCTGCAAGGGTTTTTATAACTTTTTTTTTAACTATCAAATACAGTGTAGCCAATCTTGATTTTAACATCATAATCCCAATATGCTTATAGAGGAGACAGATCATACAGTCATAGCCTTTCAGAGTTGGAAGTAAATTCAGTAGCCAACCCATACAAATGAGGAATCCCCACTATAGCACAGAAGACATTGGGTTATCCAGCCTCTACTTGAAGACCTCCAAGGAAGAGTAAGCCACTGCCTCTCTGGATAATCTATTATGCTTTTGAACATCTGTAGTTGTTAGAAATTTTTTCTGTCATTAAACCAAAATTTCTTTCTCACAACTTCTCTTCCCTACTGTAAGTTCTCCCCTCTGGGGCCAAACAGACCTAATTAAATTCCTCTGCATGAGAGCCATTCATACACTCAAAGACAGTTATAACATTCCCCTCAAGTCTTCTCTTCTCCTGACCAAACATCCCTAATTCCTTCAATTCTAATATGATGGAAACTCAGAGTTTTTCACCATTCTTGAAGTCCCTATCTATACACTCTCCACTATATCAATGTCCTTCTGAAACTGTAGCATCTAGAACTGACTACAGTTATTCCAGGTAAGGTCTGATGATGGCGGAGTTGTCACTTCCATATTCCTGAAAACTATCTCTCCCTTAATGCAGGCACAGATTGAATTAGCTTTTTTGGTAGTTCATATTGCTGACCTATATTGAACTTGCAGTACACTAAAATCCTCAGATCTTTTTTTTCAAAACAGCTGCTGTTTAGCCATGCCTCCATCAGCTTGTACTGGTGAAATTGATTGTGAGACTTTCCTTTTATCCCTATTAAATTTCATCTTACTAGATTCAGTCCAGTGCTCTAGTCTAACCCATTAATATCTTTTTGGATCGTAACTGTCATCCATTGTGTTCGATATCCTCCCCAGCTGTATCATCTGCAGATTTGGTGGGTATGCCATTTATGTCTTTATTTGAGTCATTTTAATAAAAATCTTAAACAATGAAAGACCAAGTGCAGATCCCTGGAGTTCTAACTTGGAGACCTCCTACCATGTTTACATGGAATTCTTAACAACTGCTTTTTGAATCTGTCCATCTAACCAGTTCTCCTTGCATTATTGTCTGGTCCACCTCTTTCATTTCCTCACAAAAATAGCAAAGATACTTTATCAAATGCTTTGTTTACAATTAGGTAAATTATACCTACAACATTCCTTCATTTACTGGTCATCCTATCAGAAAAGGAAATGAGGTTAGTCTAGAATACTGTTTTTCAGGAAGCCATCCTGACCTATTGCAATCACTGTGTGCCTTTCTACGTGTTCACCAACCATCTTTTTAATGATCTATTCTAGAATTTCCCCAGGAATAAAAGTCAAGCTATTTCTCTGTGTCTTATAGACTTTCTTCTCTCCCCTTTTTTGAAAATTCTAACATCTGTCCTTTTCTAAACTTGTAGTAAAAGTTTCTTCCATTTTCCCTAATATTTAAAATATCACTTCCACTAACTCAACAATAATATTCGTTAGTTTTTTAAGTACCTGAGGATATAGTGCATCTTAATTAGGTGACAAATTCATCAAGAGCAACTGTTATTATTTTTCCCTTGCCATATGAAAAAAATTCTAAATTACTAATAAGAAAAATGCAAGTTAGATAGTTCTCAGATTGTACCTCCTGCTCACCAAAATGCCAAAAACAGTTAAAAAAAAAAAACTAATGTGTCAGAAAAATTGTGGGAACATAGGCATACTAATAACAGTAATACAGTTGGTAGAACTGTGGAATGGTCCAACTATTATAGAAAAAAATGACAGTAACAAGACTGAAGATCAGAAAGGCAACAGAATTAAACCAAGAGTATACAGATGAGCTCTCTGCTGGCTCTCAATTATGAGGATATTGAACAATTTATTCCAAAAGTTTCTGAGGGAAGGAAAGTACTAGTGATGCAAGAAAATATCACACTTTATTAAAACCCCAAAAAAGCATTTGAGAAAACAACTGATCATATTTTTCTATCTATATCAAGTTTTTGAGAGAAGCATCTACCCATGCATCAAAGGCATACTTTGTTAGGTTACTAAGCTGGAAATGGGTAGACTTTCAGAAACATAGTCAGCCATATATTTTCTATCGTGCAATGGACTAAAAGATACAGAGAATCCCTTCTACTGGGATTATTGGTTGTTTATTACTGAAAGCATTTGATTCAGTCAATCAAAGCATCACCTTAAAGGCCTTCTTCCAACATATCTCCCATTCAGACTTCAAGATAATTCAAGATTCCTTAAAACATATAACCACAAATAGCATTTTTCTCCAACCCTCTGATAATAGACTCTTCCTCAGACTCATTAGTACAAGGCCCTGGAGGAGACATTTGAAACAGATAATGCAGAATCTTCTCAAGTTGCTAAAACACTATCCAGGATTTGATCTTTAATTAATTAATATTCTGAAGATAGAAAAATTTAAAACTGGAAAGAATGTGTAATGCTGGAGTTAAAAACAACCAACCCCATTTTAGCCCTGATGTCTTAAATAGGTGAGAACACATTTGTTTCAAACAGTCATTCAAAAGACCTTAGACCAAATGTGAAAAGTCTTTGAAAGCCATTTGTTGTTGTGAACTGACACCTAACAAGAGGCCAGTTCCAATTGGCTGTGGGATTTTGTTCTGCCATCTGGTTCCTGTATAAAAATCATTGAGTAATTTGTAATTGGAAGCTTTTCCAGAAATTGAAGCATATGACTTTCCACTGCATCCCTGAGAAGGAACCCCCTGAGGGTGAAGGAGAGGCCTCAGCCTCAGTCTTTGGAGGACCTTCTTCCCCACCCTTCCCCCTTTGACCAGAAGACAGCTTTCCAGCCTAAAAGAGATGTTGGACTTCCCACCTTCTCATCCCATATCAGCTGGCAGCCATGTCTGTATTACTGGGAACAAAAGACAGATGGGACTCCTGGCTTGGCAAGTAGCCCACCAAACAGATTACACCACGCCTAAAGGAAATTTCCTAAGCACCTACAGATGGGAGAAAAGGCATTTATAGAAGCCAAGAGCAGTCAGTTGGCCCCTTACCATGTTGTTCTCTAGGCTTGAGCCCACTTCTCTCTTGACATTGTATGTACAGATGTACGTTTTCAGGGGAGAATGTGAGATAGACTTTTGGGAAGGATGTTTTGGACCAGCTGTTCTTAATGTATCAAAGCCACTTAAGGCTGACTGGCTAAATGATTCTCAGCTCATATTCTTGGGAACTAGAACCGTTGGCATTGGCATGATGATAGATACACTAATAAGATATAAGTAGAGTTGTGAACCGGTCCAGTCATTCTGGAGAACAACTTGGAACTATGACCAAAGGGCTATAAAACTGTGTGTACCCTTTGATCCAGCAATGCCACTAGTAGGTTTGTACTCCAGTGAGATTAAAGAGAAAGGAAAAGGACCTATATGTACAAAAATATTTACAGTAGCTCTTTTTGTGGTGGCAAAGAATTGGAAATTCAGGGGATGCCCATCAATTGGGGGATAAACAAGCTATGGTATGTGATTGTGATGTAATACCATTATACTATAAGAAATTATGATGGAGGGGTGGATTATAAAAAAAATATGACAAGACCTATATGAACTGATGCAAAGTGGAGTGAAAAGAACTACTAGATCATTCTGCAAAGTAACAGCAATCTTGTAATGATAATCAGCTGTGAAAGGCTTGGCTCTTCTGATCAGTATAATGATCTGAGACAATTCCAAATGACTCATGATAATAAAGTGATATCACCCTCCAGAGAGAGAAGTGATGAACTCTGAGTGCAAAATGAAGTATAATTTTCTAGCTTTTTATAACCTCTTTCTAAGACTAATATGGAAAATATGTTTTGCATGATTTCATATGTATAATTAATTGATATCATTTCGCTTGCCTTCTCAGTGGGAGGGAAAGGGATAGGAGGGAGAAAGAATTTAGAAATCAAAATTTAAAAAGAAAAGAATATTAAAAATCAGTAATTTCATCATGACGGAATACTACTGTGCAATAAGAAATGATGAGTTCATTGATCTTAGGAAAAACATGGATAGTCTGGCCCAAAATAATGAAGAGAGAAATGAGCAGAATGAAGAGAATATTGTATACAGTAACAACAGTATTGTTTTAAGAACAATTTTGAGTGACTAAGTCATTTTGATTCTATAAATACCCAAATTAACTATAAAAGACACTATCTGTATCCAAAAAAAAGAACTGATAAACAGATGTATAGAATGAATATATATATATGTATGTATGTATGTGTATATATATATATACATACATATATACATACATACATATATACATACATACATACATATTTGTGTCTAATGGTATCCATCTCTAGGTTGGAAAAGGAGGACAGAAGGGAAAAAAGGAGAAGAAAGGAAAGTTACATGATAACTTTAAATATATATTTAAAAGGCATAGCAAATTGTACATAATAGATTTGCAGTTTCATGTACAATCACCTTTTCTATCCTACTATGTTATGGAAATATTTGTTTTATTTCTTAAGTTAAGAATAAAATTTTAAAAAGAAATTTTAAAAATAATTTCAGATATTTGCTAAGCAGTCATTTTGAGCACAGTGCTGGATACAAAAATAAAATTAGACAGTTTTTTTCTATCAAAGAGTTGAAAATCTAAGAGAAAATATTCACATGGATATAACTACAGTACAAATTAGAAAAGAATTTGAGAGGAAATCATAGCATCAGAAATCTTAGCATTAAAAATGCCATAAGACGTTTTGAGGGGACCCAGTGTGAGGGAGTGGTTCATGGAGAAGGTAAGACTTTAATGGAAAGAGAGAGAGGATAGAAAGAAGAAAGGAAGGAAGGAAGGAAGGCAGAGAAAATATTAAGGAAGGAGAGAATTTATGACAGTATCAAATGGATAAAGGCTTTGAAAAGGCAACTGGATTTGATGATAAGTTCATTTATGACCTTAGAAAGGCAGTGAAATTATAGTGGTTTGGATGGAAGTAAACTATTCTTTCTAGAATTTTGTCAGGAAAAGGGAAGGGAATGAGAGTAACTTGAGAAGGAGTAACAGACCAAGAAAGGGTGGATTTTTGTTTATTTTTTATTTGGGGGAAAGAGTCAGTTGGAAAAGATTGAAGATGCATGAAAGAAGTAGAATGATTGAGCAAGGTTACTGAAAAGATGGTATGGGGTTAAAGGAAGGAGAAAACAAAAACAACTGTTAGATGGGTTAGATTTGGCAGAAACAGGACTTTTCTCATTGTCTGACAAAGTAAGTGAAGTCACAGTTTTATGGTGGTAGAGAAAAGGAATCGTTGAGGGACCTCACTTAAGAAGTTCTCAGTAGAATAGAAGTTGAAGTCATCGGCTAAGAGTTTGAGGAAGCAAGGGGGTTGAGAAGAAAACAGAAGCTTTGGTGCAGTCACTATGGGAAATATAATATATTTAATAAAAGAAACAGCAAGATTAGTAAAATATTTTATTTTTACCACATTAGATGGTTGCCCCAAAGGGCCAGATTTTGGCCATCCTTGATTTTACAGGATAGTCTGAGAAAAGTACATGAATTCCTAGAGGTAGAAAAAATTAAAAAAAAATAGCTAATGCTTTAGCTGCTTTTTTTTTTCCATAGTTACCTCAGCTTCTAGCTAATTCACAGAAAAAAAACAGACTTGGAACAGTCTGGAAAGCTTCTCCTATTCCATCCATCAAGGCCACCTTCCTTACACTGGTCATTTACCAGTCTGCCTATAAAAAATGATTATTGGATAAAACTCTGATAGTGAACCATTTTTATATAGTAAACCAAATATTCCAGCTCTGAATCTGTGCTTCTCTGATCTTCACATAGTGTGGATGCTTTTGTTATTGAAAAAACTAACTTTGGAAAGGAAATCAATAAAATCCTAATCATCTGAAAAATGACAAATCTCAGGACTGCTTTAATTTCCAAAGTCTTAATAATTATACAAGTACATATCTTTTTTAAAGGATATTAATAAAATCATAATGCTAAAGCTAGCTTAATACTTACTTTTAAGTAATTCATTTTCTCATTTATGGTCATTTAAGAAGGCTTATTAAATCTAATGACTGCTTTAAGATTAAATGAAGAGAAAGCATGTTCTGATTATAGAGATGGATAAAAACAAACTAACCAAATACACACACACACACACACACACACACACACACACACACACACACACACACATATATATATATATATATATATATATATATACATATATATGTTTTGTTCATAGATATCTGGCCAGCCATACCCAATATGAACTTGGGTTACCTAGTTCCAGAGTTTTCTAATCATGTTTTTAGATTGCATGTTTACACCATCTGTACCATTAAAATGAGTGTAGTTTCTGTCACAGTTGGAAGCATCAGTTAATAAATGTGTTTTGGAGGGGGATGGGAAGGCAGAAGGGGGAGAGTAGGATAGTACATGAATGAGTTAAGGAAATGAAACACAGATGAATTATTTCGATACCCTGAGGTATCTTTTCAGTGGACCTTCTAAGCCTTCCAATAGTCCTATTCCAGTCCTGACCCATTTTCTCTCTTTAAGGGACTACACTCAGGGAAAGATGATGACTACTCATTTACACACAGTTGCTAAGAATGAGTATAACTGCCTCTAAGACTAATATTAAAAAACCTGTCTCCTAATATTCAAAGCCATCCTGTCCCTATATAAAGATGTTGAATTATGTTTAAATGACTTCCAGTGCTAATATAATTCCAATATAAATCAAAGTTTCCAAATAAGTTCAGTTGAAGAAGAGAAAAGGAAATAGATGGGAAGACGTTCTTTTCTAAAATTTAGTTTTAGGGAAGGAAAAAAGAGATGATCCTGAATCTTTCTACAATTTTGCCTGGGACGAGGCGCAATTGAAGATATTTATGTAAATTCCTGTAATCCTCCTATACAGGATTGGCTAGAGGCCAGAGTAGACCCACAAGGTCTGTGCTTGACAATGATGTACATTGTAAAGAAATCAACAGTGAAATAGCTTGCCAGCTAAATTTCCAGATTTGTTCACCATGGTGTAGCTGTCACCTCTCAGACTTGACCTTTCCCTAGGGCTTCAGGAATTTCCCTAGACTCCCAGTGTGTCAAGATAGATACTTGACCCAAGGAGTTAATTGAGAATTCTCAGTTTCTTGGATGTCTGTAATAAATTAATACTTTTATCATGTAGGAGCTTTTATTTTTTTAATTTCCCCTTCAGTTGTCTGACTACCCAACTGTGTGCCACAATCTGGCAAATAGACATTTTTTATCCATTTGATTTTTCTTTGTGGATTGTTAGGTGAAAGACTTTTAAAATTGTGAATCTCGTTGAAGATGTTCTGGGGTTAATAGTAACATCTTAGAGGACCTCACTATCTGTGGGCAAACTTTCTTCCATTTTAACCCTAGAGATAATATTGTCCTTGACGTTGACAAAAATTTATATCTCCCTCGTTTATACTTTGTTTGACCCTAATAATCAAAGGGCTAATGAATAGTTATCTATGTATTTGAAATTATTGAGTATTCTTTAAGATCTTGCAAAAGCATACTGGTAATGTTTCCTAGAGTTAAACCTATGCTATTCCTATCTTTTTTTTGTCCTCTGTCTTGTGTTATTCAACATTTGAAAATATACTGCATGACTCCCCATTTGTTAAAGGTGGAGCCAACTCTGAATACTTATTGTTGGCCCCTTCTCAGTCACAGTAATAAGGTAGGTCATTATTTGTTGTGTTTCCTACTGTTCCTTTCTGGTAGACATTAATAGTTTAATGGATTTTACTGATCCTACTTCTAAACAACCCTATGACCCTTACCTGTACTTTGTGCTGAAAAATCCTGTTTATTCCAGTCCACTGTGAAAAGAGCCTGGTCCCTGCTCAGGTTAGACTTCAGGCTTTGTTAAGTAACTTCCTTACCTACCTAAGTAGATAAATCAGTCTTCTATCGGGGCTTGACTTTAATGGAATTGTATTATTGGTTAGCATTCTCAGATTTGTAGTACTAATACAATGCCTAAATAGCCATTCTATTATTATTTATTACACAAAATCATATAAACAAAGAATAACCTTACAAACAATGTGACCTTATTACTGAACCTTCTGAAGCCTTAATTTCCTTAATTGTAAAATGAGAGGTTTTACTACATGATCTCTGAGCTCTCTTCTGTTTGAGATTTTTGATCTCTTTGATATCCACTTAGGTCATAATATTGTGGGATTTTTAAAACAAGAAGGAATCTTAAAGATCCAGCACCCTTATTTTATACTTGAAAACTGGAGCCAAAGGGTCAAAAAAAAAGCAGCTTTAGATAGCAATTTAAAATTTGCAAGACACTTCATTTATATTTTTTCAAGTAACCAGAGCCACAAATGAAGTTATCACCTCAGAGGATAATGCTGATATCCCCTACCCTGCTGGTGCAGTATTGCAAGGGTTAGTAATTGGGATAGATATAAAAGCCTGATATGGTCTTGTAAGAAAAGCCAGCTAACCTACTCTAACGGAATAGAAAGTATGCTAATTAGTATCTGATTAGAATTTTAAAGGACTTTTGTAAATTGATGACTTTCTACTATTTGAGTTCTTACAACCTTTTTGTGTCATTGGGCCCCTTTGGCCATTTCATGAGCCCTTTTGATCCCTTCTTGGAATAATACATTTAAATACATAAAATATATAGGATTATAAATGAAACCAATCGTATTGAAATGGAGGATTCAAAATATTAAATACACACACATTCAGACTTCTGGTTAAGAATTCTTATTCAACTATGCCCAAAGGGCTTTAAAACTTTGCATACCCTTTGATCCAGCAATACCACTGAGATGAGAGAGAGAGAGAGAGAGAGAGAGCGCACAAAGAGATTTTTTTTAAAAAGGGACCTATTTGTACAAAAATATTTATAACAGCTCTTTTTGTAGTGGCAAAAAATTAGAAATTGAGAGGATGTGTATCAGTTGGGGAATAGCTGAATAAGTTGTATATGATTGTAATGGAATACTATTGTGCTATAAGAAATGACAAGCTGGATGATTTCAGAAAAACTTGAAAAGACTTGCATAAACTGATGCAAAGTAAACTGAGCAGAACCAGGAAAACATCATACACAGTAAGAGCAATATTGTACAATGCTCAGCTGTGAATGACTTAGTCTCAGCAATACAATCAAAGAGAATTCCAAAGGACACATGATGAAAATTGCTATCCACCTCCAGAGGAAGTATTAACGGAGTCTTAATGCAGATAGCAACATAATGTTTTTCACTTTATTTTTTTCAGGATTTTCTTTTTTTTGGTCTATGTTTTCTTTCACAACAGGACAAATTATGAAAATATGTTTTACATGATTACACATGTATAACCTATATCAGATTACCATCCCATGATGGGGGAGAGGAGAAAAAGAAGCAGAGGATTTGGAACTAAGAATTTTTTTTTAATGATAAAATTTGTTTTTACATGGAATTGGGGAAAAAAATAAAATATTATTCATTTGAAAAAAATAAATAATTCTCATTCTAGGGAAACAAATACACCATACTTTAATTTTAAAAGATAAATAAATATAAAATTGCATCTTAGACTTGTTTGCCAAATTAAACATTCTGGTCTAGAAAAGTAGGTGCCAAGAGGAGATAGAATGGAGGGGGAAATTGGCAACAATATCAATTAAGCGTGAATGTTAACTTTTTTCACCATAATTGTGAGCACTAGAACCAATAAACTTCCTCGAAAGAAGTTAAAGTTAGGACACATTATAAAGAAACTAGGAACTTATTTCTCCTAGAACTCATATAAGATAAAAACATACATAATGCAAAATAGCTGTTGCCATTATCTATTGCTAAAGAAAATTAGGACATCCTTTGGAATGTCCCTAACGTTTGAAGCTGGTGTCAGGTTTTCCAACAACTTATGCCTTAATACTCATCAGAAACAAAACTGGGCAAGAGGACACATTTTTGATGGCATAGTTTTTCATATCTCTTCTTACATTTAAGTATATATAACTGGAAAAGCCTCAGATTTTATCTATATACATGACGGTAGAAAAATGAAACAGTGTAGTGTAGTTTTATCTGATCTTACTTAGACTGTAAGTTTCTTTAGGACAAAGGCCAGGTTTTATTTTGTTTCATTTTGTATCTAACCCTAAGCAAATAATTGACAAAAAAATATTGAATGAGTCAGTGAGAGTGAATGACTTGTTCCAACAATGATGATTTCTATTTAAACTCATCATTCACTTCCCTTTTGCATGGCAGCATAATCAGTAGAGACTCAGAGAACTAATTAATCTATAGAGGTGGTCCGTATAATACCATTTTGGCTAAAATTTAGCTCAAAATTCTGTAATGATACTACTTAAACATCTATGGACAGCCTTCCACGTTAATTTGGCTCAGTAGTACAATTGTGGTGGCAAACAAGGCTGCTTTAAAACAGAAGTAGAGAATATAAAAATCAAATGATTACCCAAACCATTCCATAATACTCAAACTAGTAAGAAATATATTTGAATATTAAACATCAGGTTAATACTCTGCAGTTTAAAATGTTATGGTGAAGTTAGGAAATTCAGAATAGAGACATAAATCTAAAAGATCAATTAACTAATAAGGCCTATGAGAATAGGCAAAAACTAGAAACATTTAATAATTTTTAGATGTCTTATACAATTTGACAATAAGTAATGAAAGATTTTTTTTAAATCATTTTAATTGATGCTACAAAATTCCATATGAAAGCATTTATGGACAGACAGACCTGGAAAAAGTAAAGAAATCAGGTCAAGGACAGACATTTAGCTTTCTTACTGTAGGATGCAATTAAAAAAAAACAACATGAAACAATATAAATCCTGTTAAACTGTGGCTCAGACCAGACTATGGCAGAATTGAGAGGATATTGGTTTACTGCAGTACAAGTATTTTAAAAGGATAAGTAATAACATCTTCTAGCTTTTTTGTTTTGATTTTAATTCACTTTTCTATTATCGGACATTTGGGATGAGCAGGGGTGGAATGCTGAATTCATTCTATTGATGTTATATTGCTTCTTCACTTTTTAGTGGATGTTGAACAATAAGGGATAAGTGAAGTTGGTACAGCATTTTTCCAACAATGTTCCCTATATTTAGCAATCTTGGATTTCTGCCAGGCTTAAGTCCTCTTCATGGTCACCACACAGACAAACCTGCATTGAAGAAAGAATTATATTTAAAAACATTTCTTTATCAACTGCATTACCACACATACAAGGCAGCAGTTGTGTGTCATGTAATCACTTCGAATACCATCTTGAGATAGATGACTCCTAAATTTTTATCTTCAGCCTTGACTTCTTTCTCCTGCTAAACAATTCCCATTTGAATGTTATTACATCACTTTACATTTAGTTTTTCTTTCTAATTTTAATACTACTATTAATGGCAGTGTCATTTTCCCTTATTACCCAAGCTCAGAATCTTAGAGTTGTCTTTGATTTCTCCCCTCTTCCTCCTTGCTCTCACTCTCTGGTGTCCTACCCTGCCATATCCAATCAGTCACAAAATCCAATTAATTTTTCCTTTGCAGAATGCCTCATGCTCATGCCTTCTTTTCCAGGTCCTTATTATTACTACTGTAGCTTAGACTATTACAGTGACCTAACTATCCACCTTGTTTCTGCATGTGGCCTTCCACATATGCACATATGCACTCACACCCACCCCCACCCCCACCCCCACCCACACACACACACACACACAGTCACTAACTCACTCTGCTTCTATCCACCTGTGTCCTAACCAGTTCATTCTGCTGTATTGTCAGCAGATCAATCTTCCTACAGCACCCCTGTGATCATTTCTCTCTCCAACTTAAAAACTTCAAATGAGCCTCTAATGCCGACCGGTTATTATTACCACATAAGGGAAAGAATCTACAATTGAAAGTTCTATAATCAAATGTTAAAAATATATATGCCTATATTATTATTATTATTAACTACATCCAACTGGGAATTAAGATACACAGGCACTGGGGTAGGGAGATCCATCCTGCCCTACCGGAAAGTCAGAGGGGCGAGGGGGAGGACATAGGAGAGAGCAGATTGGGGGAGGAGTTATACAGTGGGATGGCTGTTTTGAGGTGTTGAGTAGGGGAAAGTTGGGGAGAAAATTTGTAACTGAAAATCTCATGGAAATGAATGATGTAAACAAGAAAATAAATAAATGAATACCAAAAAAAATTAACATTGCCCTCAGTTAAAAGCAGGGTGCTCAAATCTCAAGAGCTGGAGAATTTAGGACCAAGGAAGATACAGAGAGCATTACAAAATAAAATAGAATATTTTGATTATATAAAATTTAAAAGGTTTTGTACAAACAAAACCAATGGAACCAAAATTACAGGGAAAGCAGAGAAATGGGGGAAAATTTTTGCAACATGTATCTCTGATAAAGGCCTTATTTCTCAAATATATAGAGAACTGAATCAAATTTATAAAAATACAATGGACATAAACAGGCAATTTTTAGACAAAGAAATCAAAGCTATCTATAGTCATATGAAAAAAATATTCTAAATCACTATTGATTAAAGAAATGCAAATCAAAATAGATCTGAGATACCACATTG
The DNA here is from genome assembly GCA_028627135.1 of Pseudochirops cupreus. Taxonomy (NCBI): domain Eukaryota; kingdom Metazoa; phylum Chordata; class Mammalia; order Diprotodontia; family Pseudocheiridae; genus Pseudochirops; species Pseudochirops cupreus. The sequence continues at coordinate 439,050,353 of CM053580.1, read as the reverse complement.
CACCTGTCAGATTGACTAATGTGACCACAAAAAAAAAAAAAAAGGAAAATGTTGGATGTTGGAGGGAATGTGGGAAAACCGGAACACCGATGCATCATTGGTAGACTTGTAAAGTGATCCAAGCCATTCTGAAGAGCAATTTATAGGCTCAAAGGTCTATAAAATTGTGCATACCCTTTGATCCAGCAATATCACTGCTAGATCTATATCCCAAAGACATCCCAAAAAAGGGGAAAGGACCTATTTGTACAAAAATATTTATAGCAGCTATTTTTGTGGTGGCTAAGAATTGGAAATCAAAGGGATGCTCATCAGTTGGGGAATAGCTAAGTAAGCTGTGGTATATTATTGTAATAGAATAATATTGTACCATAAGAAATGACAAGAAGTAACAGAGGAGGAAAAGAAGAAGGATGGGGGGCAGCGAGGGGGTGCAGTGAATATAGTACCGGCCTTGCAGTTAGGAAGACCTGAGTTCAAATCCAGACTCAGACACTTGACACACTTGCTAGCCATGTCACCTTGGGCAAGTCACTTAACCCCAATTGCCCTGCCCTCTCCCCTCCAAAAAGCATTTAAAAAAAAGGAGGAGGAGAATTATTATTATTTCAGGATGATTTCAGAAAAATCTGGAAAGACTTACATGAACTGATGCATGAACAGAAATGAACAGAACCAGGAGAATGTTTCACATAATAACAGCAATGTTGTTTGATGAAGAATTGTGAATGACTTAAGTATTCTCAGCAATACAGTAACCCAAAACAATACCAAAGGACTAAGATGAAGCATGCTATCCATCTCCAGAGAAAGAACTAATATTGTTTGAATATAGACTGAAAGATTCTATTTTTCGCTTTCTTTGAGTCTTGTGCAAAATGACTAATATGGAAATATTTTACATAATTGTACGTGTATAACCTATATCTCATTGCTTAGCATCTCAGAGAGGGAAGAAGGGAGAAGAGGGATCAAATTTGAAACACAAAACTTTAAATAAAAATGTTTTTTAAAAAGTAATGTAATAGCAAAAAGAATCATTAAAAATATTTTTAAAATTAAAAGAAAAGAAGAGGGGGGATGTATTAGCAGCTGAAAGAGTAAAAAGAGGTGGCAACTGAGCTGAGCTTTGAATTCTCAGAAGCTTAGTTGATCAGGTACTATGTTTTAAGTATAGCAAAGAGTTTGTGTAAAGGTATAAGACATCATATATAGGAAATGCCATATAGACCTGTTTGGTTGGAATGTATAGAGTTTGTGAAGGGATGTGTGTTATATAATAAGTGTGGAAAGATAGGTTGGATCCAGATAGTAAAATGCTTTGAATGATTAACAGAGATATCAGAATTTTATCTAGTAAACCACAGAACTACTTAAACCTTTGAGCAAGGAAATGATATAGTCAGATAAATGATTTAGGGAAATCATTTTGGCAGAGGCATAGATTAAAGTGAGGAGAGATTTAAATCAGGGAAGATCAGTTAGAATGGTATTTTTGCATTGGGCTAGACTAGAGATGCTGAGGATCTTAACTAGTAGCTATGTGAGTGGAGGGAAGGGGAGGGATTCCCAAGATGTTATGCAGGTAAAATTTTTAAGACTTGGCAACTGATTGGATATAAGGGATGAAAAAGAGTAAAGAGTTGAGGATGACTTTAAAGTTGTGAACCATGGCATCCTCAACAGACATATGAAATTATAAGGAGGTCATGGTTTGGGGGGGGAAGAGAAATTATTTCAAATATGTTGAATTTGAAATTTCTTCTACCAGACATCCTGGTGGTGATTTTTACAGGACATTGAACCCAATAATTAGTTAATGATTTAGGACTGGATTTCAGAAGAGACTAGGGTTAAAAACAGATCTAGGAGGAACAACATAGACGTTATATTGATTCCATGGGAACTGAAGACATCATGGAAGGGAAGAAGGCAAGAGAGAGAGAGAGATGGAAAAGGAGGAGGAGTGAAAGAGACAATTTTAAGAGTTTGCTGTGGATGTCAATCCATCAAAGGAGACTGGGGAGTAGTAAGGAGAATCAAGAGAGCAATGTCACAAAAGCCCAAAGTGAGGGAGTATCTAAGAGGACAACAGATATCAGCACTGTCAGATGTCACAAAAAGGTCAAGAAGCTTGAAGCCTGAGGAAAACATCATTGGATTTGGTAATTAAGAGATTACTGGTAACTCCAGAACTTCGATGGAATGATGAGGTTGGAAGCCAGATTGTAAGTCTAAGAAGTGAAAGGAGAGAAAGTAGAAACAATGAGTGCAGACAGCTTATTTTTTTTTTAGGAGTTTGTATGCCAAGGACTTAATAGATAGACAGATGGCATGATCAAGTGACAATTTTTTTAAGTATGAGACATACCTGAGTATATTTGTAGGCAGTAAAGGAAGAACAAATAGAGATTTACGGTTGGGGGATAAACAAGGGAAGTATGATTGTGGGGACAGTCCATAGAATCTTCAACTGAATTCTAGTACTATAAATAGTGTTTGGATATAGGGATGGCTGTTGTAGGAGTTTTCATGTACAGCTCACATCTTTACATATAATTATAGGAAATTGAGTTGCAAGAATATTGTATAACCAAAAAATTTGTAAAGTTGATATTTACAAGACTTTGTTTTGTCTTTTGTATGAACCAAACACCATTGTCAATAAAATCAGTGACCTCAGAACTGATAAAATTGAACATCCAAAAAGAATTTATATTTAAAATGCTCTCAGGTAATTGTCACAAAGTCTTATTAAATACAACAGCCCAATTTCAAGGCTGTCCTATAACGTTCATCCTGTCAAGGTGCTTTTGTATTCCATTGCTGGTTTTTTCACTTATTCTTCACAAGCCCAAAATCAAAGTAATGAAAACAGTCAAACTGCTCATAAAATGTCATGTTGCTATGAGGACTCCTAGTATTTCTCCATATTTCCTATCCATCACCAGATCACTGCTCAAATGACAGGTAACTTTGCCTGACTGAAACATGCTTTAGAAATGACATATCCCGTACTGTTAAGACTGCTTCAGTAGTAAAATTTACTGATTTTTCCCTTTGATCTACATCTACAAAAGACACCAAATGTGACTCAGGGATAAATAAAACATGTATAGGAAAGGGATAGGAAAGGTTATATGCTTCATTTTGCTTATCGGTGTCATTTCCAAGCCAACAATTTTATTAGGGGTAGGGGCATGTTGGTGTGCTATTTTTAGACAGTGGGGAAGAAATGTGACATTTAGAACAAATGTCATAGCATTTCTTCAATAAAAATCCATGCTGTCAACTGCCTAGCTCCAGAGAATTAGAGGAAAGCTGTACTGTACTAAAGGAGCAGGAACAGTAACTTGATTTTGAATTTAACTCTCTCCAACCCTGTTCCAGCATGAGGGCAAGACTATAGTAATGACTTTTACCTGTTCTCTAGCTCTAGAAAACACACTTATATCTACACTGAATGTGTTTCTGCAAAAACAAAAATCCATCCCACAATGACTCTGAACCAAACTCTCAAAACCCATTTTGTAGCTTGAAGCTAACCAGTTCACAAATAAGCAGATAACAGAAACAACTGGTAACGTTACTGTTCCTAAATAAAGAGAACAAAATGTTCCCACAAAAGGAATGTGTATAAACTGAAATGTAAAAGAAAGGAAATAAAACATGATGAATATGACATTATCTGAAAATGTAAAGGAATGAATTATGGGCATTACTGTCTAAGTTTGATAAGCCTTATTTGACATTAATCCTGCCTTTTGAGATCCAATTTTGCTTTCTTTGTTAGGTCCTTGAGATTGCTGAACATGGGGCAGTCTTAGTGGGAATCTTCAGGTCTTTTGGTTGAGATAAATTCTGGGGGGCTAGGCAGGTAGTGATTAGATTAAGAGAATTTTAAATAAGTCTCCCCCTTCTCTCCATACCTGCACACCCACCTTCATCCAAGCCTAAGAATTTCTAGTAGTGAATCCAAATGATAGCAGAACCTTTGAGACAAAAGTCCATTGGTTTACAGCTTCCCAATAGGATATTATTGCTGGGTACAGAGTGAATGTGATATATCACTTCATAGGCTATAGAGATGGAGAGGACTTTTTGCAAATGTACCTATATTCAATTTATATAAAGGAACCTTTAACAAATTTGCAGATTATACAAAGATAAGAGGGAAAAGTTAATGAATAACACATTGAATAACAGTCAGGTAGCAAAAAAAGATACTGATAGAGACTGTTGAACTGAAATAAATACTATTGAATTTAATTACTTAAATGTAAAATCCTGTCCTTGAATTTTTTAAAAGTCTGTTTTAGAAGTACAAAATGGGAGATGCATTACTAAAATAGTCAAATCAGTCAGCTGACATGCATAAAATACCTACTGTGTGCTAAATGCTGAGGATACCAAAAAAAGACAAAAGATACTCTGCTCTCAGGGAGCTCACCAGGTAGTGGGGGTGGCCACATACAAACAACTACTTACAAACCAGATAAAGACAAGATGAAAAAGGGATCATCTCAGATTAAGTTACTTCTTAAGAAAGCTGGATTTCAGCTGAAGGATGCCAAGAGTAAAGATGAGGAGGGATAAGGTTCCAGGCCAGGGGGCCAACCAAATGAAAAGCTGGAATTCAGAATAAGGAATGTCTTGTAGAGTAAGGTATAAGAACTAATAGTGTCTCTGAAAAACTTCAAACTCAGTAGGCAACAACAGGCTGACATAGCAGCTTGTTCCAAGCAATGTCTCTCTCCCATTGTTAGTCTCTCTATCTTTCTTCCCTATTGCCTGCAAAATATGTCCCATGTCTTCCCCATTCACCAAAATAGTCACCTGAACCTTTAATCCATCCCTGCTAGGTACTGTCCTTATCTCTCTTCATGTCCTCGGCTAAATTCTTCAATAAAATTGTAAACTCAGAAACTCTACTTCTTCACCCCTCATTCTCTTCTAAACCTTTTGTGATTTGGCTCTTAAGGCTGGTCACAACCTGTCCTCCTCCTACCTTTCCAGTCTTCTTATTTCTTCCCTTCACCTCAACATACTCTTCAATTCAGTGATACTGTACTTCTTGCTATTCCTTCCACAAAACACTCAGTTTCCTGACTCAAAGCATTTTCACTGGCTCTCATCCCTTATTTCTATCTTCTGGTTTCCGTGGTTTCTTTCAAGTCTCAACTAATCACACTTTCTACAAGAAGTATTTTCCAGTCCTCCTTAATATTAATACATTCCCTTTGAGATTATCCTGTTTATCTTATATTTTTCTTACATATACATGGTTCTTTACATGTTGTCTATTCCATTAGACTGTGAGCTGGTGTTTTTTGTTTTTTTCTGCCTATGTAGCCCCAATGCTCAGAACAGTAACTAAAACATAGTAGACACTTAATAAATATTTATTGATATGACATCTGACCAATTCAACTGAAACAGATCTCTCCAAAGTTGACAGTGATCTCCTAATTGCAGTATCTAATGGGTTCTTCTCAATCTTTGTCTTTAATCTTCTTGATCTCTCTGTAGAATTTGACATTGTTGATCACCTCCTATGGTATACTTTATTCTCTAAGAGTTTTCAGATCACTACACTCTCTTGGTTGTCTGACCATTTTTTCTGTCTCTTTTGTTGTATCTTTATCACTCTTATGGCTACTAATCATGGATATCCCCCAAAGCCTTGTCCTAGGCCCTGTTCTCTTTTTCTCTCTGTACTCTCTCATTTAGTGATCTTATCAACCACCATGCATTCAATTTTTATCTCTGTCCAGATGATTATTTCCACAGCTTTATTGACCCCTAGTTTTTCTTCTGAGCTCCAGGCCCACATCATCATTTGCCTATTGGAGTATGTGTCCCATAGGCACCTCCAACTCAAAACAAAGCTCACCTTTCCTCATGATCTCTCCTCTCTTCTGAATTTCCCTTTTATTGTCAATGGCGCTACTACCTTTCAGTCATCTAAGTTCATAATCTCAGTGTCATCCTTGACTGATCATATTTATTCCACATAATCCCCTTATCTTGCCATAATTTACTGCCTTTTCTACTCTTTCTGCCTCCTCTTACCAAACTCTACATTTCTTCAACACCATGATTTCCTTAGAACCTCTCAGTTTTCTCCCAGACCATCACCTCTACATGAGCCATTTTATCCCCTTTTTGCCATCTTGACTCCTTGGTGAATAAATTCAATTCTATGCTCTCCTCTACTCTTAAGTCCCTGTCACCTTTATCATATTTCTAACTGCACCTTTCCCAACCCTCAACCTTGGATCACTTCTACCACCCACTGCCTTTGTTCCTACTCTCGTGCTGCTGAACCAAAGTGGAGAAAATCACAGACTGTTCTCACTGAATCCACTACAAATTTATTTTACACAACCTCTACAGGTTACTGGGAAATCTTTCTCTACCCCTCTTACCAACTTACTATACTGTTGTCCACAGCAATTCTTCCAAACCTGTTCACCCCTCCTCAAACTTCCTATGACACCCCCTCCCCTTACTCTTTCTGAGATTCTTATCTTGTCTTTCACAGAAAAAACTGAGGCCATTCTCCATGAGTTCTCTCTTCTCTCATCTTCCTCATCTCATATCACCATCTCTTCTTTCACTTCTGTCTCACAAGATGTTTCCCTGCTCCTTGCCAAGACAGATCCTTTGATCTGAACAAGCAGTCCCATTCTATCCCTCCTCCTGCAGATTGCCTTCCCATTCCCTCTCTTATTAACCACTTATAAGCCAGTTTCTGACCTCATCATTACACCAAAACTGCCTTCTCCAAAATTACCGATGATTAATTGGCAAATCTAGTGACCTTTTCCTCAATCCTCATTCTTCTTCACTACTCTGTGGTCTTTGACAGCATTAATCGTTCTCTTCCCCTTGATGCTTTGTTCTCTCTGAGTTTTTGATATACCACTCTCTCTTGGTTCTTTTCCTATCTGACCACTTCTTTTCAGTCTTCTTTCCTGCATCCTCACCCAGGTCATGCCCTCTAACCACAGGTGTCCCGCCAAGCTCTGTCCTGGGCCCTCTTCTATTCTCTCTGTATGCTATCTCACTTGGTGATCTCATCAGTTCCCATAGATTTAGTTATCATCTCTGTGTTGATGGTTCTCAGGTCTAACTAGCCTCATGTAACCCATCTGCTGATCTCCAGTCTTTTATCTCCAACTGCTTTTCAGATATTTAGAACTGGATGTACAGTAGGCATCTTAAATCGAACATGTCTAAAACAGAATTATCTTTCCCCTTAAACCTCCCTCCCTTCCAAATCTCCCTACTTCTCTCAAGGGCACCCCTCATTCTCCCAGTTCCAGGCTTACAATCTAAATGTTGTCCTCAATTCCTCACTATTTCTCATCTATATCCAATCTCTTTCCAAAGTCTCTCAATTTAACCTTCATAGTATCTCTTGAATACACTCCTCTCTCTCTTCTGACACTGCCACCACTCTAGTACAGACCTTTATCATCTACCTCTGTAATAGCCAGCTGATTGGTCTTCCTGCCACAAGTCTCTCCCTACTCCAGTCCTTCCACCATTCAGCTCCCAGAGCGCTTTTCCTAATGCAGTTCTGACTGTGTCACCCCCTAACTCCAGTTACTCCCTCTCACTTCCAAGATCAAATACAAAATCATCAGTCTGGCATTCAGAACCCTTCGTAACCTCACCACCCCCTCTACCTTTCCAATCCTCTTACACATTACTCCTGTCCACATGTACTTTGATTGTCCTCCTTGCTGTTCAACAAACAATTCCATCCAACAAACATTCCATCTCTCAGTTCCAGGCATTTTCTCTGATTGTCGCCCTGCCTGGAATGCTCTCCCTCCTCATCTCCACCTCCTGACTTCCTGGGCTTCCTTCAAGTCCCAATTAAAATCTCACCTTCTGCAGGAATCTTTTGACAAACTCAGTTAATTCTGATATCTTCCCTTTATTAATTATTTCAGATATATGTTATATATGTGCATGTGTATGTGTGTAAATATATAAATATGTGTATTTGTTGTCTCCCCCCTTAGATTGTGAGTCCCCCAGGGACCTTTTGCCTCTTTTTATATGTCCAGCATTTAACGCAGTTCATGGAACCTAGTAGGTATTTAATGACTGCTTACTGACTCACTGACTGCCTGAATATTCAGTCATTTGGCAATTTTTTTTTCATTTGTTTCCTCACAGCATCTCTCATATATGTCTCCTTTTTCCATCAGATAGTTACTCCCCCAAGTGTATCTCTCCCCTAGGCTATTTCAGTAGCTTTCTGCTAGATCTCTCTGACTCAAGTCTCTTTCCACCCCAATCCTTCCTCTACTTAGCTGCCAGTGTTTTTTCTCAAAGTATAGGTCTGATCATGCTGCCCCCTACTCAGTAAATCCCAGTGGTTCCCTCAGGATTAAATGTAAGGTCTCTTTGCCTCTAATGATAGATTAATTCATTCATAACAATAGCTGGCATTTATGTAGTACTTTAAGGTTTGCATACGGCTTTAGTTTTACAAGTATTATCTACTTTACTTTTATACCAATCCTAGAAGGTGGATGCTATTATCCCCATTTGACATTTGAGGAAATTGAAGCAGATAGCAGTTAAGTGACTTGTCCAGAGTCACATAGCTAGTAAGTGGTTGTGGCCAAGTTTGGACTCAAGTTTTCTTTACCCCAGGTCCAGCATACAATCCACTGTGCCAAAATATACACACTTCCATTTAGCTTTTAAAGCCCTGCACAATCTGGTCCCAAATTATCTTTCCAGCCTTCTCCCTCCCACACTCTGGGTCCAGACAAACTGACCTCCTTTCTGTTCTTCACATGCAGCACTCTGTTTCCTATCTCTATGTGTTTGCATGGTCTGTCATGCCTGAAAAATTCCCTGCTTCTCTGTCTCACTTAGGAGTCCCTTTCTTCCAGCTCCAGCTCCAATGCCATCTTTTGCATAAAACCTTTCCTGAGCATCCCCAACTGCTGGGGCCCTTCCTCTCAAATTATCTTGTATGTAACTACTTCCTTTATTTGTATGTATAGTTATGCTGTATATATTTATATGTTGTTATTGTCTTCCTTGTGAAAAGGAAATGTTTCGTTCTTCGTACTTGTATCCCTATCACCCAGCACAGCACTTGGCACAAAGTTTTCGCTTAGTAAGTACTTAACAGTAACAATAGCAATTATGATGACAATGATGATAATAAGGATTTATATAGTACCTAATGTGTGCCAGGCACTGTGCGAAGTGCTTTACAAATATTATCTCATTTGAGCAGTTTACAAATTGATGATGTGAATTGTTTTCATATGTGGCTATTAATATATTATTATACAAAATTTGTGTGATACGAAACCCATTCAAACCAAATAAATTTATTCAAGAATTAAACTTAAAATCAGCAATTTTATCAATGTAGAACTCTTTGCACCAACTAAATCCAATCTGTCTCTTTAGTAGCTATATTAGAGTGTCCAAGACTAAAAAGTAAAATGACTTTACAGAGTGGGGAAAGGAGCATTTATTAATTGCCAGGCACTGTGTTAAGTGCTTTACAGATAATATCTTTTGAACAGCCCATGGTTGCATGGTGGTTGGGCATCTTTTATTTATTTATTCCAAGGGCATGAAAATAACAACAATAATACTTTAATCTTATGTATCTCCTTTAATCTAAGAAACCCTGGCCCCTTAACAAACATGGGTCCATGTCCCATGTGTTAGAGCAGAATATATAGCTCACTTTAAGAGGTAACAGTTTTTCTCAGTAAATTTAGGTAATAGAATATCCATGAAGTAGATACAAATTGTCTAAAAAAGTTACAGTGCTTTTAAAAATAAATACCTTCTCATTAGTAACAAGATTGTACAGATTTGAAACCAACAGTGACATTTTCATTAAATAGCTGAGAACACAAGAGGAAGTATGACTAGCTAGGTGTATATGAAGGCAGGAGCTCCCTTCTAGGCCATTAAAGTTACCTGATATGCTCTGGAATGTTACTTAATTTGTCTGTATTATCTATGAAGGGAACATTAGTTAGAAGCTTAGACTTTATCACTAATGGGTGTTAAGCCATTCCTGATTTGTGAAGCGTGGTGAAGGAAGATTTATTTCTGGGTAGTTTGAGATTAATTGCATTTAACAGACATTGAGGGCCTGCTATGCCCTAAGTGTTGTAGTAGATACTGTAGATGATGAAAAGAAAATGTGGCAGAGTCCCTGTCCTCAAAGACCTTACAGTCTCTTTTAAGTAATCAGAAAAATAAAGACTCTATGTAATAAATTGCAAAAGTGAATATAATAAAGATCAAAATGTTTGCTCTAGACAGTGAGCTGTGTCATGGAAAGAGCACTGCTCTTAAAGTCAGAAAACTTTAATTTATATGCTAGTACTTCTTCCTAGCTGTGTGACTTTGAGAAAGATGGCTCCTGCATAAAAAGAGCTTAGGTTCAGTTTTGTCCTTTGTAAAATAAGTCAGTCAACAAGCATTTATTAAATGCCTGCTATATGCCAGGCACTGTGTTAAGTGCTAGAGATACCAAAAAAACCCCAAAAAGATAGCCCCTGATTTCAAGGAATTCGGGGAGTGAACAACATGCAAACAGCTATGTGCAAACACAGATACATACAGGATAAATGAGGGGTAGTCTCAGAGGGAAGGTTTCTAGATTAAGGACAAGAAAAGGCTTCTGGGAGAAGGTGAAAATTTATCTGAATCTTGAAGGAAGCCAGGAGGTAGAGATAGGAGAGAGTTCCAATCATGAGGGACAGCCAATGAAAGGCTTGGATTCAGGAGACTAATTGTCATGTAGGAAGAAAGCAAGGACATCACTGTCACTGGATCAAAGACTAAAGGAAACAGATTTTAAGAAGACCAGAAAAATAGGAAAGGGACAAGTTACTAAGTTAAGAAGTCCTTCAAAAGGCAAACAGATTTTATGATTTTATGATCCTGGAAGTGACTGAGAGCCACTGTAGTTTATTGAATAGGAAGGATCATACTGTCAAATCTGCACTTTAGGAAGAGAATTTCGACAGCTAAGTGAAAGATGGATTGGAATTGGGAAAGACTTAAGGCAAAGAGACCAACCAGCAGGCTGCTACAGTGGTCCAGGCATGAGGTGTTATGCCTGTACCCAAGACAGTGGCTGTGTCAGAGGAGAGAAGGGGGAATATACAAGAAGTGTTTCCAGGGTAGAAGTGAAAGGATGTGAAAACTGATTGGATGAGAGTAATGGGAAGTAAGAAAGAGGGAAGTTTGAGGGGAATAGATAATGAGTTCAGTTTAAATGTGTTAGGTTGAAGATGTCTACAGGGCATCCAGTTGGAGATACAGGACTGTGGAGGTCTGGAAAGAAGTTAGGGCTGGAGAAATAGATCTATGATTAATTATGAAGGGATTGAACTAGACCAGGGGAGGGGAACCTGCAGCCTTGAGGCCACCTGTAGCCCTCTAGGTCCTTGGGTGTGAACTTTTGACAGAGTCCAAGTTTTACAGAACAAATCCTTTTATTAAGGGGATTTGTGCTGTGAAGTTTGGATTCAGTCAGGGGGCCACACTTGAGGACCTGGAAGCCAACGGGTTCCCTACCCCTGAACCCGACACTCTCCAAGATCCATTCTAGTTCTTAACATTCCATGATTCTGTAGTACTTCCTGGCTGTCTCTACTGCATGAGTGCATGGGCATGCTCTCTCCTCTACTTCAAGCTCCCCTTTGTATATTGTCTTCCCCTATTATCCTGCTCCTTGAGGGCAGGAGCTATCCTGATTGCTTACTTTTGTATCCTCTCTGCTCTCTCCAAGTTCCTGGCCCATAGTAAGCTCTTTATAAATACAATCTATCTATCTACTCAATCAAAACAAAAAGCATCTTTTAAGCACTTATTGTGCTAGGCATTGTGCTAAATGTTCATACTTCAGTAAAAGGGAAAAAAAATAGGCCCTGGCCTCAAGCAGTTCACATTGTAATAGGAGAAACAATATAAATAACCAGGTTCATACAAGATCTAAAGAGAATAGAGTCAGGCAGACAGGCAACAAACATTTATTAAGCTCTTTCTTTATGTCAGGCACATGAGTAGTTGGGGGAACCGGGAAAGGCTTCCTGCAGAAGGTGGGACTTGAATCAAGACTTAAAGAAAGCCAACAAGAAAAAACCTAACAGGAAGAGATAAAGAGGGTGAGCATGCCAAGCCTGGGGGTCAACCAGTGCAAAAGAGTGAAGAGAGAAGATGTAATGATCTATAAGGAACAGCAAACAGGCCAGTGTAACTGGATCAGAGTTCATGGACAGGACTAGAAAGGCGGGCACACAGGAAAATGAGAGCAGTGCTGGCTGAAGTTCTCAGGAAACCCAAGCTTGAGCCCCAGAGTATCCGGAGAGGTAAGGAGAAGGGACGTAGCATTCCAGGTCAGCAGACTGGCCAAAGCAAAAGGATAAAAGCAGGCCTAGGATTAACCCCTGACTGTTGTTCTGGGAATCTGCCCAAAAATATATGCCGTAAACTTGGATCTGTTTTTCCATTGTAGAGTTTAGGAATTCTTTAAGTTTTCTTTGTGAATTTCTTTGCTTTCTCTACTCCTTCCCTCATTTTGATCTTTGTTAATTCAGTGATATTATGAAACTATTAGGTTTCATATTTCCCAATTGGGTAAGCATATTACATTTTGTCATTTCTTTGTGATGGATTTATTTCTGTTAGTAACACTTAAAAAGCCTAAGTAGAGGAGAGAACATAGTTAAATGGCTCACCAGTGGGAGTGGATTTTGTTTTTTTCTCTGCCACGCGTTACTGGAATAAGTGAGTTGGGTAGTAGTTCAGTTTAATTATGACATCTTCTAGTCACCTAAACTGGCCTTTTTGAAAGAAAACAGATTTCAAGAAATGTAAGCAAATCATTCAGCCTTCTGATAGAAAGCTGGCAAAGCACCTAGATGTTCCCAGAGGGGCTGCGATTTCACTTCTCACTCCATAAGCAACATCCTTCTGTTGAGAATTAAATCTTCACAGTCAAAATCTGTGAGTTGCATGTGTTTGTTTATTTAGAAAAGAAATGTTATTCAAAGTCATTTTATTTATGTGTAATAGTTGTGGAGCAATATACTATTAAGTGATTTTAAGCTGACTGAAAATATTGCTATAATGTTGGATTGTGGTTATTTTTTTCCATCCTAAGGATACCTCACTAACACTTGTATTGCTTTTCAGTCTTCATTATTGGCTTTAAGGACAACAGGCCAAAAAAAAAATAGCTTGTTGGTGAACTATTTTCTATTTACATAAAGGCGTTTCTTTTTCCTGGTTTCACACAAGTCGACTCTATTCAGCACAGTCAATGCTGTCCTCTTATCTCCTGTCCCAAGCTGAGTTCAGCATCTGGAGAAGCTTAAGGACCCAATGCATCAAATTATCCTGCTCAGGCTGTTGTTTATTGCAGTCCATTCTGTCCTGTCATCCCCATGACAGAATGTCAAAGCTTTTCTTTCCATTGCCTTCAGCTTTAGCATCTGCAGGGATCTGATATGCTACCCCTGTTTTACACAGGGGAAAAACGTCAAACAGTCATGATGAAGGCTACAAGCCAGACAACTGCAGGCACTGGTAACTTCTACTTTACTACTATTAGAAATGCCTTATACTGGAAAGAGTATTTCTCACCCTTTTCCAAGATGTCTTTTGATTTCTTCAGCCTGATTTTGCCTTTGACTATCTGCCTTCTGATTTTTACCTGTAGCATTCAAAATAAAATGACTCTAAGCAAAAGTAGATGTGACAGATTTCCTAGAAGTACTGAAATATAAGTAGGCACATGAGTGTCAATTTCATTGTTGAATAGAAGTGTATATTCAATGCTGACTTAACTGAGAAAGAACAGAAATATTCACAATTAGTTTGAGATATTAACTTTCTGCCCACTAAAACCTATTCAAAAATACCTAAAATTATTCATACATCCAGTTTTAAATTTCAATTTTTTTGTTCCAGTTATTTGTCTCTTACCTTCTTTTTAGTCAGAGAAGTTGACATTTTATGTGTTGAGGATCAATGGATTTAAATGTCGTCCTGTGAAAAAAGGAGCTTCTTTCATAAGTAGACCCATTACTATCTTTATTATGTTTTATGATTTTAGATGTTTAGCCATTAATTAACTCTCTATCAATTATTGGTATAAAATATTTCCTTTAAATGATTTATGTAAATTCATAAATTCTGTAATGAATGTCTCTTAGGAGTAGCTTCTGTAGTGTCATAAAAAATAGACAGTGTATTCAGTTAAATTTAGAGGTAGATTATAACTTCTTCATATATATATAAACTAAGAATAAAATGTAAACATCTATTTATTTTCACAACCATACTGATTATTGCTAGAAAATACTTGGAACTCTAGATTAACTAAGAGTTTGGTTATCACATCGACTATAAATCTTGCTTTGAAGTTTGTCTACACTATGTTGTTTTTGTGATGTTATAGGGACTCTGCACTGAGTATAACTAAAACACTGCAGTGACATCCCTACATCCTCTTTATTTTGCCAGAAGAAAAACTTTTTGAAACCCAAGTGTTTAAACCACTTGAGCCCCATGTTCTAGGGAATCAGAAACATAGACTATTAAACCTTCAAGGGATCTTAGAAACATTGAATCAGGCCCCTAGAAGGTTGAGAGAGATTAGACTTTGCTTTTTCCAGACCTTCTCAGCCTAAATAGATTGTAGAGAGTATTTGAGGGTGAAGGAAGCTGGCAAAATGAGATAATTTCCAACTCCACCTGGGTCAGATTTGTACATTGAAACTTCACAATAAATGACAATAAATTGGTGATACTATATCTGCTGCCAGTTTCTGAATAGCCAAAGAAGAGACCCAGTACTCCAGAGTAGCCATTGATGCTCCAGAGGGGTGTTGTATCCCACACCTTCAGGTTGAATACAAGAAAGAACATGGCACCCCCTAGAAGCCACAGCACAGTGACAGTTCTGAAGCCCAACACAAGGGGGTGCCCTTCGGAGCAGCTTATAAAAAAGTTTGGCCAGCTCTCCAAAACACTAAACAGTATTGCCAAGCATGCCACTGAGAAAAAAAGCCAATTTTCGTTCCAGTGGGCCCTTGCTGCCACTGGTCCTTAAGATACCTCCCTTATCAACTCACTATCCTATTCTCCATGGCTCTTCTTCCAAACCTGTTCCTCCCTCCTCAAAACTCCCATCTACCCTGACCCTCTCAGCTGAAAACCTTGCCTCATATTTTACAGAAGAAAAAAAAATGAGGCTATTTGCTATGAGCTCTCTTTTCTTTATCTCCTACCACACAGATATCTTCTGCAATGGCCATTATTCCCTCCTTACACATGTTTCACATACACATAAAGAAGTGGCCTTACTGCTTACCAAGGCAAACTACTCTACCTGAGCAAACAATCCCGTTCTATCCCACTCCATCAGATTGCTGCCTCTGGCATCCTCATTCTCATTGATCTTGACTCTCATCCTATCTGCTAGCTCCTTCACTGCTGCCTATAAACATGCCTCTTTCTCCCCCATCCTTAAAAAACCCTCATGAACCTTCTGTCCCTGCCAACTATTATTCTGTATCTCTCCTCCTCTTTGTGGCTAAGTTCCTTGAAAAGGCCATTTATGGGGGGCTCACTTTGAGAAGAGGTGTGTGGTTTGGCCAGACGAGACTCTGGGAAGCCATTGAGCTCCCCTGGCTTTGAAAAACCCAGATGTTGATGCTTCCCTCTCCGGTAACTGACTAGATTTTATCATTGCAAAGTACCTTAGGATGATGAATTCCCGATTCCCAGAATCTCCCTCATCATTGTGAGTGAAAATAAAAATGAAAAACTATTTAATGCTCACCAGTTGGGGAATGATTCCATAAATTGTGATCCATGAATGTAATAGAATATTACCAAGTGATAAGAAATGATAACTATGAAGAATAATATGAAGAATACAAGGAAGCACGAGAAGACTTCTATGAATTGATGAAAAGTGAAATAAGCAGAACCAGGAAACGATATGCTCTGTAACGACGACATTGAAATTGTCAATTGAAAGAACAACAGAGCACTGTAATTATGATAATTAAACTTGATCCTGAAGAAGAGAAAAAAAAAGGCCATTTATGCCTCGACTTCCTCTTTTCTCCTTCTCTTATTAACCCCCTGCAAGCCAGCTTCTGACCTCACCATTCCACCAAAATTGCTCTCTCTAAAGTTATCAGTGATTTCCTAATTTTCTGAATCCCGTAGCCTTTTCTTAATCCTCATTCTTCTTGACCTATCTGCAGCCTCTAACACTACAGATCATCTTCTTCTTGAAACTCTCTTCTCTCTTCATTTTAGAGACACCTCTCTCTGGGTTCTCCTCTTAGTTTAGTTGTCTGACTTCTACATTTCCTTTGCTGAATCCCAGTCCTTCAGGCTCACAACCTGGATGTCATCCTTAATTCCTCACTCTCTCTCATCATCCCATATCCAGTCTGTTGCCATCACCTGTCGATTTCACCTTGCCAACATCTCTGTTATGCCTCCTTCCCTCCTCTAACACTGAAACTGCCCTGGTACAGACCCTCATTACCTCATACCAGTACTATTGCAGTAGCCTACAAGTGGTTCTGCCTGCCTGAAGTCTCTCCCCACTACAATCCATCCTCCATTCAGCCACCAAAGTAAATTTCCTGAAGTGTAAATCCTACCGTGTCACTCAGCTCAGTAAACTCCAGTGGCTCCCTCTTACCCCCAGAATCAAAGACAAAATGCTGTTAGAGCTCTTTGTACCTTAAGCTCCACCTCCCCCCTTTCCAGTCTTCTCACACTTTACTTCAGGCCACTCCTCTGTGGTACAGTGACAATGGACTCCTTGCTATAATACAAACAAGACACTCCACAGTTCCCAGCTCTGGGCTTTTCATTTTCAGGTCCTCCATGTTTGACATGCTCTCTCTTCTCATCTCCATTTACTGGCTTCCATGGCTTCTTTCAAATCCCAGTTAAAATCCCATCTTCTACAGAAAGCTTTTTCTAACCCTTTTTAATTCTAATGCCTTTCCTCTTTTAATTATTACCAATTTATACCGTATAAAGCTTATTTATCCATTTTTTTCCCTCTCCCATTAAGTCCTAAGCTCCTTGAGCACAGAAACTATCTTTTGCCTCTCTTTGTATCTCTGATACTTTAGCACAGTGCCTGGTGGGGGCCGTCTCCAGTCGTCCTGATCTACATTTTACCACTGGACCTAGATGGCTCTAGAGGAGAAAGTGAGGCTGGTAACTTTGCACAGCTCTCCCTCTCTTAAATCTAATTCACTTGCAAGCCATGGCATCACCTTCCTAATGCCATGGTCCTCTTTGAGAATGAAGAACAAACAAAAAAACAGTGCCTGGCATATAGCTGGTATTTAATAAATGTTTGTTGCCTGACACAGGATTACGAAGAAAACCAATTCTATTGAAATGCATTTATCAAAAGATATTTATTTTAAAAGTTCGTCGATCTCTAGGTTAAAAATCCCTGCCATAAAGAGATAAAATTCCTTTGTGAGTATGTGTTTATCTGTGTGGAGCTAGAAATATTTAAAATTAGGTCTTGAACTATTTATTTGGCAGCAAGGTGGCACGGAGCCTAGAACATTGAATTTAGAGCTGGGAAGTCCTGAATTTGAATTCTACCTACTGGCAGTGTGACTCTAGGCAACTCACTTAACTTTTCTCAGCCTCAGCTTTATCATCTGCAAAATGAGAATCATTATAGCACCCATCTCACAGGATTGTTATAAGGCTCCAATGAAATAGTGTATGGTAATACAAATAACACTTTGTAAACCTTAAAGCACCATATAAATGTTGGCTATTATTGCTAGTTTTCCACTGTTTTCAGGCTATGTGTTTAAAGTCTGGGAAATTCTTAGGGCATGAACCAATAGAAATGCAGTTCTAGGCTTGTTATATCTCAGGCTAATCCAAAGATGTGTGCAGCACATCTTGTCTCTATTGGTGGAGAGAGAAACTACGTAATATGGTAAGATGTTTGCATGAATTCCCCTAACATCAAGTATACACAGGCAAAGATATAAGCCAAATATCTTATTGGAATAGCAGCTCTATAAGTGGTTTGTAATTAGTGCAGTTTTGCACTTTCTCAGCAGTTTATTGTCTAGAGGAGAGAGAAAAGAGACAAGTATTTTTTTTAAGTGCCTACTAGGTACCACGCACTGTGCCAAGCACTTTGTGGATACTGTTTCATTTGATCCTCATAACAATTATGCAAGTGGGTGTTCTTCTAATTGCCATTTTCCAGTTCAAGAAACTGAGGAAGGTAAAGATGTTCAGTGACTTGGAGTCATAGCCAGCATGTATCAGAAGCCAGACTTGAACCCATATCTTTCTGGCTCACAAGCTAGCTCTCTGCCATGCCTCACAGTATTTATCTGGTCATCCAAATTACAGATTCAAAAGAAAAAAATTTAATATCTATTTTAAATATTGTATACCTAAAAAATTCTATTTAGAAAAAAAGAATCTTTAAAACCGCTCTTGTATAAAGCTAATATAAAGACTGTGGTCTTGCATTGCTTTCTTTATGTGTCTGCAGTAATTAAGCAGACATAATATGGCACATAAAGGAATTTATTAGGCTTTTATTAAGGCTTGATAATTTGAGATTCAGATTTGAAATCTCAAAGGGCTCATAATTATTGTCATTTTATATTAAAAGCCACATTTAGAGAGAAACTAAACTACAGTGCAAAGAAAAGAAGTCTTTGAATAGGAAGAACAAAATGCCATTTTCATTAATTGAGCTCTTGAATGCAAGTGTCTATTGTGCCTAGCATGAGGCTTTTAATAAGTCACATGAATGTTGCATGCATGAATTAATTTATGATGATGTTTTCTTGAAATAGTGTTAATTGCAGAAGGCAGAGATTTGGATGTTGGGAGGGAGTAGTTTCATATTCTAAATACATATTTTAAATTAGTCTAATTTACTAGATAACTTTAAATCATAGCAGTTATGCTTTGGGTTTGTCTCATTATAACAAAAACAAGTAGAGTTTCTTAATGAATTGTGAAGGGCAGTCTGGCAATTATGGATATTAACAGAACCTTGCAGTGTATACACATAATGCCCCAGCTATACTTACTAAGAGCATATACTATAGTAAAACACTGCAACAGTTTGGTTTGCTGAAAAGGGCATAGCTTTTGAATTCAAAGGACCAGAGTCTGAATATCAACTGTGCTGCTTACAGCCTATGTGACCTTAGCATAGACAAATTCACCTCCATTTTCTCATCTGTTAACTCACTGACCTCAGAGGTCCCTTTCAGCTCTAAATCTATGATTCTTTTATTATTCATATCTTTAATCAGAATCTCTGTTTTTGTTTCAGCCTTTTTAAAACTAAAATCGACCTAAAATTACATTCTAATGAGGGAAACTATCTATCTGTCTGTCTGTCTGTCTATCTACCTATCTTTCTATCTATCTATCTGTCTATCTATCTATACACAGGATAAAGTGAATAAATACAAAGTAGCTAAATCCAAAGTAGACTGGGTAAGAAACACATAGACACTTATACAGAAGATGGTAGATGATCTGAGTCTTTTTTAAAATAAGAAAGGAACTCTGAGAGAAAGTAAATTACAGGCATGTGGAATGACAAGAGCTAAGGCATGAAGACAGAAGGTGTAATGTTGTGTGCAGAGTCAACAAACAAGGACTTAGTCATCACTTACTATGTTCCAGGCACAATGCTAAGCATGCAAAGAAAAAGCAAAATTAGTTCCTCCTTACCACAAACATATTCATTTTTTGTTTTGAGGCTGGATCTTATCTTGCTTGGGATGAAAAGGCAGGAGCCACCCATTGCCATTTGACTTAGAAGTATAAACCTGCTTCATTTTTTCTGACCTGAGCTAGTTTTCCCATTCTTAGGCAGCATGGTGATCCTCAACTCCCAGGGACATCTCATATTAGTGAAGGGCTTAATGCAGATACCCATTGGCTTTCCAGCTGGCTCTCCAAAAGATGTGCCCACAACATGCTCTTAAGTTTAATCTGCATTATTAGCATTTTCTCCATCCCTTTCATAAGTCTAGATAATTAACAGAACAATAAACTGAGCCCTGGTTTGTAGTGTTTGCCGGTTTCCATGGTGTAAATGCTTAATATTGAAAATTTAACCGTCAGGTCCTCAATTTAATAAATCTACTGGATCTGCCTCCAACACCCTTTCCTCCCCTACTGGAGCTTAAAAAAACCACACAGACCTAAACTCAAGTGACCCACCAGCTTAAGCTTCCTCCAGTAAAGTAGCAGGCACAATGGATACCAGACCCAAGGAGCTTATATTCTACAGGAGGAGATGACCTATATAGAAATAGGTACATATAAGATAACAGGGTAAGTGTGCTTGCTTGCTCAGTAAAAAAGTAAGAGTGCAGAAGAGGGTCGAATATGCATAAAATATTGAAGTAAAGCTGGGACTAAGAAGTGGCACTAGAAAAAATTTGACCGTGTATAGTACCTGTGTGTTACTTCTTCTTGTATAGTATATTCTTGGAGATCTCCACCAGCTAGAGAAGAATAGCTATTTACCCTAACAACTGATTGCTGCTAGATCATATGTTACAAGCAAGACCTACTATGGAAAGACCAAGAAGAAAGACCACGATCCTAAGGACTTCCATGTATTATCTTCAGCTCCCGATAGAAATCCTAGGCTGTACCCCTATAAAGGAATGCCACCATACATATACAAGTGATTGAAAGAATGAAGAAAAGATCCAACTGTGTTTATTGCTTGTGGCATTTGAAAACACACACACACACACACACACACACACACACTTTGGTTTGATAGAGCAGGCTGTGCTCCAACAAGGTAGAACATTCATATGTAAAAATCATAGAATATATACCTCAAAAAATTAAATAACAGATAAGTTTGTTCAGTGACCCTCTGATTACTAATATCAAACAGGGTATAAAACAGGGAGATACATTTTTGCTTAAGGTTTTTGCCAATATCATGGAAGATGTCCAGTTCAGAGTCCAAACAGAAGAGGGATACCCTGTAGATGGTGAAGTCCAGATGTTCCTGGTTTTCAGTGGCATTGTTTGAATTGCACCTGGCACGTTGAAGAGTCTCCTGAACAAGAGCTATAAGATTTCTGTCTGGCAATCCACATACACACAAAAAAAAGTGGATAAAGAATGCTTATTGTCCAGACCACAATATACTGTTGAGTGGATAGAACATATTACATATATGTATAAGATACTGTATAGGCAGTGAATTTGATCCAGATTTGAAAAGGAAAAAAAAAGAGACCTTTGTATTGCTTTAGGAAAATTGTTTAATAATTTGATGATCCTAAGCTGCTTCTTGTAACAAAAGCTCATCAGTATTATTCCAGTAACGCTATATAGGAATCAGGACATATCAGAGTCTCCAAAGAATTAAATTAGAAGGTTTCCCAAGAAAAGATGCGTGGAAGGTGTGAATAGGCTTCTGTACACACGCACATGTGTGCGCGCACACACACACACACACACACACACACACACACACACACACACACACACACACACCCAGCATTTCCTAAAAGATAGTCTTGGTTAAAGGATATGAACAAGTTTCTAAAGAAGTACAAACTCTCAGTCACATTATGTAAAGTTCTCCAAATGACTAATAGCAAGAGAAATAGAAATTAAAATAATCTGTGATTTCACCTCACACGTCAAATTGGCAAAAATGGTAACAGAAGCAAAAATAACTAAACAAAATTCAGACTAATTTCAACGGCCAATCTTAGTACCTGAGAGCAAATAATGAAACTGCATGTAATGGGCAATGTTGTGCTTAGAATCAGGAAGACCTGGGTTTGAATCCTGCTCCAGACACTCATTAGTTCTGTGTCCTTGGGTAAGGTACCTAAATTCTTTTAACCTAACTTTCCTTACCTGTAAAATCAAGTAATTGGACTCAGTGACCTCTAGCATCCTTTCTAGCTTAAAAACTATGTTCCTGTGAATCTTTTGGTAGATGTAGAGGACTGTTGTCATGATTAGACATGTTTGATGTTAGACATGATTGATTTTCCTCAACTGTGTTTAAGTAGAGATTTTGGATTTAGGAGAATAGAATATATGTGGAAATGACTATGGTATTTTTTAGTCCATCAATAATTTAATGTTGCATGGTAAATGTAGTCTGAAGGTAATCATCAGAAAGATAAATATCTGATCAAAAAAGGAGATAGGCTGGTCATTTCAGAAAACCGAGGGATAACTGATAGACAGCATTTAAGCCCTATTGCAGTCCATACGATATAAAGAAGTCTAGAGGGAGGCCGCCCCTAGAGTGGTGATTCAACCCTCTGTAAAAGATTCACAGGATGATAGGAACAAGATTTGTATAAGGTGAGAAGGTTTGGAGGAATCCATAGGATTTTTATAGTTGAAGGGAGTGATCACATGAATAAAATCATAAACCCATCAAAGCATTAAAACTCTTATTGTTACTAGTCTATATATTCTCTTCCTCTCTCTTCACTAGAGTGCAAGCTATTTGTAGAGCAGGACTTTGTCTTATTTCATCCTTGTATAAGCAGAACCTAGCATAATGCTGACATTCTGTAAGTACTCAGTAAATGACTGAAAGCATTGTCCAAAGAGAACAATTAATTGGTTATGGTAATTCATAATTCATTAATTATTAATACATTTATTAATTAACAGTTAAAGGTGAGTTATGAATTCACCATTAGTTCATTTAATAAACTAAGGTGAATTGTTAATTCACAATTATTCATAAGAACTAATTAATTCATTACTTACAGCAATGAATAACATGAAAACTTTTTTAAAAGAAAGGGTTTTTTTTTATCATTTTAATTTTCCTTAAAAAGAAAGTTAATAAACATTTTCAAATACTCCTTAACAGTTATGATGTGACAGTTTTAGTTATTCCAGCCAAATTTTCCATTTGTGCACCTTAACAATTAGTAGCTAATAGAGTCCATTTTCTTCTGCATCTGCTGCTTTTCCACTAAGGTCTTTGCTTCTAAGACTGGTCGAGTTTAAAAATTCATTATCATGCTGCAAGTAGAAACTAATCCCAATAGTACAAATTCTTATGCTGTGGGCGTTATGCATAGGATACTACTGGGTTCACTTGGTGGCAATGAATGCCAGCCCAATTGCTTTTTTCCGATGAAGTGAATTGAAATTGAATTTTAATGCTAAATAGTAGAAAGTCAAAATAATATAGTTAGAATCCAAAAAGAATACGATTTATTTAGCTATACTCTTCCATCATCAAAATTCTAGATACATAGTACCCTCAATTTACTTAAGCATTATTTGATCATTGTGGGACTATAGATAAATTTTATGTCATACTAATGTGAAAGACCAAAAAGCAAATTTAAGAAAATGACACCATAAAGCATAATACTGAAAACTAAACTATTAATATTCAAGTGATGTATTTTTTCCAGTTGCTGCTAGGTTATCCATCTGACCAGTTAGATGGACAAGATATGTAATAGGCCAGGTGCTATCCTACTTCCCATGTAATATTAAAAGACCTAGATGAAGGCCTCCAGCATATTAGGTAGACCCTTCTATACAGAATTTGAATGTACATGAGTAACAATCACATGAGATAGGGTGTGGACAGCTTGCTGTTCACAATCATGAATTTGCATTTGGAGGGAGTACGCAGGTTGATAAGATCGCAAATGTATCGAGCTATTCTTCTCATATTGACTACAGGTTAATAAGAGAAATATGTCTTAACTTATGAAAGTGCCCATTTTTGCAACATTGTTTCTTCATGTCTTGTGATTGTCAAAGGACTCTTTTTGTTTAATTTTTTAAAGGTATCAATATCTATCACTATTTTGAAAATATATCTTCTATTAATAGGACAACCCTAATTCCACTTAGCATTCAAAGTAGTAATGGATCCAAAAGGTAAATTTAATTTTTGTGAGATTATTTTTAAAATGTAGTACCTTTTTTTGTCAGCTTCAACAAAATAGTTGTCACTAAAATATTCCATCAAGGACTGTATGACAGAGGAGAGATTTATATAGGTTTAAAGATAAGATTTTGATTTTATATTGTTACAAGTATACTCCTAAAATATAAGAGCTTTTCTCTTAGCATAAATTAATTTTAGATAATAGATGTTATGAGGACCCTTAAGAAGGTGAGTACGTGTCTGATTAATTTTAGTTTTATAATTGCGAGGCCCAACAGTGACCTAAATTAAGACTAAAACGAGTGAATGAATAGGTTGTTATTTTAGCAGTTGTGCAGCTAAGCCAAATGTATTCGCTAAACACACTGCGAACTATAATAATTTCTGATCTTCTCTGAAAATTGAATATGAATAGCTATGAATAATCTGTATCCATACCTTAACATGAAAATTTAGGAAATGTCAGGAATCTGGTCACTTTCCTATTTAATCTCTAACTCAGCAACCAGTTGAGAGGGCACTTCCCCTGTGCCCTTTGAAATGCAGTCCCAGACTATTAGAGTAGAATTATTATTATTAGATAAATTTGTTATACACCAGAAGTTGTGTGAATGTAATAGAGCATCTTTTTCCTTAAATGTTAGATTGCTGAAATAGTATTTTATGGTCTTTTGTCTATTCTTAAGTTATTCAATGACACTAAAACAGAATGGAAATATTGCTTTTAAATTTGCCATGTCTTAACTTTCCCTTGAGAATTTTGATAGGGCCCATGTTGGATATGTTATCTTATTTCAATTAATATATTTCATGTTTCATGTAACATAATACTTACTCATTTGGGAAACTGAATATTTTTCTCTTAATCTTATCATATCCAATAAATGTGTTTAAGTCTGTTATTTTTTAAACCATTTATTTCTGTTTGTTAATAAACCCAATGAAAGAGAAGTTCTGGTTTTCTGAAAATTAGGAATTGATCTCTACAACATGATATTATTTGAAAACATAAGTTAAATATTTTTTCCTCTCATTTTAACAACTATTACAAATGAATACATGAGAAAATAGGTGTTTTGAACAAAACCAGAGCACCTGATTTAAAGAACGTGTTGTGATATTCAACACAGCTGAATTTGGAGTAAACAGTGGTAAATATTCATTAAGGTATCCATTTGATCTCTTCTCCCATCTGTGTTATGCTGAGGATGCAGAGTCTAAATAATAACTATTAGAATAGCTTATATGATCAGTAAACAAGATCTTTTAATGGAAGAGTCAATCTTTATTAATATATTTGCCTTTTTTAAAATGACATTAAAGTAAACATATATTTGAGAAAACTAAACACTTAACTAGTATCATATTTTTGGTAAGTTATCCTGTGTGTACTGTTTGACGTAAGTCAGTATCAGAACAGTAACATTTTATTAAATATAAATTCTATAATGTGTTATTATTGGTATTATACATACACATTTCAGTTCTTTTCATTCAAAACTGGAAGGATACACATTATCCCCATTTTACAGGTGACAAAACTGAAGTATAAATTAAACAATTTTGCTAAGCAAGAATCAGGGCCTCACTGGAACCCATCCTATTTTATAATCCATTTGCTTAGCCCATTGAACCATTCTCCCTGTCTATTCTAGCAACAGGACAAAGAAATGTGATTGAAAAGAAAATGCTAATCAGTGTTGCATGGATAGGCAAAAGGAAATCACCTAGTATGTTAGGGAAAGGGTAGTATGAATGTTTAAAAGTGAGATATGGGGGAGGGGAGGAGGAAGAAATAGTAAAATTACATTTCTTATCAATGTTGTAAATTGTCTGATGGGTTTGAAATTATTCTGAAATATATTACTGGATTGTACAATATTTGCACAAAGCCAGTGCATTACAATTCCCTGGTAAATACATTATAGCTTGTGATGTCATTTCACTGATAAGAAAAGAAATTCTAAGTGTATTGCTAATGTTTTATGTGCTGTTTAACTCCCAAATCAAATCAAGGAAGAAATATTTACTTAAAAATGTGGAAGCAGGTAGTTTTTACTTGTTTTTAAATACAAATTTCCTTTAATCAACCCACATACTTTTAATAGAAAAAAAGATTAATTGTTGAACTGTGAAATCTTTTATAGATCATTGCCAAAGCAGTGACATTAACTGGAACAGACAAAGTTTCTTGGCAGCCATTTATCTACAGGTCTTGTTACCTGAGTTTTCTAATATTTGGTAGTTTGCTAAAGCACCAAACAGCTTATAAATTTATTCTAGCCCCATGTTTTAAAACTTCTCGTGAAGCAACAGAATATCTACTCTAGGATTGTTGTGAGATGAACTTGGTGAATCTACACATATCTTGCCATTGCCAGCACCATCTTACCCAAAGTACAGCAACTAACTTGAACATTAGAAGATTTGAAAATGTTTTTTTCTCCACTCTTGGGATGGCAGTTTCCTTTTCCTTACTACTCTTTTCAGGGATAAGGACTAACTCATATGGAAGGCAGATGTTTTTGCAAACTATGAGATGAATTGATGTAAATATTTTTATTGCTTTTAGTGTAAGGCAGGCTCATTGCAGATGCTCCATCCATCCACCTGTGCAGGTCAGCAGCTGCTCTCCACTGGATTTGTTGGCTTACTTGGGGCAACCTGAGAAGTTAAGTGATTTGTTCATAGTCACAGAGTCAGAGGCAGGACTTAAGTCCAAATAGCACCCTACCTGCTGCCTACTTGGATAGTGAGATAGAGACCTGGAGTTTTAGAAGTGGAAAGGAAGGATTTCACAAATTCCCAACCTTTCACATGCAGTGCAGACAAAGGGTAAAATTATTAGCTTTTATAGATGCTTCTTAATGTGACCACTCTCATTATTACAGTTTTTCTTTGTAGTTCTATGAGTCTTCCTTCTTTGCTTTATTTAACATGAAGGATGATAATCTATCAGTCCACACATTTAACATAAAGATGTTAAGAGATCTGTTTTCTAATGCTGCCAGTTAGGTAACGTAATAGTTATCATGACATTTCATGAGTATTCTGCAGGTCATAAGAGTTAGAGCCAGAAGGCACCATAGAGATACTCTAATCTAACACCTCTCACCCTTTTTTTTGTAGACAAGAAAACTGAGACCCAGAGAAGTTCAGTGATTTGCCCATTTGTCACAAAAGATTTAAGTAGCAGAGCTAATCTGATCCTAGTTCCCCTGATTCTAAATCCAGTTCATTTTTCTGCTGAGACACATTGCTTGAGAAAATGCTGCTGATGGCTCACTGAAGGGATTATTTTTAAAATATTTCTTATCATTATCCTGTAAATTTTTTGACATGCTATTTAAATAAGTGCATTTTAAATTATATATTGCTACTTTCATGTTTCCTTGAAATATGATATATATTTCCTAGAGATTTTTTTTCTTTTTTGGCCATGACCTTTAGGTAGTTTAGGGATTCTTAACTTATCTCTTCTTAATCTGTTTCCCAGGTCATTTGTCTTTGACAGGATACCTTACATTTTATCTTATTTCTTCATTCTTTTGATTTTGTTTTAATATTTCTTTTTGTCTTGTGGGATCATTGATTTCTATTTGGTCCATTCTAATTTTCAAAGAGCGAACTCTTTGCATGAATGAGATTTTGAACCTCCTTGTCTTTCCAGTTCTTTCTTCAAAATCTCTCATTTCTGATCTCCTTGTCTTTCCAGTTTTCTTCAATATCTTTCATTTCTTTTCTACTTATTTCTTCTGATTTTCTCATGCCCAAGCTATGTTTTTCCATGAAGTTCTGCTTAGATATGTTTTGGAAGCATTCTCTTAGTCTGAGTTTGTGTCTTGAGGGTGCCTGTCACCATAATAGCTCTTTATAGTAAGATTCTTTTTTTGTTTGTTTGATTGTTCTTCCAACCTTGCTTCCAGACTTTGGATTTGGTGTTAGGGTGAAGGTGAGGATTAGAGGAACACAGATGCTACTTACCTCTATATTTGTTACTCACTTAGTGGACAGTCTAGGGCAACAGTGGGGAACCTGCGTCCTTGAGGCAACATATGACCTTCTAGGTCCTCAAATGTGGCCCTTTAACTGAATCCAAACTTCAGAGGGTCACATGTGGCCTCAAGACTACAGTTTCCCCACTCTTAGTCTAGGGCAGCAGTTCGCAACCTGTGGGTTATGTTCAGTTTGTAACAATGAAAATACATCCTGCATATCAGATATTTACATTCCGATTCATAACAGTAGCAAAATTACAGTCATGATGTAGCAACGAAAATAATTTTATGGTTGGAGGTCACCACAACATGAGGAACTATATTAAAGGGTCGTGGCATTAGGAAGGTTGAGAACCACTGGTCTAGGGCATAGGTTCCCCAAGTGGGCCATATTTCCCCCTAGGGAACAATGGAACATTGGGGGGGGGAAAGTAGCCCTGGGTGAAATTGGGGGGCATTGAATAAAAAATTAAGCGTTAACCTAAGCAAAACCCAGAGGAGTGTTGAGTAACTTTTTTTAAGGGAGCAGTAGACCAAATAAGTTTGGAAACTTCTGATTCTAAGGCCTACTACCCCTCCTTGCCCTGGACTACTATATGTAGGTACAAATCAGTTTCTCATTCTGCACTGGGTTTGTGATTAGGTAGTACCACCAGTTGGTTCCTCTTCCTGCTCCCCACACAAAGTCAGGTCCCTTTGCATTAGATCAAGGACCTCTTTTTTTGCCCTGGTGCACAGCTGTGGATGGGCCTCTCCTTCAGTTCCTTCACTGGAATGCTTTGCATGGCTATTCTGGTTGTACCCGTTATCCAGGGTCCAAAAACCTCTCTGTCTGTCTCCCTATGCAGACCTGACCTTGAGAAGTGACACTGACTTTTTTTTTTATTGAATTTACTGATCAAGACTCATTCTGGTACATTTTCTAGATCTTTATGTGAGATGATTTGATGTATGGATAGCAACTACACTGTAGGGTACATGAAAGGGAATAATGTGTAAGAAGACTTGAAAGGTAGCCCAAACCAGATTCTAAGGGATTTTAACTGTCAAACTGAGGAGATTGTACTTTTTCCTAGAGGCAAGAGGGAGTCATTGGAGTTTTTTGAGCAGTTGTGTGACCTTGTCAGACCTGTGATTAAGGAACATCACTTCAGCAGACATGGAGGATAGATCAGCAAAAGGAGAGATTTGAGGCAGGAAGATCAAATTCAGAGTTTTGGTTATAATCCAGGAAGGTAATAAGGCTCTAACTGGAATAGTGGACAAGTTAGTGTAAGAAATGGGATAAATATCAGCGATGTGTAGGTATGGTGGGGTTAAAGCGAAGAGTTCTGAATGATTCCAAAGTTATAAATCTGAGTAACTAGAAGAATGATGGTATCTTCAAAAGGAATGAATAAATTAGGAGGCAAGGTGAGTTTAGGTGGAAAGATGAGTTCCCTTTTGGATATTTTGAGTTTGAGGTACCTACCTATGGGATAGTCAGCGTTAAGTGTCCAATATCTAGAGCTGTGGTAGTGGAACTCAGGAGAGAGACCAAGACTAGATATTGATCTAAGAATTATCTGCATTCAATGTCTAGTGGAGTCAACATGTCCAAAACACAACTTCTTATCTTTCCACCCCAAAACATGTCTTTGTCTTCATCTCCCATGTACTTAGCAGTGTCTGGTACATAGCATACACTTAAATGCTTGTTGACCAGCTAGACCCAAGGAAACTAAGAGATTCACTGAGAGAAAGTGTGTAGAGAAAGAACAGAAGAGGGCAAACCCTTGAAGTACATTCACTGTGAGGGGATGAACATGGATGACAATCCTGGAAAGGAGACTTAGAAAGGAACACTCAGATGGGTAGGAAGAAAACCAAGAAAGCAATAACACAAAAACTCCAAGAGGGGAGAATATCTAAGAGGAAAAGGTAGTCAGTCAACACTGTTAAATCCTGCAGAGAGGTCAAGAGGATGTGGACTGAGAAAAGGCCATGTCATGCTAATTACCCTTTACATTTTTACCTTTGTTAGCTTGAAGGAAAAAACACATGTATGCTTTTTATATTCATTTTGTTAAGAGATTGTGACTGTCTTCATTATAGAGAAGCATATCAGCCAATTATTCAAATAATGCATTGTACTAAATACATGGAACAAAACCTCTGATAAGATCAATGGAGATAGTCTCCCTAGTAGTGTAGATCACTACTTTATGTGTGGTTTCTTCTGGAATAGAAGAGCTCAAGTATATGTTTCATCCTGCAGAAGTCAAAATGAGAGACACCTTGGTACAGTGGGTAGCGATAGATGTGGAATCAGGAGAGCTGGTTTAGTTAGTTTTCAGCTCACATACTTGTTAGATCTGTGATTGTGGGCAAGTCACCCCTCTCAAAGCGTCATTTTCTTCATCCATAAAAGAGGGACAATAAAAATGCTTCTAGGGTACTTAACTCAGGTTGTTATGAAGATCAAATGAGAGAATATATCTAAAGTACTTTCTAAACCTTAATGTGTATATAAATATCACCTCTTTTTTTAATATTAAATGAGAATTATAATCCCCAATCCTGCCTGTTGACTTTCAGATGACTATAAAAAGGAAATATTAAAAGCTGATATTTCCTTATCCAAATTGCAATTTTAACAATACTGAACTGCATTATGCGTTGAAAGAGTGAAAAGCAAAGTCCTTTAAAGAAGTGTTATTATAAAATATTTGAACTATTTCAATTACTTTAATTTTTATTGATTACTATTTGGGATTTATATCCAACCTACTTCCAAAAGAGATTTAAGATAGCAGTTGATTATAGAACTACTACAAGGATTCTTTTTCTGTCTCTCGTGCTTTGTGTTTCTTGTTTTGTTTTATTCATAGTACATATGTTAGTAAATATTAAGGAAAGGGCTCTATATTTGGAGTTAGAAAACCTTAATAGCAGCCTCACTTTTTCCGTTTACCATGTGACATTGAGTAAGTCATGTATCCTCTCTGAGTTTGTGTTTTTATCATTTATTTATTCTTCTTTAGTCTCCTGAGTTCCAGTCCACGTCATCAATTACCTATTGATCAACAACTGGATTTCCAACAGGCATGCCTCTCCAATTCAACACACACAAAACAGAACTCATTTTCCTTTGCTACAACCTCTTCTCATCCCCATCCCGCT
This sequence comes from Pseudochirops cupreus, assembly GCA_028627135.1. Classification (NCBI taxonomy): domain Eukaryota; kingdom Metazoa; phylum Chordata; class Mammalia; order Diprotodontia; family Pseudocheiridae; genus Pseudochirops; species Pseudochirops cupreus. The sequence goes on along the minus strand of CM053580.1, from coordinate 439,019,189 downwards.
TCACCACTTTCTTCCTCCAAATTTCCCTGTTTCTATCTAAGGTACCACCATCTTTCCAATCTTCCAGATTCATAACCTTGGCCTTATCCTCTTACGTCATCTGTAAAATGAGGCATTCAAACTCAGTGGCCTCAAAGATCACTTCCAGCTTTAAATCTATACTCCTGTGATCCTGGTTAGGGCAAGGTGGTGCAGTAGTTAAAGAGCCCAGCCTGAATCTATAATGACTCATCTATATGAGTTCAAATCCAGCCTCAGACACTTAACCAGCTGTTTGACCCTAGAAAAGTCACTTAATCCTGTTTGCCTTCATTTCCTCATCTGTAAAATGAGCTGGAGAAGGAAATAGCAAACTGTTCTAGTATCTTTGCCAAGGACACTCCAAATGGGGTCACGAAGAGTTGGACACAACTGAACAACAAATGATCCTGGAAATATTGAGGAACAGCATCATATAGTATTCTATAAAGAAATAGACTAGGAAACAAGACCCTATAGTGGGGTTTAGTACTGACTTTTTCATGAATTAGTCGCTTGATTTGCTTTTGCTTCAGTTTCCCTTTGTGTAAAATTTATTAAAATACTTGCCCTACCTTATAAGATCACTGTAAGGATATAATGTGCTATGGGGTGGGGGTTTTTCCTCAGTTTTTTCTTTGCATCCCTAATAGCTAGCACGACCCTGGGTATATATTAGGTGCTTAACAGAAGTTTGTTGAATGAATGATTAAATGACACAACTAGTGAACATGCTATGAAAACTTTACAGCAAAGTAGTGGTGTGATTATTGTAATTGACAATTTATGTTGATGAAGTATTTGTAAGAGATTATAATAGGAAAGGTTGGTTCATGTGGGGAAATTAAAATGAAGCCATAAAAGTACAGATTCTTTAAGAAAAATCCAGTTTACCATATTTTAGTTTTTCAAAAATCACCAGTCTACAGTACACATGACAATGTGTGGTGGAAGTTTGTGTAACTGTGCATATGCATTATGGTGAACTAATTATCTCTTGTTCCCTTTATAATGTATAAAGGGAGCCAATTAACTTGTTCACTGTGACCTAAATGATTTTTCATTGCCTTCACTCCATACTTTCATAATGTTCTCAAACTTCTTATAGTCTTCCATTAGTATGTTTTGTTTAGTACTAGAGAATTGTTCATAATTATTTTTCTGGTATGTTAATGAAGAAGTTCTAATTTGCAAATAACTATTTAATCTATAATTAAGGTCTGGCAGCTCTCCTTTTTAAAAAAGGCAGTTAAAATGCATAGCCACTGGCCTGGGTATGGAACATGCAATTGCAAAACATTAAGAAAGGCACATCCCATTTATCACTTTTAATGAATCTTTCACTTTGGTACCACCATAAGCCCTTGATGGTATTCCTGTCATTCAACCATATGCTTCTAAAAGCATTAGCTGTTCCTAGGTCTTAGCATGTCTTAGAATAACACTGAAATCTCTGGATTTTGATTATATATAAGCTGCCTTAAAAGTCATTATCATTACCATATCCTCATTAAGATGATGGGCCCCCTGACCATGTTCTCATGTTTGTGGTAGCAATCTGAAATTCATGTATGCAAAAGGAGTTTTACTTATCCTTTTGAAAAAAGGATGATAAATATTTATATAGCTTTAACTCTTTCCGCATGCTATGCAATCATGTTTTAGAAATGAGAGGACTTAAAAGCATTATACTGCAGATAAATTTGGAGTAGCATTTTTGCTTTTCCAGGAGGTGTAGAAGATTATTGCACAGTTATCAGTTTTGAAATTATTTCCTTCTATCCCCCTCTTCAGTAATTTTCTTACTCTACTCTCTTGTATTTTTCACAGGAAAGCCCAAGAATAGACTCTTAATTTTTTTTTAGCAAGATACTTTTTTTTCTTTTTTCTAAAAGAAGGATTTCGTCATGTCTGAGGGGAGCCTTTCGTTGCCATATGATGTTCCATAGTTAATTCTTTTAAATTTTGAGCAGGTTTAACATGTCTGAGTTCTAAGTATTTAGAAATGTCTATTTGTCTAATCAATCAACAGAGGAATGAAAGTCACTTGCAAGCAGCAAATTACCCGGTAGTTTAAATAGGAACACTCCCAGCTGAGTATTTCTAGAAAGTATCATTGTATAAGAAATATCCAGATTTTCAATTAATATATTGTCGATTAAATCCACTACATATAGAGCTTCTGCCTTCTCCTTAATGAACTGTTGGACTGAGGCAGCAAGTAGGAGTAAGATTCTCAAGCCAGTTATTTAAAATCAAAATCTTCCCAGGCTGCTTGAGTATAGCCAGTAGCTGTTTTATAATATGTAAGTTTTAGCTCTTGGAGTTACCTCCTCTCACTGAAACAATAAATGAAAGATGAGGACAAGATTGGAATTCCATTTAAACCGAGGACTGAAAAAATGAAGTGGGGGAGAGACAGTGTTAACAGGAGCTCTGGAGACAGTATTACCTGGAGTCAATATTACCAATATTAGGCAAGCTTTTCTCAAGCCTAATGAACAAGTTTTTCTACAAGGTCATTCGTGGGCATTAGCAGCTAGATTATTGGTTTAAAAAATGACTTAATTATGGCATTTCTCTATTTAAAAATCTCCAGTGGCTCCCCAGGGATAGAGCACTGTGCCTGGAGTCAGGAAGACACAATTTCAAATATGGCCTGCTACATTCAAGTAGACTATCCTCTATCTCCTGAATGTGTTCTGTGCTCCACCCCCTTCCATGCCTTTGTAAATCGTGTGGTTCTTTTTGGCTATAATTTCTTCCCTCATCATTGCCTGTTAAATTTGTACAAATCTTTTAAAGGACAAGTCAATTGCTACCTCTCCATGAAGCCTTCTTTGATTTTGCCTTATTGGAAAGTGTTTCTTCTTCAGATTTTATATAACACTTTGTCTTGAATGTTGCTAGTAGACTTACCAAATTACATTATTTATCATATTAATCTATGTTTGTGTGTAGTCCTCCCCTAAGACTCATAAGCCAGTGACCATTTCTTGTCTAAACCTTGTGTCTCTCCCATTGCCTAGTATAGTGCTTTGGACAGATGTTTTATAAGTGAATAAATGAATGAGTCCCCCACAGTCAGTCAGTCTTCTCCCTTTGGAGGTTCACTACAGTTATTAGATTCAGGTTATCGCTTCAAAACAGCCCTATCATGATTGCCCGGACTATTGCCTTCTAACCAGTCTTCCCATCTCCACTCTCTTTCCCCGCAGTCCATCTTTCAAGCTACTGTCAGCTTAATTCTCCTGACGAATAGATCCAATCATGTCATGCTTGTGCTCAAAAATAGTCTGTAGTTCCTTATCACTGACTGAGTCAAGTTCCAGCTCCTTAGCCTAGCAGTCAAAGGGTGTGCAGTAGCTGAAAAGCAAATTGCATTTTAAAATCCATTGATGAGGTAGCAAAACCCAGTTTTCCACACCCATGGAAGATCTTGTTCAAGGTAGAAATTGAGGTCTTAACAGGAGCTAGTTCCCTAACCATCTTATGCTTCTAGGTACTTATAGAGCAATTTCACGTGAATTGATCTGCCACCACCCCAAGCTTAGCATTCTCAAAATGTACTTCATCATCTTTCCTGTCACTCAACCCTAAACCAACTTCACTTGCCAGCAATTTTATTTCTCTCCCTGGTACCAACATCCTTTAATCTTCCACCACAAAACTCTTGGAATCATCTTTTGACTTTTCTTTTTCCTTATCTGTCTCCACTTCCTAGGACTATTACTAGTGTGTAAATAGGGCAAACTGAGCTTTGCACCAGAGAGCTGATATAACATGTGTGAAGAGAGTACCATCCATGCTGATTTTAAGGTAGACTATAAGTATCTGGAAAGTAGGGGCTTTTCTTCTTTTATGTTTACAACAATACCTGGTACATCAAAGGCACACAAAAATTTCTGGACTAATTGTTATAATTTAAAGAGTACGTGACTTTTGTTTCTGGAAATCTGAATTGAAATACCTTCTATGCCTTTTATTAAATGTGTGACCATGGGAAAAAGTCTTAGTCTCCCTGGGCCTCAGATGCCTTGTTTGTAAAATGAGAAGATTGGATTAGATTACTTCAGAGGGTCTTTCAAACTCTATCTCTAACATCCTATAAATATTATAAAGTATATATAGATATAAACATATAGATATCTACTGAGAAAGAAGGGGAAGGAAGGAAAAGAAATGAACAGTAAGGTGATATTTATCATATAGGCTTTCTTAAAATGAAAATTTATTGTTACGTATTTTGAATCCTCTCATGTTCTGCTATGTACATGACATGCTTTTATTTCTTTCTAACTTTATATTTGTTTCAGTATTTAAGTTTATCATATGTTTTTGTTTCTTTTTTTATTCTATTGTATTCTGTTTTTATTCTATTTATTTTTATTCTATTTTATTCTATATTGTGTTCTAGCATTTGATTCTAAAATAAAATTTTGGGGGGAAAAAAACCAGTAAGGTGGTATGTGCAAGAAGCAAGTAAATGATGTAAAGAAAAGGAGAAATAAAGAATAAATAAAGGCTGTGATGCTAAAGTTTTGCTTTTTAGCCCTCTAGAGTCACCCCAGATGCCTGACTTTCTCCTCTCGGGCCTGAAAGTCCCCCATTCATTCCCTTCATCATTTTGTGCTAATTGTTCTCATAACCTCTTTAAAAATAGCAATAAGAATTTATATTTAGTGACAGAATCAAGAGCTAAAAGAGACTGTGGACATTTGATCTAGCCCCTTCCTTATAGAGGAGGAACTGTATCGAAGAAAACTGAAGTGATTTTGGACAGGGTTAAACAGAAGGTGATAGAGCTGAGCTTCAAGCCTACGGAAACCAAGCCTCTTTCCACTATGCATTCCTTCTTAACAGTTTATCTCATTTGTGCCTAACTTGTGACTGTTATCCCTAATTTATAAAGGAGAAACCAGGCCATAGAGGCTATGACTGAAGATCACATAGTATTCAAAGCTGGGACCAGAACCCAGTCTAGAGTCAGTCTTCTGGCTCCTTCTCCATTGTTCTTTTAGCCGCTATTCCAAGATGCCTCTTTTACTCCTAGGAAGAGTAATACATGAAGTGAGAAGAGAATAAACATTTATATAGTGCTTATTATGTGCCTGGGGCAACTAGGTGGTCCAGTAGATAGAGCACTGGGCTTAGAATCTTCCTGAGTACAAATCCAGCCTCAGACACTTACTAGCTGTGTGACCCTGGGCAAGTCACTTCACCCTTGTTGACCTGAGTTTCCTCATCTGTACAATATCTGGAGATACAATACAATTATCTGGAGAAGGAAATGGCAACCCACTCCAGTGTTTTTGCCAAGAAAACCCCATATGGAGTCACAGAGAATTAGACTAAACTAAAAATAACTCAGCAACAACGATGTGCCTGTCAGATACTACATTAACTGCCTCATATCTTTTTTATTGTTCTTGTTCACTTGTTTTAGTCACTTCTGATTCACCATGACCCCATTTGGGGTTTTCTTGGCAAAGAAAGTGGAGTGGTTTGTCATTTCCTTCTCCAGCTCATTGTAGAGATGAGGAAACTGAGGCCAGTAGGATTAAGTGACCTGCCCAGGGTCATACAGCAAGTAAGTATGGGAGGCTAAATTTGAACTCTGGTCTTTCTAACTCCAGGCTCAGTGCTCCATCCACTATGCCACTTAGCTGTCCTGCCTAATATCTTAGTCTGAATAAATTTATTAGATCAATGACTAGAGACTATACTGCACTAGGAGGCAGAGGGGTGGTACTCTGTGGGGCTTAGGGCACAAAAAGAAGTCTGAAAATTCTGAGACAACTGTACCTTCAGAAAAGATTGTATCTAGAACAAGCTCATTCTGATTAGACTTCATTCTCCACAGCTACCTTAGTGCTTCCCTGTACATCCAGTTTAAAATATTTGAGTCAGTATTTTAAGTTATCTCATGCTTAATTCTAAAGTTATCACATATGTCATGTGACTATCACATAGTCTTTAACACACTTATTTTTCCTGGTTCCAAAATTTGAACAATTTTTAATGCCTTTGAAATCAATGAATATAATCAGGCAAACATAGGAATTAAAGAAATTCCAAGTTGGATCCTAAGGTCAGTTGTAACAATTTGAATATTACTAGGTTCTCGCAGTCAAATAGTGATGCAGTCATATAATTTATAGCTCTTTGCAAAATTCAGACCTACTCAGTGACTATGTCTTGGCCAAGTTTTTGATATTCAATCTCAACAGTTCCTTCCTACATCTATAAAAAACAGCCCTTTTTGACAAAATATTCAAATATAAGTGTTTAACTAGAAGGTTTGGGCCTTTAATGTTTTATTTGTCAGGCAAAGTCATTTAACATATAGATAATATCACATCTATTTCAGTGGATAAGTTTTGTTTTTTAATAGTAGCTTAGAATCAAAAATTGTGTGCTTTATAAAGTTAAATCTTCTTCTGCCTCTTTTTTGCCTCCTACTTCGGTTGATGTGGCAAACTACTAGCATTTTACAAAGACTCATTCAGAGCTTTCATCTCCCTTGCAGATCAGCCCCGAAGAATCACATTGTCCCCTCTGAAGGTTTTTTTTTCGCCTCTACCAGTTTTGCTCACACAAACACCAGCCTCCTGACTACCTGCATCCGTAAATTTCCAGTGTTGCATTTCGATTTTCTAGATTTTCTGTGATCAGTAGAAAATAGGGGGGATGGGATGAGTCTGAAGTAAGCTAACCTTGAAGATGAGAAATTTCACTTAAAAAGCTTGTAGGAGGACAGGGAAAAGGGGATTCTGCTATTTTCCAGTGTGACTAATCAGTGACTACAGCAACATTTAGAAAGATTTCAACCAGGCTTCATCAGATCTTTCTCAGTAAAGTCATATTAAGGAGAAAGGAAAAGGAGGAGGGGCAGACCTAGTAGAGAGGGAAAGAGAAACAAATCATAAACAGATTTTATTTTAGAACAACATACTACTTTGAGGAATAGTAGTTGTTTTTAGGTCACCAACTGACATTTCTGAATACTATATTCATAGATACTGCATGGCAGAACTTGTATGCGCCTGAAGAAGCTACATTTTCACAGCAGGAGACAAAATCAAAATGAAGCATTCAAATGCAGGTGCACAGGAATAGAAGTGGCTATTTACCCTGAAGCTGAGTGCCTGGTGAATAAAGCAGGCTCTCTAGCTTTCTCTCTCTCTCTCTCTCTCTCTCTCTCTCTCTCTCTCTCTCTCTCTCTCTCTCCCCCCAAATGTGTGTGCATCTCTCTCTCCCCACAACCCCCCTACTTCCAGCTAGGCCAGAAGTATTGAGGGTGAGATGGGGGTGGTGGGAGAGAATAATTGTTATTCAGTTGTCTTTAATGAGATGTATTGCCCAGTGTGGAAAGATTGAGGGGAATATCTTTTGTTATGCTAATTAGACACCATTAGAGGCTAGCCGTCTTTGACTTCTGCCTAATCCTTTCTGCTTGCTCAGCCTCCATCCAGGCTGGCAAATGGTTGAAAGATGGTGGTTCATACAACACATGTTGTTTATTGCCACATCTATTTTGTACTCGGCAGTGGTGCTGTGGTAGGCTAAGATTTATCTTACTTAACACAGTCTTTATTTGTAATGTTCATTTGAACAAATCGCTTCTAGAAGGATCGATTCCTGTCTCTGAATACTGTTTGTTTTTGTACAACCATACAAAAGGAGAAGTGACTGATTGAGAAAGTTGGACAAGGTCTCCTTGATCGCCTGGATTTCCCTGTTAGAAATAAGTAAGTTGATCAAATCCTAAGCATCAGGGAGGCTAGAAAATGGAAACAAGGGGGAAAAATCAATAGACATGGTGACACATTGAACAAATTCAAGACTTGCATCTCTGGGTGCAGTTTTTAAAAGTAGTTTCCTAAGATTTCTTTTAGCTTGAATCAAATAATTTCATCCTGATAGCTGAACTAGGTGAACATGAATTATGAGAAATAAGCTTGTGAAAAGTGACCACAGGAATTAACCACGGAGTGATTTTCCAGAGAAGCAGTATGCTTCTCCATTAAAAGAGAAATATGTGTTGAATTCCTAGAAGGAATGAGGTGGTGGTGTAATTAACTGCTTGCCTGCAAGATTGGCAGGATAAAGTCCTATTATAACAAACTCCATGGGACATATGATTGTTTTATTATAGTGAGATCCTATTGAAAATGAGTGCTGTTCGTGGTTAGAAAGCACACTCTCAGTCTGCAGGAGCAAGGTAAAATAGAGTTAATACCAAACCTTTGTAATAAATTATTAAGTAAAAACCTATCAGGGGACATGGGGAGGTGTTGCACACACCTTCCCTCCTCCATGCTTCTGTCTTTGTATGTTTTGTTGTTTCCATGGGGGCTTTGGGATTGAAGTGTTTGAGGTAAGTAGGAGTGAGCAGAGTCGAAGGTTAATTACTGAAGAATACTAGAGCTCTATGTAGAAATTAGCTCTTCTCCCTCTCCCTCCTTGCAGCCTAAATAGTGTTCCATCAAGTACACAGGACTATTCTTATACCGAACAGGAATCAGGATAACATTTGTCATATGTAACTGTTTGTTTTAAAGAGTTGCTACAACCAACCAGATCAATGAAGCACTGCCATTATGGGCAATCTTTCAGGATATGGAAATAGTTCTGTTGAACAGGATAGAATTTTACCTCCAAATGAACAGAGGTAGCCCTGACCTGTCTTTCTGCTAAAGCTGGAAGAGACATGGGCTAGAAGAAAATAAAGGGCAGCTAGAGAAGAGAAAAACCATCAGGGAAGCTGGTTGGCTATAACTAAAAGAAAAATTTTAGTCTGATTTGAAATAACAGAACCCCCACTATGCGTCAGATACCTTGAGTGAGATTCTAGTCTTAAACACATTTAATTTTTCCCGGTACTGAAATATACACAATTTTTAGTGCTTTTGAAATCAGGGAACACATTCAGGTACACAAGTAATTCTCTTTGTAATCTCTGAATGCTGTAATTAGCTAAAGAAAATAAAGCCTGCTACTTGGAAGGAAGGAAGTGAGGATTCTAGTGATATGCATGGCTATTAGTATGTGAGTAGATGTTAATGTGTAGGCACAAATTAAATATTTAGAACACGTCAGAGGGTAAGAAAAATCATACTTCAAGAAAATACTTATGGTACTAGATATTAATTTTTTTGTAACATTATAGTGTTAGTGCTACTAATAAAATGATATAAAGAATACTCATATTTTTACATTGAAGAAATATTAGCCTGGGGGGAAAACAACTGGGAAAGTCATAGTCTGTGATTGTTGAAGTACTAGATATGAGCCTAACCCCCTGTAAGCGCAAAACGTTCTACCATTCTCTTAACTATCTTTGGGATCCAAAGGGACAATTTCATAGGCTGGTGGCTAGTATCTTAAACATGATAAATTTACAACTTATTATTTGTTTTTGTGTCATTTTCATTTTTGACACATTCGAGGTGTCCTTGCAGCCTTATTCCATGATGGAATGACATGATGGAGTGAGGGTAATATTAAATTGTAATGTTACTGCTGCTATTCCTGTTGGCTGTTTTTAGCATAAGTATGCCTGCTTCTTTAATTCCCTCTTTTCTGCAGCCAGAAAACAGAAGTGTGCATAAACAGTCAGGAAAATTACTGTATACCCTGGGGACCCCGCATCGCATGCTCTGCCTGTTGTGAATGATGAATCAAAATGGAAAGGTTATCATTTTCATTAGCTAGGAAAGAACAAGACCATACTTTTCTCGGAGTGTAATTACAGTGGTTCACTGGCAACATTACACTGCAGTAATTAGTCTAAAGGTGTATGTGAGGTCAGTCTTTCGCACAGACACTAGAAATATTATTTCAGAGTTTAAGGTCACAGCCTTGTGTTTAACATGTTCCAGGCAGCTTTAAAAAAAAAACTAATTTGACTGAGCTAAAGAAAGACATTTGACATTTCCCAGAGTTCATGCGTTCAGAGCCCAGTCAGGTAGAAAAATTGCATTTTATTATCTACAATAAAGAAAAAAGCTTAGCTTCAAAAGTATCATGTCAGTATTTTTTTTTGCAGGATAAACAGAGATGAAATTTGAGTTTATTTGGAACGTGATGTTAATAATTATGAGGGCTTTTTATGTTTATGTGTTTTAATCTCCACATTTTCCCCGAGGCAACTGGTAGTAGCGTGGACAGAAAAATTAATTGTTAGAATTGCTTTCAATGAAAGAAATTTCATTTCTTTACCTTAGTATAACTCTTATCAAGAAATAAATGTTTGTATTGCAGAGTTCCTCAAATATTCGCACACTTTTTTAAAATTGTCACATTCATACCCTTAGCAACAATATGGAAATGCTGAAATTTCTCAAACACAAACCCAAATAAGATGGAGATGGTTTTCCAAAATTGGGGCTCACATTTTCCATGTTGAAAAATATGAAAAAGAAACTAGAAAGAAAAGTAACTTTTTAAAATCATATTTTATAGAGTAAGCCAAAGTTAAAATGCAATTTATTTTAACTTTTCAACTTGCCATGTAGTCATCAAATAATATTCAGCCTTTCTTACAGGAGTGAGAGGTTTTTTGAGCCCTGGACCCCTTTGGTGTCTGGTGAAGCCTGTGGTGAGCCCTTCTCATAATAATGAGAATTTTTAAAGGCATAAGATAAAATACATAAGATCACAGAGGGAACTCATTCTATTGAAATGCAGTTTATTACAGTTTTTATATATATATATATATATATATATATATATATTTTTTTTTTTTAAAAACAAAACCAACAATCCAGTTCTTGGATACCAGGTTAAGAACCTCTGAGAGGTGTTAGGCCACATAGCCTGACCATGTGTTTGATTTGGATAATGACTGCTTCTAGCCCCAGATCTCTTTATGAATTGGGTTAACATTTTTTTTTGTTTTTTTTTTCTCTCTATTAATGGTCATTTAATACTGTTTGTGAGTAAGTAGGGGGAAAGAAGGACCTTAAGTGAACATTTACATTCATACAGTCACTTAATACTACAGGAGATTTGCTCTTCTTTATCCAGTTGTGTTTTCTGTCTAAGTGGCCATCTGTTTAGAACTTGGTAATTTTCACAACTTCATGTAGTTGGGAAAATTTGAGCATAAATGTGACACAAATAACACAGTTGATTAATCAGCCTAGTAAAAATTTTCAAAAATTAAATATATAAAATCGGTTCATATTAACCACAGATGTTTCCTTACTTTAAGTCTGATTGTGGCTGAATTTCAGTCCTTTAGGCTGTTTTGGGTTTTGTACAGCTATCATTTCAATTATTTCATAGTGCCTTCATTTTCTCTTTTTAAAGTGTTGGAAGGCATTTAGTATACATCCCTTTCTTCTTTCCTTTGTTGCTCAAACAAGTTCAGTATGATTTATTTCTATTTTTATCTTCAAAAGTTTGGGAAGGGTGTTGGTCTCCTTTCTCCATTTCTCTGTCAAGTACCATATTTCTCAGCCCCTTCTAATATTACACTGACCTAAAAAAAGGATCATCTGTGATTACCTGGGATCCATGAACATGTTGCTTCACCTACATCTATGGAAATCACCCCCACCTGTAAAATGAGGACTATATTTTTTTAAAGGATGTTTTTGATGATTTAAGCTTCATAAAATCCCTAAGAAATCAAATTTAAATTATATAGACTAATATTCTTTACTTTTTTTGCCCTGTACATTTGCTAATGTAATTAGCTGTTGCTCCAAATAAATATATATGTGTGTGTATGTATATATGTGTGGAGATATATATGCATATATATGTGTGCTTTATTGCCATCTGCTAAGACTCAATGTATCAGTTATGAAATATACCTAGCTAAAAGTGGTGACCCCAGGACCCATCACTGACAGATACTCCCAAAGGCACACATAGCCCTAGATTAAATGAGGAGAAAAACAATGAGAATGGGAAATGCTTGCTTCAGAAAATCAGGATCCAGGTTAGACAGTCTTCACACTTTTGGCAGCTCACATTCTTGGAAATTAGGCTGTAACATGAAATTATTTTAATGAATCTGAATTTCCCATGGAAACAGTGTTATAAAGGATTAAATCCCTGACCAAGGATCTGTTTTCTGACTTCTTATAAGATGATCTCAAATACTATGTGCATTCTATTATAAATTTTATGTCTATATGCTATATAGGATAAAGCCTTCTAAAAATATACAATAATAATTTAAACTTAAAATGCCAATCACATAATTTTTAAAATAAAATATAATATATAAATATGATATATAATATAGGAAAATAGTTTCAGCTATCTATTTTATATTTTCCCATATTTAGTTTTTATGCTTGTGAATAGAAAAGGAGAATGCCAAAATTCATGGTTATTGTCCAATTCATGTTACTGCTAATTTGTCTAGTTCATATCTTAATTTTTTTATTGCTAATAAAAATTAACTTCTAAATCCCTTCCCACTTCTCCTCCTCACCAACCCATTAAAGAGAGAAGAGTGACAGGTCATATAAAATAACATATAATTCTAACATCATTTAATACTTTATTTTGAAATGAATTCTTTTGTTCTGTATGCTACTATGTCCTGAAGCTACCTTTTCAGATCACTCTTTTAAGCTACAATTTTACCTGGTTTTTAATAGCTCCTGTTATGTCACTCATGTTGTAATCATGCTTTTATATAAGGCTTCTTCTGGTTGTGCTAAAGTAAAACTGCAGAGATAAAATTATACAAGATGCATACCTTTTAAATTTATTACAGTTGGGTTTTTTTGTTTGCTTGCTTGTTTGCTTGTTAATTCCTTGTAGCAAAGATTTTCTGAAATCCGTCTAGGAAAGGCCAGACCTAGACAAGTGGTCTTGCACCTGGGTGTCAGAAATTTGTAAACTATACTAGCTAGAGTAAAAATCTAATTCAAGGCTCCAGATGTTAATTGATTGCAATGATTTCATGAAATGTCAAATATGGTGGCCTTGCTTCTCAGATGGCAAGATGTCTATAAACATGGACAGCAGGGGTGTGTGTGTGGGGGGGGGGTGTGCGTGCGTGTGTGTGTGTGTGTGTGTGTGTGTGTGTGTGTGTGTGTGTGTGTGTGTGTAAAAAGATAGAGAAGTAATTCATCTATCTTTGTGTATAGCCCAAATTCTAATCCTTGTTAGCCCCTTTGCTTTTGTCCAGCCGGGGCTGATGAGTTATGGGACAAATGAATCATTAACATTTTTGTCATCATCATAAATAACAGAAGAAATTATCTGTAATTCTTTGCATTTGCCTTGGGCATCCTTCCTGATTCACCTACCAGTTTTTTGACAGTTGAAACTAGTGGCACAACCATCACCAGACCATTATGATTTGTCATTCTTTACCTAGTATTTAAAAAAATACTTGAGGCTTTATATACATACATATGCTTAAAATCAACCCACAGATTAGTCTGCTATTAGCCATGCTATGTGATCATCTTTTTTATTACGTCTCCTACAATGGCTACACTTCCTCCTACCTTCCTAACTATTCCTTCTCTTTTTCCCGTGGTTCTTTGTTATTTTCCCACCCAATAAACATATGTATGTATGTATTCTTCAAGCCTCTGGCCAACACCTTTTTCTCCACTTTTCTTTTATAATAATTTCTACTCACAAGGTTTTAATTATCATCTCTCTACAGAAGTCTCCAAATCTCTATTCCCACTCTTGACTTATTCTCAAAGATTTGGTACCTGAATTTTAATTGCTTTTTAAATAGTTCCATCTTTAACCTCCAGAACCTCAAACTCAGCATTCAAAACTCACATTCCCAAAACTAGAACCGTAATCTCTGATGATCACTTAGTTGTGTCTAGCTCCCCCATAATCCTCTATTTCTGTATCATATAGTGGGGAAAACACTGGATTTGGCATTAGGAAACCCAAATTCAGGTGCCCCTGGCATTGGCTTAATGGTCATGTGCCTCTCACTTAACCTTTATGTTCTTGAGTTTCTTAGTCTATAAAGTAGATAATACTTGTAGTGCCTTATTCTAATGAGATTACGTAAAGAACTTTGCAAACCCTGAAGTGTGATATGAATGGTGAATATTATTAGTGTTATTGTCATTTCTAAGACATCGCCCTAACAGTGTTATTTTTCCCCTATACTCCTGTAGCAATCGTCCATTGCCTACTGAATAAAGTATAGACTGGTTATATTTACATTTGGGGTCCTTTCCCTTATCTTTCCTCCTCACATACTTCTCTTTCCAACAAGTCTGGACTACTTTCTACTCACTCCTTATTTACCTTTCTCATCTTTCTCTTGTTTCTGTGTCTTTGCTAATGGTTTTTCCCCATGCCTAGAATGGTTTCCCCACTAACCCCATCTGCACCACTGCCTGTTTAAACACTTTCTTTTAGTGCTTATCCCAGTGCCTAACATATGGTAGATGTTTAAAAAATGCTTTTTGACTTACTTAGACCCTCCATAAAACCTTCCTTTACTCTCAGACTATCCCCTTGTTCCTTCACCATCCCCAAAGTATTTGTGATTTCTCCATCTCAAATTTCTCATACTATTGATGGAACCCTAATAAAACTCCCCCCAGCCCCAATGTTTTATCTTCCTTATTGGCCCCGCTGAACAGCAGGCCCACTGCCTCTACCTAGCCACACATACACCCACTCAGTGTCTTAATTTCTTCATATATGCCTCACTACTCACTAGAACAGGTGTGTCTGTGAACTCATATTTCTCTTAGAACAGCAGGCATGTCCATGTAATGGGATCCTAGCCACTCCCCAGACTCATTTCTCATAGTTCCCACAGAAAGAGCAGGTATATCCATGCATTCGACCACAGCCACATCTGTCTAGTCTCAAATTGGACCACAGCCAATCAGAAAGCAGCACCACTAGGATGCCCATGCAGAATGTGGACCCCAAAACAATAGAAGGGACTTTCCCTAAGTAAGCACCTGTACACTTTAGTAAATAACTGACCTAGACTTATGTAATAGAGAGGCTTATTATAATGTCATTATCATACATACCCCCCCATTGGGGAGTTTTGTATGCATTGTGAGTATTCACGTACACAATTCCATTGTGGCTGGGACTGGCTCCTCCCTATTGCTTAATCCCTTAACAAACCATCAGCATATAAAGTGAGATTGTAGTACTGGTGGTAGTGGTGGCTTCATTTGCCTAACCATTGCTGCCCCCTGTCTTCCCCTCTGGGGGCCTTATAGCTTTAGGTAGGCTGTCTCACTTTTCCTGTGGGTAGCAATTGGTTAGCAGTTTGTGAAGATGGCTGACCCCTTCTTCACAGGGCTTACTTCCCTGGATGTTGGTTGTGAGGTCCAGCCTTCCACCCCTTTATTTGGACATAATTTTTGCATGCATAAAGAAGGAGATATCTCTTTAGATTGTGAGCTCCTGGAGAACGGAGAGTCTTTTGTCTTTCTTTGTGGCCCCAGCATTTAGCACTGCCTAGCAAATATTAGTCACTTACTAAATGATTGTTGACCAGCTGACAAAAACAATCTGGCCTTCCTGCTTTTCCTTTTTAATATCTTAGTCCCTGTTCATTGTCCATGCACATCTTTCCCAGATATATGTACTGCAGGATGAGCTCTAAGTATCAGCCATTCAACTGCATGTCACAATCCTTAATTGCATATAACAAATAGTCTTTAGCCACTTGGTTTTGGTTTTTATTTTTCCTTTGTGAATAGTTATTTTGAACTCTACTGAGTAACTTGAATCATATCTTTTTTCTTTTTTTAATTAAATTGATTTGTTTATTTACTTTTAGTTTATAAGATTCGGTTCTACAGTCCTTTGAATTTCAAATTTTCTCCCCTTCCCCCCACCATGGCAGCATGCAGTCAATTATAAGATCTGCAAATACTTTCACTTTGGACATTAGTCTGGTTGTATAGAAGGGTTGTAACATATGGAGTGAACAATGGGAAAGAAGAAATGAAACCAAATGTGGAAAAGAACAATACCATGTAGATTGCTTCAGACTCCATTTAAACTCTGTTCTTTCTAGATCTTTCTCTGAATGTAGATCTCTCCTTCCATCCTGAGACTTCTAGAGTTGTCTTATAACTATGTGTTGCTGAGAAGAGTCCAGTTTATCAAAGTTGGTCATCACACATATGATGTGTCTGTGATTGTGTATAAATTTTTCCTGGTTCTGCTCTTTTCACTTAGCATCAGTTTGTATTAGCCTCTCCAGGTAAATATGAAGTCCATCTCCTCCCCAGTTCTTATACCACAATAGTATTCCATTACATTCATATACCACAACTTGTTTAGCCATTCCCCAATTGATGGGCATCCCCTTAATTTCCAGTTTTTTGCCACCACAAAGAGAGCTGCAATAAATATTTTTGTACATATGGGTCTTCCTCCCACTTCTATGATCTCTTTGGGATACAATCCCAAAAGTGGTATTACTGGGTAAAAGGGTATGCAATTATTTATTTATAGCCCTTTGAGCATAGTTCCAGATTGCTCTCCAGAATGGTTGAATCAGT
>CM053580.1:438975910-439002172 GCA_028627135.1 Pseudochirops cupreus | reverse complement strand
AAGAAAGAAAAAAGTAATTTGGCAAAACCAATCAATACAGTATGTCTGACAGCATATGCAATATTCTATACCCATATTCTTCCACCTTTCCAATTAAAGGAGGGAAGGCCATTCATTCCCTCTTATCTTTTCCAGACAAGGTATTATTTAGCAACCTCTGCTGTCTTGTAGTTATGAAGCAGATTTTTTGAGTACAAATTAAAAACTTTACACACATCTCTATTACATTTCATCTTAGTGCATCTTCCACCAATAGTTTGGAAGAAGAAATTTTGTTGCTTTACTTCATTTTTCTCTTTAGTCCTTACCATCCTCAGAGGTACTTAATTGAAGAAAGCAACCCTTGAATATGTTCTAGGAATGCAGTTGTTGTGTAAACTAGTCAATGCTTTATGACAAAAAAAAGTCTTAAAAAGTGCATTCAGTGGAACTTCTAGGAAATGACAGTCATTGCATTTTATTTCCATTTTTAAAAGACTGAGCAGTGAAAAAATATCCTACAGGGTATGACATAACCCACAATGTGTGCCATCCTGAGTTTTCCTGTCTAACTGATTTTTTAGGACCCATATACTTATCTGATGGATTGTAACCAAAGGGAAGTAGTTTTCTCCAGTCTGCTAACTAAAAGGCAATCATTTCTTGGTGTGGTTGCTGCTCACAGTGTGTCTCATTAGTATATTAACAGTTCCTTTAGCAGCATGTTGAAGGTCTCTCCTACGTTCTTGATTGTAGTTTCTAAGAACTGTGTAGAGGTCTACACCAAATTTAGGGATGATTTATCCTTAATCCTTTTATTCCATAATATTTAATATTTCCCCGGGAAGAAGGAATTACAAAATGAACAAGGTGAAGAAGTAGATTGTTAGCTCTTTCAGGGCTGATTTCCTTTCTTTTTGTATCCTCAGCATATAGTGAGCCTTTATTAACTGCTTGTTGAATAAATGAATGAATGGAGGTTGATTTCCTCAGAGTAAGTAGAACAGCATATGGTTAAAAGAATTCCTTTACTGATTGTATTTGGAAACGTGACTCACTGGCAGTGTGTGGTAGTGAAAAGAGCCTTGGATTTGGAATCCTGGGTTTCAAACTCAGTTTAAATCTTAGCTCTGCTACTTAGTACCTAGGTGGCCTTGGGTAAACCATTTTAATGTCCCTGGATGTCAATTTCCTCATCTTAAATCAATAGTTGGATTAGGTGATCTCGAAGACTCCTTTTAGCTTCAAACTCTCGTTTTTGCTTTTGCCCAAGTTGGAGGCAGTCACTGACAGATTTCACTATCATCAGTGACATAAGGAATAAATGGAGGAATTGGTCATCTACTAACCATGGAAACCACATTCTATTTTTTAGGATTATAGGACTTGGAGCTGTAAGAAATTTCAGAGGTCATCTCCTTTAAAGCCACAGGAAATGTCAGAGGCAGGCAATGAACCCAGATCCTCAGATTCTGAGTCTGTTTTTTTTTTTCTCTCTCTCCCTCTTGCACCATACTGCCTCATGTCCTTCAGATAAGTAGACTTTCCAAAGGAGCTGTTGTAGGCTCAGGGCTATTGAAAAGACAACGGGAAATGTACTGTATAACTTCTTGAAGGTTTGAAAACAAATTCACATAAAGTATACAGCTTCTCCAAATGATAGGGCTTTGCCACAAAGTCGGTGGATTTAGGCTCAGATCTCAGCTCTGCTGCTTAGGATAAACATTCTACATTTTGTCTTTCTTATAAAATCTCTCTCTTCCGCATTTGCCTTCTTCCATCAAGGATTCTCCTAAGCACTCAGCTTTGCAAATGAATGCCTCATGTTGCCATGCACAGGATGATCTATTTGGAGACGGGGACCTGGGGTCCACATAATTATTCTGCTACTTGCTCCTGTGTGACCTTACGCAAGTCTGAGGATCTTAGTTTCTCATCTGTAAAATGAATAAGATGGCTCTAAGATCCCTTCTTGCTCTAAATCTACAAACCTATTTCTCTTTTTTTTTAGAAGTAAGGCAATTGGGGTTAAGTGACTTGCCCAAGGTCACACAGATAGTAAGTGTGTCAAGTGTCTAAGGTCAAATTTGAGCGCAGGTCCTCCTGACTCCAGTGCCAGTGCTTTATTCACTGCACCACTTAGCCACTCCTAAATCTATTTCTCTTCTATTTGGGAGTCACCATTGACGGTAACTCATCCCATATATCTGGTCAGCTGCCAGATCATGTCATTAACTTCACAACAGCCTTTGAATCTGTCCCTTTCTAACCACTCCCATAGAAAGCACATTCCAGGTCCTTCTCACCTCTTGCCCTGACATGCTTTCCTTCCCTCTGGTCTCTGCCCTTGCCCATCGACAGGTCGCACAGCTGCCAAATTGGTAAAATGCAGATCTGACCATGTCACCCCCTGCTCATGATAAAGACTTAGCAGTTTCTTGTAGTCCTAGGAGCAAATATGAACACCACAGCTTGGCCCACCTTTTTAGACTCAATTCACATTCTTCTCCACACATCCAAACCATTTTCTGGACAAATGAGTACCTTTGCTCTTCCTACAGGTGACATTTTTTCTCCTTCCTGCATGCCTCACATAGATTAATCCTCTGTGCTACAAGGCTCTCCCTTCACTCCTGCTTCAAAGGAGAATGAGTTTCTTTCACAGAGCAGCAGTGACAGTCCCTCAAAAAGAAGGCCTCTCCGGGTGTCTCCAGTTGTTAGTGATCTGTCCTTGGGATTCTTTTCATACAGACTGATTTGTGTAAATGCCCCCCACCCCACCCCCAAAAGCATGCGATTTCTTTCAAGGTATGGGACTGTTTGTTTTGTTTGTTTGAGTGTTTTTTTTTTGGGGGGGGGGGAGTGGTGGTGGCTTAGCACATTCCAGGCCCTAGGTTCTCAATAATTTTCTTGTTGAATCAAAATGAATTACACAGGTGGTAATTCAGCTCTCTGAGCTTCTGTTTATTTGCCAGGATAGTACTAGATGGTTTTTAAGGTCCAACTCTAAACCCATGAATTAGGATGGCCCGTATCATCTAAGAATGATAATAACTAACATTTACATGGCGCTAAGTGCTTTGCATTTATTATCACATTTGATCCTTACAACAATCCTGGGAGGTAGATGTTATTATCATCTCCCTTTTACAGATGAGGAAACCAAGGCAAACGAGGGACAGGTGACTTGCCCAGGGTCACACAGATAGTAAGTGTCTGAGGCTGGATTTGAACTCAGGTTTCCCTGACTCTAGGCCTGGCATCCCATATACTTCACCACCTGCTGCCCCACATGGAATGGATTGTGGATTTGGAGCCAGAAGGAACCTCGAAAGACATCAGTCTAACTCCCTCATTTTTCAGATAAGGAAACTGGACCCTCAGCAGAGAAGTGACTGGATTTAGATTTTTAAGAAAACAATCACGATATTTAGAAAAGAACAAGAATGAGAAACAAAATTAAAAAATATACTTGAACAGCAGGAGAGTCAGGATTTGTACCAAGCCTGTGTCCTCCAGATCAGTGGTCTTGCCATTACCCCAGAGAGGGCCTCTAATGGCCCAACGAATTCAATTTTAATTTCTTTTTTGGTCAAGGGAGTGTTTGCTGTAGTATCAAAGGCAGTTTCCATGCTGACATAATTAAAATATAATGTTTCCTTGAAGGGCACATAATAGATTGAAAGACAGTGTCAAACAGGGGGAGAATAGGATGAACATATAAATATTCTCGAGGAAAAATGAAATATGCCTTTTGGATTAAATTCATGGGTTTCCTTGTGAATTTAATTAAACAACAAATTCCCTGTTTTGTTTTTTTTTTTTAGAAACAAAACAACTCAACTACTTTTACTTTAGAAAAACAGTAAAATCAGGGCAGCTAGGTGGTGCAGTAAATAGAGCACCGGCCCTGGAGTCAGGAGGACCTGAGTCCAATTCTGACCTCAGACACGTGACACTTACTAGCTGTGTGACCCTGGGCAAGTCACTTAACCCCAACTGCCCTGCCCTCCACCCCTACAAAAAGCAAAAACCAA
The DNA here is from genome assembly GCA_028627135.1 of Pseudochirops cupreus. Classification (NCBI taxonomy): domain Eukaryota; kingdom Metazoa; phylum Chordata; class Mammalia; order Diprotodontia; family Pseudocheiridae; genus Pseudochirops; species Pseudochirops cupreus. Next base: position 438,998,156 of record CM053580.1, on the reverse strand, counting down.
ACAAATTCAGTAAAATCATATTTTGTAAAGATCAAAAGTGAGAAGCGAGAATAATAACATTAGTATACATTTATATTATATATCAAGTATTGAATTTTTATGGTTTAGGTGCTTTCTTCCCAGCAAGCTTGTGCAGTTTATACTGTAAGCAAATTATCCTCATTTTACAAGTGAGAAAACTGAGTCTCACACAGATTAACTGCACTGACTATGAACCTATAACCTAACAAAGTACAAGATTAGTACGAGTCAGAATTTGAACCCAGATTTCCTGATTCAAGTCTGAGTCCTTTATCCATTATACCATCTTGCCTCGAGTCACTTCATAAATGACCAAAAAAGAAAAGTCATACATATGCATTCTATTTTTAAAGCAAACTGACATGAAAATTTATATTTACAAAAGAAGTTAGGGGATGATTCTTCACTTTATAAAATGTTTCTGCTAGGCTCTCAAAATAGAAAATACCCCTAGACCATTTAAAAAATATGAATCCAATCACAAAATATTGACATTGAACATTTAAAGTAATATGCTACCTGGGCAAAATGACAAATAGCTGCGGGTGTGGATGCCTAATCATGAAATAAGGATCGAGACTCTTTGTGGCATGACCAACACAAAAGGACAAGTGACAAGGTACATTAAAAAAGGTTTAATAAAGCTTCAACATTTTTCATATTACAAAGAAATGCTTAGAATCATTTGCAGGGTATTTAGTCTCAAAATTGAAGACACAGAGAAGATTTTAAACTGCAGATACTCTGTACGTCTTGCTAAAAATAATCCCAAAAGATTTAATTTAAAAAATAAGATGTTTATAGACAAAACAGTACTAAGTTCTGGGCCAGATAACCAATGGATTCCACTCAAAGTTGAGCAGTGCTGTCCTCATTAAAATAGTGGATGAAGAAGAGGGAGGAGGGTTGAGTACAAAGCACTGCCCTTTCAGAACAGATGTGGTCATGTTTCCAAAGAAGCTTTTAATTAGAAATTTATTACTCTCCACAGATTCTTTATTTGGTCGAGTGTTCTACTGATGCGTTTTCATAAAAAAAGCAACAAGAAGAGCTAGCAGAACCAAGCCCACTGATAATATCATCAGCCCACCATCTTGCAGTGTCCACAGCATCCATAAGCCTGTCTTGGAACTCAGTGATTCATCCAGAGTCTCTGCAGACATGTGTGCTTTTGTTCTTGAGCCATTTTCAAGCACATGTCTAAACTCCTGTGGAGAGACAAAAGGCGGTTTCAAGATGTCTATAAAGCAGTGTCTATGATACAGATCAAATGCTAAATAAACTCTCTATCAGATCAAGAATGTTTCCCGTTTCTCTACCAACAATGCCACCCTTTTGTTCTCATCCCATATTCCAGTTGTTAATATTTGAATCTAGAACAGGATGAAGAATTTTTGCAGTGACTCTATTAAAACAATCCCTCAAAAGAAATTAATCACAAAATTGATAAAGCAGCTAATAATAAGTGTACATCTCTCAGCTACAGCATAGTCTAAATGTTATTATTTCTCGTAATCCTCAGTGCCTGCACTGATATCCTGCTGGCTTCCCTGCCCTTTGATTCCTTAACACAGAGGTACACAGCTGGAGAACAAGGAGACCAATAGTACAGCAATCTTACCCTCAGCAGGACACCACCAATGTCAAGAACTTCTTTAGTAGCTCCGTGGTGCTCCAAATCTGCCCACAGGGCCTTTTCCTCCTGTCTCAAACACTCGCTTTCCTGTTTAGTATACTGGGGCTGAGAGCAGCCTGCTGAGGCTGCCATTCTCAGCTGATTTAAAAGTAACCTTAAAAGTGACACCAGTCACAAAATGGTCGGTCTTTTGACAGTATGGGGAAGCTATTCTCCTGTTTTTCAGAATATATCCACATAGGTCATGTTATTAGTAAAAATACTGTACAATGGATACTGGACCAACTAAACAGATTTTGTTTTCCTGGTAGCAACTTGGTGTCCCATGGTAAAGAAGTTCTTGATCTCTAAGATGTTAACTAAGGAGCAGAGAGGTTACTTACGGGGTTAGAGTTGGGGCATGAATAAAGTCTAAAGCCAGCTACTGGCTCCCTATCCAATCCGCTGCAGGTCACTTAACCTCTCTGGGGCTCAGTTTCTTCATCTGTAAACTACAGCTGGACTTGAAGGCCAATAAGACCCCTTCCAACTTTAAATTATATTATCTTACATATAAGTTTGTAAAACTTGCCTTACATATCCTTAAATATAATATACTATATATAATATACTATATATAACATATATATATATAATACTTTCAATTCAACTATCTGCCAGGAGATAATTTATAACTGGCTAGATTTTCCCTAAGTGTGGCTAGCTAATTCTGAGAGCACTTAGGATATGATTCAGTCAATTATGTTTATCTTAAAAAAATGAAATACAATTCTTAAAATATAATTAATCCTTTTTAAGACAGGTCTAAACAAATGATTTACAAATTCAAGATATAAAGAAATATAAATACCTAGGTAGGACTTTCTCCCTATTAAGTAAACATTATTTAATTAATGTTGTTTCCCCTCTCCACCCTCTTTTCTGGTTGGACCAGTGATTCATTAGTGTAGGGAACTCCCACAAGAAAACTTCCGTAACTGACATAGAATAGCCACCTCTCTGCTACATCGAGGTTTCCTGGGACACTAAGAAATTAGAGTGACCATGATCACAGAGCTGGGATACATCAGAGGGAGGACTTGAACCCAAGAGTTTTTAACTCCAAAGCCAACTCCTTATTCATTATACCATATCATCTCATCTTTCCCTTTTTATTTTGAGAAAAATCATTTTCTCTCACTCATGTTATAAGTGTATAAAAGACTAGAGATCTAGGCCTGCTTATGGTCCTCTGGCACCAACTAGAAGTTTTTCTCAGGACTTTCTAATTAAGCTACTGCTTAGGTTACAGAAGCTCATAAATACTTTTTCCTAAGCTCATGACTAATCCATTATACTTTTTACTATACAGAAAACAGAAAAAGGTCATAGAAACAAATTTTAGAGATAATATGAAACTTGGAATTCATTTTGTCCATCTTTCTTACTTAAAAAAAACAAGACTTTTTTTTTTTTGGTGGGGGTAGTAGAGGCAATCAGAGTTAAGTGGCTTGCCCAAGGTCACACACTAGTAAATGTCAAGTGTTTGAGACCATATTTGAACTCTGGTCATCCTGACTCCAGGGCTGGTGCTCTATTCATTGCACCACCTAGCTGCCCTCCTCATTTAATTTTTTAAAAAATTTTATCTTAAATAATATTTTGTTTTTTTCCAATTACATGTAAAGACAATTTTTAACATTCATTTAAAAAAATGATGACTTCCAAATTTTCTCCCTCCCTCCCTAACACAGTAAGCAATTTGATATACATTATATACGTGCAATTATGTAAAACGTATTAGTTATGTTGTGAAAGAAGAAACACACCAAAAGAAAAAGATGAAAAAAAAAGTGAAAATAGTATGCTTCAATCTGCAATTAGACTCTATCAGTTCTTTCTTTGGAGATGGATAGCATTTTCCATCATAAGTCCTTTGGAACTCTCTTGGATCATCACATTGCTAAGAAGAGCTACAACTTTCTTATTTTTACATAAAAAAATAAACTAAGGTATTTGAGAATTTAAGTGATTTATTCAAGGTCACATAGCCTACCATCAAGGTGCCTGGGCTCCTAAGTTAGTACTTTTTCCATTATATTTTGTGGCAGGACATGTTACATGACCTTACCCTTAGTTCGAGTAAAAATTCATGACAGAGATAAATGGTCAAAGGATAGGAACAGACACTTCTTGAAAGAACTGTGAAGTATTCATAACTACATTAGAAAAAAGGCTCCAAATCACTAATAATAAGAGAAATGCAAATTAAAACAGACCTGAAGTTTCACCTCACACCCTGCAAATTGGCAAAAATAACAAAAAATGGCAACAGTCAATGGTAGAGGGTTGTAGTAAAGATAGGCATAGTAATAAATTGTTGGTGGAGCTGTGAAGTGGTACAATCATTTTGGAAAGAAATTTTGAATTATGCAAATAAAATTACTAAAGTTTTCATGCCCTTTGAATCTTGGGCTTATACCCCCTAGGAAGCCACTGATGAGAAGAAAGTCTCTATACATTACAAAACGTTTGTAGAGGCACCTTTTGAGAAAGCTAATAATTGGAAATGGCACAGAAATTCATTAATTGGGGGCATGGATAAAAAAAACTGTAGTACATGAATGAAAGGGAATATCCCTGTGCTGTAAGAAATTATGTATGTAATGAATACAGAGAAGGATGAAAAGATCTTTATGAACTGATGCATTATGAAGTAAGCAGAGACAAGGAAACAATACACACAGTAACTATAATAACAAAAACTGAAAGAACTAGATACCAAAAAACCACAAAGTAAATATAACAAAATTATAATGATCAAACAGGACTTGAATGAAAAGATATGAGAAGACACTCACAATCTGCCCATTTGTGGAGGTGGGAGGTCCACAGGTTGCACATTTTTGGACTTTTACAGAGTATTAATCGGTTGTACTGATATTTTTTTTTCCCCTTTAAAGAACTATTATTTATCATATGGGACTGTCCTCTGGGAAGGGCAGAAGGAAGAATACTTGGGATAATTATGGTGGTTTAAGAAATAGAAAATATGAACAAAAACAAAAAATTTATGACTGTCTTTTCTAATCAGTACACTCTTTTCCTTCTTCCCATATAAAATGTTTGGCTTTAGTTTAAAAGTTATTTTGTATAGAATACAAAGATTATAAATACAAAGAACACAAATTCCAACCACTCTACAACAAACAAACAGTATTTTCAACCTAGCTTATTGTAAGAGATTTTCTGGAGAGTAAATCCCCTTTGAACATTCTGAACTAAAGGAAAATTAAAAAAAATAGAATTATACAGTGGATGGATCAAAGTTTCTTATATATCACAAAACCACGTGAATTCATCTACATTTTAAGGGCTGACAGGAGGTTAAAATCTGAAATGGCTGCTAAAAGTAAATTGCTGCATCAAGAAAAAGGTGTATTATAGGGCGGAGCCTCTTCCGGGGTTGACTGAAGCAGTATGTAGTTTCAGTGTTCTCTCTTACAACCACAAAGGTCTAGATTAAACTCAGTGATGATGATCATCTAAAGGCATTCAATGACACAGAATTTCAAGAGTACAGATTAAAACAATTGTTTCTGACCAAAGCTAAACTCTAGCCAATTAACTGAATATTTCAATTGTTAGCACTGCTGTGATACTAAGGAAAAAATGGGTTAGAAAGCAGTCTACCAGTCTCAAAAGGGTAAATACACAGCTATGGCAAAGTGATATTTTCACAGAATTAAGAAGCACACAATGGACAGATAGTTACTTAGAATTTCACTAAAGAAATAATGAGAACTTAATATTTGTATTATAAGTGATAAAAGGCTAATTGTATGGTCATGTTTTTTTTAAAAAAGTAGAGCTTGGGAAAAGGCACTACTAAATTTCAAAGAAAACTAAGCATGTACAGTTTTTATAAAGGAAAGTCGTTAGAAACTATCCCTAAGGCACTTAAACACTAGCAGTGCAATTTCTTTTTAAAAATCAAGACTAATTTGCCTTTTTATCAAATCATAAAGTTTCACTTACTGGGATTTTTATTATTCATGGAAACCAAAGTTTCCCAAAGCCACAACTTGACTTCTGAGACTGATCAGAATTCTAGAGGAATCATACTGCACTTAGAAATGTCTTTCACTGATACAACTCTTTCAGCCTGGTGAAATATAATGTAATGGGTTTATCCAGGGGTTCACTTATCATAGCAGATTTGTAGCATACTATGACCACCCATATCACCACTAGGCAGTTAGTTTTACATTAGCTTACCACATGCTACTTTTTCCTCTAAGAACTGAAATTTCATTCCTGTCTTATTGAATTTCTAAAAAAAAAAATCTCTTCCTAATCCCTAAGCTCATTGTCCTTAAATGGCAGATAAAAGTTAATAAGGGAGAAAGGTATGAGAATATTGCTTTCCCTCATGTTCACTGAGATTACGGGTCAAATTTCAGCTACTTTAGTCTTTATGTTCTTCCATTAAAACAAAGTCATTATAATGGAGGACTATGGAACACTGAACAGACTGTCAGACTTATTTGCTGTGTTAGTTTTGTTGAACTGTTTCCATTTCCTTTCCACTTCTTTTTTTATTTTATTCTTTGTTATTAGGGACGGCTCAATGTGTGTGGGAAGAATATATTTAGAAATGAAGATGATATTAAAAGTCAATTAAAACAAAATGCATAGATAAATTCAGTATATTGATAATGTAGTCCCTTATTTCTTCCTTCGTTAATTAACATCATTATTCAAGGTAGGGGAAACAGAAAAAAATACCTAAAATAGAGCCAGTTTATAGTCACAAGACACTAAATGGGACCTGCATTAGATGTATTACTCTGCATAATGATGCTGATAGAATAAGATCAATTAACCCTGCCATTTTAGCTTCTTTACACCTTTTAAATTTTGACAGTATAAAAAGCATGGTTTTAGATTTTGTTAAAGAAAAGGATTATCTTCTCAAATCTATAATGCAAAAATAATTAAGAGCTGATGTCAGTTATTTTAAGGCAGATACATAACCTGGATTTAAATGAGCAAAAACATAATTAAGTTCCAGACCAACCAAAACTGTCAAATATATATCATCCCACAAATAAGGAAATTATCCCCTGTACATTGGGCTAGGACACTTTACAATTGGGGTATGACTTAGGAGAAACAGGAACATAATTACCCATAGAGGTGACAATATTTTGGCCTGATCTCATACCTTGGAATAACAATGCAAAAGTAGAGAGCTCTCTTCACCTCAAATTAAACAAATCTTTTATTCCTGTTCTGTTCTATATGTATATATTATCTCTGTTTTGTGGGGAAAATACTAGGTCAGGGGTCCATGGTGAGTTCATGTTCTCTAAGTGGGAAGAGCTGTTGGAGTGCTCCCCTTTCCGAGAAAGAGAGACTAGAGTTCAGCCTAAGGTAGAGGCCTCAAATATGTAGCCTGTGGCTGCTCGCTGCTCCTGTGGGCAGCCTGAATTCAATTAAAATGTAATTAGGAAATCTTTAATAGTACAAATAAAAATACAGTAAAACACAGCTAATATTTTATTTGAAAACTAAGTCAATACAGGGCCTGCAGAGATCCTTATGTATGGCTTGGTATCCTTATGTATTGTTTCTATTTGAGTTTGACACCATTGGCCTAAGGCTTCTCGTGGGCACTTCACCATTGAGTGTTCTTAGGGTTTCAGTTTGCTTTATTTGTTTTTCTTTGGATTTTTAATGGATCTTCAATTGAAATGGTAGGGAAACATATGGAAGAAGGGATAGGGTGAGCTTCAACAGACACCCCACATCCAGTGCATTTGACCATGTGGGCTCAGAGTTCTATCCCATCCACTCTTGGGGGCCCTTTTCCCACTTCTCTGCCTCCTCACTGTACTTTCCTTCAGTACTTCTAAAGCATGATGTTTTCTTCTGGATGGCTAATGCCTCCACTGAAACACAGATCGAAACCTTTCAACCACCTAGTGGATGAACAGTTTGACAGAGAGGCTTATAGGATGTGTCAAGACTGAAGTATTTGGAGGGCTATGATGCAGAAAATGGAGTAGACCTCCAAGGCCCCTCCCCATTCTAGAACTTATTCTCATTGGCTCCAAATGCAGAATTAGGGACAATCAGTAGAAGCCGAGCAGAGGAACATACAGGAAGTTGAGAGCCTTAATGGAAGGAAACATTTCTTAACAATCAGAGCTGTCCAAAAGTGGGATGGGCTTCTTGCGGAAGCAGTTCAGCTTTTAAAAGATCATTTGTCTGTTCAGAATTTAGTTTGGACCAAATGATCCCCAAGGTCTCTATCAACTTCTGAGACTTTATAGCTAGATAGGTCCACCACTGATAGATTTCAAGTTGGACATCAGGACCGCAATTACATCTTTTTCCAGCTCATGCAGTTCACGCTGGCTTGGAAGAGCCTTCAGGAGCCCTGGGGGATCATTTCTCTGCCTCAACTGGGCATTATGTAAGGCTTTACTGGATACTCTTCTTAATCACCATAACAAAATGGTGCTTATTAAATATAACATGTACTTAATTGTAACAAGTCCTGTTCAACGTAAGAGTTAAGAAAAGTACAAGAGGCTCTATATTTTCACAGTTTCTCATAGAAGACTTAGTCCAGGTTCTTATCCTACTCCTAATAGGCCGTCAGTAATGCATTAAGAATACATTTGTAGTTTACCAGTATTTTTCATTGTGAAACATATGAAACAAGAAAAAACACGGTAATGGACAGTAATAATAAAATGATCATGACAACTGAGAATTCTGACATATAGATTATATTGTGCATTTAACTTACAGGGATCTCTAGCCCATGGTACTGGATTTTACCTTTTTATTGCCACTCATATGCCAAATGGATCATGCAATGCCATTTATTTAATACTGCACCTCACACAAAGTCATTTAATATTCCTTTCCTTGAAATCCTTGGCTACATCAGGCTTTGTAGGTATAACCTGTGTAGATGGTACATACATGGAAGTGGTATGTTTTGGAGGAGATGATGGGGAAGAGGTTGGGGAGAATATACTTGATCTTACATAAGGAAATGTTGCAAAATGTGTTTTAATGAGGAACAGTTGGTCTGGTTCTGCTCAAGTAAAAGATGTCCCTGGAAGAGAGTTGCCACCTGTCCTCCCATCTTGCAATGCAGACTCTAAATGAGTGCTTCTGTCCCTGATACCTGCAGGTGGTTGCCACTGTCTTGCAATAACATTCTGTTTGCCAGCTTGCATGAAGTTTGGCTGACTGACAACTATGGCCCCCTTATATTTCATGTAACTGTCAGGGACAGTAGGGTAAAGGGAAGTATTGACAAACTCCTTCCCCCCTCCATTTTTGTAGACAATTAAATGTGACACTTTATCTGATATTATGCAATCAGGAACCCCCAATTACCCCCCAATCAGAATTTCCTCCTATTTTCTATATGGCTTTTGCATGTGCTGTATATAACAACTATTTATGTGTGTCAACACACACACACATACACATTTATGTTCAAACCGAATAGGAAATTGCAAAATCAGACTAGATTATGTCTTTACTAATATTTTTAACATTTTACCACACACACACACACACACACACACACACACACACACAACATATATGTACATATAACATCAGTGTTCTACTATATATATATACACATATATACATATTCATTGCCAATTTGTATGCTTTATTTTAGGGGCAGAAACAATTTTAAATTATACATCATTCATAATTTTTTCCTTCCAACAAAAAAAAAATCCTGTATCTTTAACACTGACAGTCTCATTAAAATTATGAAGAAAATTTCAAGGTTCTAATACAGAGAAACAGTTACCATGAACTTAGCATCATGGCAAGCTTTTCATCTTGTTTTGGTGGTAGCAGAGTAAACATAAGGTTTTGCTAATAAGGTATAACATTAATTATTAAAGTATCTACTGTATGATCAAATGCATTTCAGATTATATTCTGAATAATTCTGCCTTGACAACTGCCAGAGGTATATATCTTATGTGCTCTTGCACAGTCTCATTGATCCCTATCTTTCTGATGCCCTAGTCTTAGACTTTAACTATGCAGAATAAAAGAAATAACACAGTCACTTCAAAACCCAAGGCCTGGCATCTGTCCATCATGTTAACGCTTTCCCTAAGATTCTTCTTCATGTTAGTCAACAAAGACATGAAGATAACTCTTTAGCTCTGAACTGAGATTTTAATAGATTCAAAATACTTCTTATATGTAAATTCATTTCATGGCTCAGAGGCACTGTTAAGAGCTTCAAGTACTGGCTAACTGTACTGAAAAGCTACTTGATCGTACATTTTGTTGTTGTTCAGTCATTTTTCAGTTCTATCTGACTCTGTGAACCCATTTGGGGTTTTCTAGGCAAAGGTACTGGAGTAGTTTGCCATTTCTTTCTCCAGCTCACTTTAAGAATGAGGAAACTGAGGCAAACAGGGTTAAGTGACTTATCCAGGGTCACATAGTGAGTAAGTATCTGGGGCCAGATTTGAATGCATGAAGCTGTCTTCCTGATTCCAAGCTCAGTGTTCTATCCCTGCACTACCTAGCTGCTTTTTAATAGTATATAACTCAAGATAAATTAGAGTTTGGGACCTTTTAACTGAAGTATTGAGTAGACTGATTGTATTGTGTTACCAAGCCTAAACATGGCAACTCTATATAATTACAACCCAATTTAAATATAAAATGCAATGTCAGACATGATAATGCAAATTAAATAATGGAACTGATCAAGGTCTGTAATCTTTCTTTGGCTTCAGCTACCACATTTGCCTCCACAAACTTTTGTTAAGTAGAACGTAGGCTCACTGAGGGTATGGGCTGTTTCATTTATCCTTTAATAAGATTATTCGGGCACCTCTAAAGGGAACAGATAGCAGAAGAGGGTAAGAATGAAAGTAGGAAGACCAACTGGGCAGTTTTTCCAATGGTTCAGGCAAGGGATCCAAGTCATTTGAGGACTTGGGTTCCAGCTGTAGCTCTGCTCCTTAGTGCTAGGTGATTTGGGGGCAAGGCACAGTTTCTTCATATCTAAAAGAAGGGAGTTAGGCTAGATGGCTTCTTGTGTCCCTTCCTGTTCTAATCATTCCTATGTTTGTGAAATAGAAGAAGAGAGCATTTCTTTTATTAGCTATATTTGATAGTTCTCACTCACTTCCTCCCAACCCTGGTTTTAACACTCATTCTACAGGCAACTACAGAATGCTCTAAATCCTGGGAAGCTGGGTATTTCCAGGGAAATTTTACTTAGGAATGCACGCACGCATGTGTATACACACACACACACACACACGCACACACACCCTGAGCTGTGATAAAGAGGAAGATAGTCACCAGTTTACATATTCTGCGGCCTTTATATTGATAGTGGCACAAATCAGAACACAGAAACATTAGGACAGCATATACTTGTAGCACAGGTGAGGTGAAGAGGAATGAAGCAAGGCTGAATGGGGAAAAGATGCTTTGCTGATAATGAAACCCTTTTGATAATATCGGAAACCACAACTAAAACCACTGTTCATTCCACTGGCTGAACACAGGAAGTGTTGCTCTTGGATGTTGCCGAGCGTACAATTGCTAGTATTAAATTTAATCTTTAAGAAATCAATTCAGTGCAAACTAATTCCTCCTCAAGGTTTCCTCCAATGAGGTAACCATGGGAGTGAGTTGGCAGATGTTTGGTTTGTATTTAAAATGAAAGAGAAGTCATGTGTGATGTTAGCTGTTATTATAGGTGCCCTCTCATTCTCTTCTAAGCATGATTTTCAAAGGCACTCACACTATGAGTATGAGTGGAATGAATGTGAGGTAGGGTTTTAGCACCATTCAGCTCCACAGGCTGTACAAAATTAGTAAAGGAGATGACAGGTGCTTGCTTCTGTCTCTGTCACATAATTAATTAGCTAAAAGGGAAACCCATTTCCTGCAGACCACCATCACTGATTTCTGGCTTTGAAAATGCAGATAAGCCATTTGAGAGAAATTGTACGGCACATATTTACCTGTAAATACGCTGAACTTTTTGTTTTTAATTCCAGACTGCTTCCATTACAGAGATTCCCACATGGTCACATAATAGTCTTTCAAATACCCATGGTTAGGGCACACATGTGTGTATGTATGTATGTATGTGCATGTGTGTGTGTGTGTCTTTCTCTCACATATGTGTGTGTATTTTTCGTCCGTTCTTATTCCTTCCATGGAGATAAAAAAAAGTCAAGATGGCTCTATCAAAGAATATTCCTTAAAAAAAATTACATAGAGTTTAATGTTCAATGATTTAATTATTCACATCTATGTTTAGGATAACTATGAAGTTAATACATATTAACCATCACCTTCTAAACTTTGAAAGAAAGAAAAAACCCAAGAAGTTTAAAAATAGCAGATTCCTACTCTATGCGCGCTCCTTAATGCTGGGTTGGGTTTCAAGTCAGTTCTTCCTAACTTAACATTTTTTTCCCCTACAGAAAGTGTTACACATGGGGCCAGAGTTTTAGGGTAGCTAACAAAATCCTGTTGGGCATTTATTTCATGGAGCTCACCACTCTCTACTTCCTATTTTCCTAGTCTTAACTCTCCTCTGTGTACTCTACAATGCAGACCTGTATCCTTGCTGCTTCTTGTACATGTCAATGTATCTCTGGAGTCTGTAACTTTTTTTTCAGAGTTCTTTTCCTCCTCCCCCATTTTATTTGCCAACCAATCAGCATTTCTTCCCCTTCTCACTGCAATCACAAAAGAAAAGAAATAGAAAAAACAAACCCATGCCCACAATGCTTTCCCTTCTTATCTTTACCCTCAAAGACTCTGTTCAAATATGACCTTCTGCAGGAATCTTGTCCTTGTCTCCCCCCTACTCCTCCACCCATCCCCGCCATGCCATCCTGATGAGGTCATATCTTCCATCTCTTTAATATCTACTTTGTATACATACAGTTGTTTGCAGGTAGTCTCTCGCTAGAATGTGAGCTCCTTAAAAGCAGGGGCTATGATTTTGCCTTTCTTTATACACCCAATATTTAACCTAGTGTCTTGCATACACTAAACACTTAATAAATGCTTGTTGACCGACAAGGATTTATCTAAGCCATACTGTAACTTTAGTACTATGCCAATGCATGTCTAATACTGTTTGGGTAGTAAAAACAGAGTTCCAATTTGGGACTCTGGGAACAATCTTCTTCCACTCTAAGGCGAAACTGAGACTGCTAAATTTCTGCTTCCTACTAATTGTTGCTGCAAGGACATGGAGTTTCTTTCTAGAAGTGGTGCAATGTTGTATCCTTCCCAAATTATGACAAAGGATGGAAGGCCACTTGGGGAATGCATGTGGGTGTGGTAGAAGAGAAGAGGAGAAACAAAAGAAAGACAAAGAAAAAAGAAAGGGGCACAAAAGTCAGATTGCTTAATATAGGCTTATTTGCAATAGCCACACGTCAAATTAAAAGGAGCTGTACTAAACTTTCCAAATATCACTTAGTTTTTTAAAAAGCTGGAAAGTTTGTGTCCTAAAGAATTCTGTTGTTTGACTTCTTACCATCACATAAAAACGAAGAGCCGTGAGCCCACAAATAGGGAACTTTTCTTCAGCTCTAACTATGACAAACCTGTCTCAATTTGGTTTTAATTTATAGAGCATCCTAGACCCATCTTGCTTAACTAGCTAGAGAACGCTGAAGAAGTCTTGGGTTAGGGCTGATTTCTGAAGCAGCCGTTCTTAACCTGTGGGTCGCGACCCCTTTGGGGTCGAACGACCCTTTCACAGGGGTCACAGGAGGAGCCTAAGACCATCAGAAAACACGTATTTCCGATGGTCTTAGGAACCTCCTCTATCTGTCTCCAGGTGGGTCCACCCACATATGACTATTAAAGGGTCGCGGCATTCGGAAGGTTGAGATCCACTGCTCTGTTGAACACACCTGAGAATTCTGACCTACGGTCAAACTGTGGGGATTGAGTAGACTGAGATCACTTTCATGTGGCTGAGTGCAGAGCAGCCTTTTGAGTTAAAGGATCTTGGTTCTGCTGTTTGTTCCCTATGTGACCAGCAAGTCTTCACACCTCTTGGGCCTTCACTTAACTCATTTGTTTAAAAATAATAATTTGTTTTTTTAAGGGGGGATGGACTTGATGATTTTAAAGTTTCCTTTAAATCTGAAATCTCTAGACTCCAGGTGACCTTGGATCCCCAAAGACTCTGGGAGATCATGCCAAACTAGAAAAACTTCAGGTGTGGGCCCAGTGATAAGCTTTAAGTCCGCTCTCCAAGGACCAGCCCAGGCTGAGGTCTGAGAGAGGCTTATCATCATGTTGGCTTCAGACCAATGATTTTTTTTTTCTACCATAACAAATTCCAAACACCATCTACTAAGGCACAGAAAGCTGATCTATGTTGGTAGAGGGAATACCTAAATCAAAGATCTTAAAGTGTACTTAATTAAGCACACAGGTACTATGTAGTAATAGCTGCATTTCTTATAGGTGTAGCAATTAAGGTATAAAAAGCCAAGCAAACTGACCAGTATCAGAGGTGGAAAGACATGTATGGTCTTCTGCCTCCCACTCAACTGCTTTATTCACTAAAAGGTCCCTCCATTTAAAGAGAGCTCAGCTCAGACATCTCATTTCTCCCCTCGCTACACTACTCTGGACTTTTTTCACCATGTCCCAAGAAGCTCATATACTCTCACCAGCCTTGGTCCTCTCTGACTGGAGAGTGGAGCCGTGGACTCCAAACCTCCATTTAAGGAAGGAGGCTCAGACGTCTCCTTGTTTCTCACTTGGCTGCACCACTTTGGGATGTCTCTGGCTACTCCACCATACCTCCATGCCTTTTCCTTCCTCTCCCTCCCCTATGCTAGTTGTGTTTTCCCTTAGTGTCTCCCAGGGGTCCTCAGCAGCCCCTAGGGTGGGTACAATCAGTGGCTCAGTGGCTGCAGCCTTCAACAAGCCACTGAAGCTACCTTTAGGAAGAGGAAAATCACCACAGGTAATTGCACAATTAGTGATGAAACTGAAATGAGTGCTAATTACTCTGCATTATACCACATATATGGTACCTTGGTTGATATTCAAATTGGTACCGTAAAGATGTCATATATGTCCTGAGTATATTTTGAACTAGTGCACTGATGCTGATAAGCACAAGAATTAATTCTGCTTTTTCATTGCACCAAGTAAAATATGATTCTTCAGTATGAAACCCAGTCTACAGAACCGTACTAATTCATAGATGAGCCTCATGAATTGTCAACTGGTAATTCAGAGGGTCAGTGAGATGAAGTCTGAAGAAAAGCCATGCCTAAATCAACAACTATACTATGAGTTTTATTTTTAGGACACCATTTAAAAATATGCAACCTTCTCCTTTCTTAAACAAAATGCAAAACCACCCCCAAAAGGGGGGGTGTCTAGAATGCTTCTATAAAAGCCATCTGGGATTGGAGCCAATACCTTGGGGGGGGGGGGGGTGGAAGGAAAAATAGGAAGGAACACACCCTCATTTGCTTCTATCATGGTTAGTTGATCTGTTTGAAATTAGATCCACTTTCAACTGTTTTAACTTAATTATTAAGCCATTTCTTAACCTCATGAATGTAGTTTTCATTTGCTTTCAAAACTGGCCCCGAACTAATAGACCCTCTCACTTCAGTGATTTGGGAAATGAATGTTAGATAGGGAGAAAATTTTAACAAAGCGTTTCTAAGGGTCAGAGCTTTAAAAATACAGCACAAAGTGTACATAAAACTCAGGACACCTGAATAGCCTGCTAACCCTTTGTTGAGTAATAAGGAAAACTGGCACTCTAAAACTTCTGCTCCCTTTCCAAAACCGATGTGTTTCCTGGTGCTCCAGCATGAGGATCAAAGTGCCAGGAAATGAGAAATAGGTGGGAGTGATGCACCCTCAGGCTTCCTCCTCTTCACTTGTATAATATAGAAGGTTAAGCACAAAGCTCCAATTTACAGTACTGTACTAAATAATGGAGCATGAAGTATTAGAGAAAGTCAGTAAGGGTAGCTAGTGAGTTGATCTCTTTCCTGCTTATTTTTTTTCTATTTACAATAATTATAAAGAAAAAAAATCCATCCTTCTCATGCTTGTAAGAAACAATGGACTGATAGGAAATAATAAAGTGAGAAAATTATTGGCTGTTAAATGTTTATCTCTGGTGCTAAAGGTTAATTACTGTACATTATATACTTTAAGGGATTGAATATAAAAACACAACAAAGAAAATTAGAAATCTTTTTTTTTTCCATTTGGGTCACAGATATTCAACCAAAAACTGCTGCTTATTTCAAATTTTTAAAAAAGTAATGAAAATATCTATTGTCTACTATGGGTAGCTAGATGGCTCATAGGCAGCTAGGTGGTACAAATGGATAGAATATAGGACTCAGAATCAGGAAGATCTGAGGTCAAATATGATCTCAGACACTAGCTGCATGACCTTGGGCAAGTCACTTAACCTCTGCTGGCCTCATTTTCTTCATCTGTAAAATGGAGATAAGAATCGCATCTGCCTCCCAAGGTTATTGTGAAAATCAAATGAGATAATTTTTGTAAAACGTTTAGCACACTGTCTGGTACAAAGTAAATGCTGTATAAATGTAAGCTACCACTACAACTGCCAGACCAGAATTGGCACATATTCGAAGGAAACTGACAGCTTCTATTATAATTAAATGGTACAGAAAGAGGAATGTCTCTTCTTGTCCTAATCCTACTAGAGGTAGAGCTTTTTTGCCTCTGATAAACCTCAAGTGTAGATGTGGTTAAGATTCAAACAGAAGAGGAGGCTATAAAAGAAAAGCAGAGAGAAAGGACAGTAGTAGTGGAACTGAAACAGAAAATTAGACAGGACCATTTAGCTTTCAAGGTAATGTTTGTATTCTCCTGCACTCCAGAGGCAGACTTGTAGCTCTATCATCAAATCCAACTGTGTGCACAGTAGGCACTTCACAAGTACTTATTTTAATGATAATGCATACAAACTAAGTTCATTATATGTGACACCAAAAATATCCTTCTGGAATAAAATGCAATGGAATTACATTTTCTCACTCTTCATCTCTCTCCATCCCATATCACTTGATCATTTAGTTTCTAGTGTAAGATTAATCCTTAGATAAAGGACATAAATCCTGTCTAGTAGATGTCTAATTCAGAACTCTTGTGTATTTTGTCAAAAACAGAATTGAAAATACAAAAATTCTCTTTGATTCCAAAGTATCTTTGACGATTTCCATCTGATATTTCTTCATGCTAAATGCTTTTGTTCAAGATCAATATAGTTTTATTAAGATTTGAGAAAGAATGCCAGTTTGCCACACTGTGTTATCTATTATGGAATAGTAACACACACACACACACACACACACACACACACACATGAGAGAGAGAGAGAGAGAGAGAGAGAGAGAGAGAGAGAGAGAGAGAGAGAGAGAGCAGGAGAGCGAGAGAGCAGGAGAGCGAGAGAGTGCACTATTTAGTTTTACTTCAGATAGAAGAGATAACCAAAGTCTTTTCACTGTGAAGGGATTCTCAGATTAGTAACAGGATGACCAAACAAAATGTAAGCAACATTTCAAAAGTATCAATACATTTTACTTCCTTCAGTATCTAAAGTGACTTTAAATGTGCTTTATAACAGGCAGGTGGAGAGGGCCTTCATTTTTCTAACTTGAAAAGGAGATGGGCTTGATTCCTGAGGTACTTCCAGCTATAAAGTTCAATAATTCTGTGCATCTACATAATAGACATGGAAAGTTATGAATCTGGAAGCAATGGGATAATAGAAGGGGACTTTGCAGAAAATGAACTGTCTTGGGAACGTAGGCATTCTGGAACTTTTAATTTTCTGGGCGATAAAAGGGAAGTAAGTGTATTGAACCATGTTTATTAATTTATAAAGAAAAATACTATAGACTGATAATAGACTCAGCTTTTGTAGAACATTGTTCTTTAAAGTCCTGATAAAATTAGAGATGAAATTTAGGTTTTCATTATTTCTAAAAATAATCAGCATGATTTTTGTCATTCTTCCTTGTTCTCTCCTTCCCCTCTCTTTTCCTCTATGGAATGAAAAATGTGTAGAAATAAGAAGATGATATTAATATCTGTCTCCATGCTTCGTCTCCTTTGGAGTCTAATTTCCTAGAGGGCAGTGAGCATGTACTTATGTCTCTGTTACAAGCCCCACCACCATTTTTCGTATTCGTATTTATAGAGTGGTGTAAGTTACAAATCCACAGTCTTGCATGTAATCAGCACTTAGTAAGGGTTTGCTGAAATGAATTTACTTGGCAGTGACACTCATTAAGTGTTTGCGGTCAACATTTCTCAATTTAGAATCTTGGAAAGGAAGAACCCCAAGTTTCCTAACTCACAATCTCGTTTCCTTTCATTATACCATGACACTTGTAATAATTATCTTAGACATCCAAAACAGCCCATGTATAAAAAAGTGAGACTATGTCTCCGAGGCCATTTTGATGAGGACAAAGTCTGGACAAATAACTAAAGAAGACATTTTCACACTACGTAGCTGCCTGCACTGATATGAATTTCTCCATCAAGAATCTTTTATCACAATAGGAACGAATTTCCTCAGTATGATATTTTTGATCTGAAATATTTGGCAATAGGAAGCCCACTTACAAAATGTCCTATAAGAGGATAGCTTTCAAATAGCTAAGAAATCACCTGAAAATTCACCAACAAAAAGAGAATTCTCCACGACAGAAATTCTCATGGGGGGTTGGCTGTACAGGAATGAACATGGATCACACAGAGAGGTGACAAATTCTTCTGTAAAACCTGTGCCAAGGATATTATAGAAAGGATTACGATTAGGTAAGGGTTGATAAAACTCTGAGGCTCCTTTTAACTGGGATTCTCTTGTTTTGTGAAAGTGGCTGGGGTGAAAAATGGAAGCCATTAACTTAAACCATTAACTAAAGCCATTAAATTTAACAGAAACTATTTTGTGGACTCCTATGCTCTCCACTAATTTATGCTATAATGAAGGACAACACAGAGTAGTGGAAAGGACAACAGATTTTAAGTCAGGAGACCTCAGTTTCAGTGCCAACTATGCCATTCAATGGTTTAAGGTGTCTCTGGGACTCAAGTTTCTCAATTACAGTAGGTGGCTTTTCAGACTGACTATCGGAGAGGATCAAGGAATGTTTATGAACCTGATATTCCCTTAACTGACCCTAATTTCCTTTATTTTTCCCTTTTCTCCCTGTGTCTCACCTCTCCTTAACCTATTCTCTTTCACTGATAACCTCTAATGGCTTCATTCATTCCTGCTTTCCCAGGCATTGCTCTTGCTTTAGCTTAATTTTTTTCCTTGAAATTATTAGTTCAACTTTACACTGTTCTCTGCTCTGGAGTGTGTCACCCCTTTGTCCTATCACTCATCCCCATTCCAACTGAGGGTATTACCATATTTCAGATCACCATCCATTTTCATATACTGAGTTATTCTCCACCCTCTCTCAACTTTCATATCTAATCAGTTGCTAAGTCTTTTCTCAACTCAAATAGTAACTACTTTAGTTCAGGCCCTAACTATCTTTTGCCTGGACTACAGCAATATCTTCATAATTCAAAGTCAAATCTCTCCTCTTTCCAATCTATTTGTCACACAGTTGCCAAAATAACATTTCCAAAAAACCTAGCTATGCTTAGGGTCTTTTAGACTCTAGCCAATTTGCACTTTTGGCTCTTCTCACCAGTAACATTCCAGTAACATGTTATGATACTGCCTAGTTTCAGTATCAGTCAAAGAGATTACTATAAACACCAGTTTTACTACATCCATGTGCTGTCAAAGAATGAGTAATGTCATTCTTTCCCCACCAGATTCCAACATACAGAAGGAGTCCCATTAATACCACCAAGACAGTAATAGGAAATGATAATCTTAATAATAGTACACTGTCACTGCCTAACACAAGCTATATTTCCCTCATTTTATGTTAATATACATTTGCAATTTATTTTAAGAGAGAAAAAGACAACACACAGATAGAAACAATTTTGGAATTACATGGCTGGATAAGCCATCAGCTATCTTTCTTCCATATGTTAAACCACAGCTACACACTTTTCTTGGAGTGCCTAACAATTGTGCTGGAGAGAAGACCTCAAATGATGCTTAGCAATGTGATACACATTTTCATTTCACACTCCATCAGCTTTTACAACTGAGGCTCAATGAAATGTAAGAGGGAGCTTGGCAAACAGCCATATTTACCAAGGTATAAAATAGGGGTCATGTTACTTGTTTTTTTCACAGAAATAAAAAATGTTTAATTTTCACTCCACATGACTTAGGCAGATACCAAGCAAAGACCCTACTTAAAAGTACTGCACACACCCACCCACCCACCCACCCACCCACACAAACACACACACACACACACACACACACACACACGGTTTACTATCTGTTCAAGGTATATCTGCATACTGCCACAAATAGTTTTGTAAGGGATGAAAAAACATCTGTCCCTCTACCACATCCTTCTCTTCCCCCCACTCCCAAGACCTACTGACTTAGAAACATATTGGATTAAATATTCTTTGGTGTTAAATCTCTCACCTGCAAATAATGGCTTTTGCCCTCTATGCACAGCCTGGCACCAGAAACAGCTTATTTCCTTTCCAGTTAGAGAAGCAAAGCTTACAGGCATCAGCAGAAGCATCTCTCTAATACAGATTTCAATCTGTCAGAAAGGATTAAAGCCTCATGCATACATAAAAAGGGAACTACAAATGACAACAGAAACATAACCTGAAATCACTGTGCTTGAACAGCAACTGTTTTTACTAGTCTAGTAAAGGAGAAAAATATATTTTACTCACCTCTGTTAAACCAGAAACTTCTCCTTTTGCCAGTGGTTTACTGATGGATGGGGTGTACACTTTGGCATTGGATACTGGCTGCCCCTTCATATAGTGTTTTCCTGATTCATAAATGTCCACTTCAACCATTTTCCCCATGAACATAGGATTCTTTGGCACAAGCACCTGTAAAGAAATTACACCGAAATGTAACAAAAGTCATGCTTACTTTTAATTATATGTTGAGGTTTACAAAGATAAAGTTTCAATAGAAAATGGGTTTTTTAATTGTTTTATGAAAACAAATCTTAAAATTCTGTGCATCTGAACAAAGAGCATTTCAACTACTTTCCTGTCTTACCATCTTCCTGAATGGTTGTAGGAAATGTTGTGGTACTAAAAGTAGATGAGGAAAAAGATAGGAGTTTTTACTCACGGGGCTAGCTCTGTGGTAGCTCTATGTTACTCAGTGTTGAGAAAAGGTATACAAAGTATACACAAATTACAAAGAACTTCTGATTCTTCTGATAAGAAACAAGATGATTATATTCTTGATCGTCTTATTCACCCATAAATGTTCCACTTCCATATCTGTGAATTTAAAATTCCTTTATTTGGTAATCTGTTATCCTTCCAACGTCCCTAGTGTCTCACAAACCCTTACCAAATTCTTTATCCTAACCAGTCATTATCTCCACACTGATTACACTTTTCTTCTTTCTCCCTCTCTACCCCTTGGTAAACCAAATCAACTCTATACTATCTACTGTCTTCACATGTCTTACTCCATTGTTTTATCAAATATCCCACTTTTCCCAAATGGCTATCATCTCCCTCTTTGTTCCTGTTTATATGCTGCTGAACAGAGCTGGAAGATATCTAGAAACTGCTGATTGGGGGAACTACAGATTTATGTAATCTGACTTCAATTGGGCCCTCACAAAGACAATTATTCTATTCTTCCCAAATCAATTTACCACCCTACTCTCCACAGTGGCTGTACTAAGCATTCTCATTTCTCCTCCCACTATAGCACCCTTTCACCTAAGGACTTTGCCTCCTACTTCAGCAAAAGCACTCAGGTCATTTGCCAAGAATGCCCTCTTCTCCTCACTTTATCATTTCATATCACTCACACATCTTCCTCTACTACCTCTTCCTTCATTCTGGTCTTGGAAGAAGAGGTGGACTTATTAATTGCCAAGACCAAACCTACTAGATGCATCCTTGATCTCATCTCCTCCCATCTCCTTCAGCATCCTGTTACTGCTATTTTCCCCACTCTTCATATTATCTATCTACTAAATCCTTCTCTACTGCCTACAAACAAGCCTATGTGTTCCCAGACTAAAAAAAAGCCCCACGAGATCCTACAATCCCCAAAAGCTACAATCATATACCACGAGATATAGAAATCCTATAAATGTGAGGTGCACAAATTTAGAGACATGTCTACTCCAAATGTTCATATGGGCAATCTATGACCAACCTGTTGTAGAGCCTTCTAAGTGTACTGGTCTGATGAGCCACATTTGGATACACAGTACAGCAACCTCAACATAGTAATATCATTTTCATCTTTGAGAAAAAAGGATAACAACCAATCCCATGTCTCTCCTTTTCTCAGTTAAACTCCTTGAAAAAGTAATTTTTTTTGCTAGGTACTTACACTTTTCTCTCCATTTACTTTTTTTTTTT
>CM053580.1:438856826-438975410 GCA_028627135.1 Pseudochirops cupreus | reverse complement strand
GAACCTGGCTATAACATTCCTAGGAGTTTTCTTTTTGGTATCATTTTCAAGAGGTGATCCATGAATTCTTTCAAGTTCTATTTTGCCCTCTGGTTCTAAAATATCAGGGTAATTTTCCTTGAGAATTTCTTGAAGGATGCTTTCTAGGTGCAAATGTCTTTATTTCTCTGGGTTTCAGTTTTATTTTCTATCAAATGGAGGAGTTGATGAGATTAGCAGAACTCTAGGTTTCTTTTCCAGCTCTAAAAATTCTGTGATTCTATAAGTTTTCTTGCATTGAGAAAAGATATGTTGATATAGGCAAAGAGAAACCTTCAGAGTCACTGTGAGGAAAGAAATTAAGTAGCTCATCACAGGTGAGCTAAATGTGCAATTTAAAACAAAAGCACTTAGTAACTGTTATGGGACCATTTAACAATCATCAACATGACTCTTTCAATTGGATATTTTTCTACAGTTGGTCTTCTCGACCACAAAACTTTTGTCATGAAGATGGCCACTGACTGAGTGTTAGGGGTAGGATAGTGTTGGAGACTATCTCTTACCTAGTTGATAGAAGGACACTAAATGACCAATGAAGTGAAAGAATCTAGGAGATTGTATTATGTTTGATGTTACCAAAGTAATACTATTCAAAGGATACACCATCAGTTCACAAAAGAACCTTTCATTATCAATGGAAATCACTGCCTCTGAAGACCAGCCACAGTAAAAAATAAAAGTACATGTTCTTCAGGAAGATAGAACCATTACAGGAAAGCAGTAGGTTTTCTATTGGAGATGAGCATTAAAGGTTCCACCAATCTCCGGCTTAAGGAAAAGAGAATATTTAAGCTAGCTCTGCCCTACCTTTGTTCCTAGTGTACCATTGTCTTCCTGACCCAACATTTTCGAGGTTCACAATGCAGTGTGTACAAAGAAATCAAGGAAATAAACATCCAGGTAAAGGTCCAACAAGTCTGTGTAATGCCTTAGCTGTGGGTGGTCTCGGTTTTCTTTCCCGCCTTGTTTGGAACGGCTAGGTATGGACCTGACTGGTGTACCAACAAAGATGGAAATCAGGATCAAATGCGGATCATTGAACAGAACTTGATTGAGTGTTGTTTGCTGTCTTGGAGAAGGAGGGAGGGAGAAAAAAAACTGGAATCCAAAATCTTATAAAAGTGAATGTGGAAAACTATCTTTACAAGTAATTGGAAAAAATAAAATACTATTAAGGGGGGGAAGAAAGGCTATAAGTTGAAGAGAAGATACCAACTGTACATTGGTACATTGCATTTGTACTTTTTATTTTGAAACTTGATAAAATTTATTTTAGAGAGTATACATATGTAAAACTGAAATATCCATTATAGGATATAGTTAAATTAGCTATATGGTCTTGATAAAAAATCTGTTTTTCTCTCTAGACCACAGTTTCTTCATATGTAAAAACGAGGGGTTTGGATCAGGTCATTTCCAAGGTCCTTTCCAGCACTAATATTTTTTTAGACCTAAGATGCCAAGGGGGTGGGGGGTGAAGCAAGTTCTGTTTAATGATCTACCAGGTGCTTCCATTAAATAAAATTGTAATGTTTAAACTAAGATTGTGGAAGTGAAATAAAAGCCCTAAGACTGTCCTAGTCTGTTATCCTATCTTGGCCATCTCCTAGCTCAGCCCATTCTTGACTGAGATCCCACATCTTAGAACTCCTCCTGCCCTGAGCTGAGCCCCAGACAGAGCTGCCCCTTGCCATCCAGATACCATCCAGATGCCTTCCTTCCTTGCCTTCTTCTCCTATTGCCCTCTACTACCACAAATAGACAAAATATACTGGAAAGAGCATTTGATTCAAAGTCAGGGCATCTGGAACAACTCCAATATGCCACTCTACTGTCTGCGGGACCCTTCACCTCTGATTGACATCATATGATCTCTATTGGGCTATCAGTCATCAAGCTTTTCTTTCCTACCATCTTTTAGATTTCAACTATTCAGTACCTTTTACTGGGCTCCTGGCTCCCATTGCTAAGGTACAACGACTAGAAAGCCTCTCCCTAACAAAGGCAACCTTATAGCTCTTCAGTCCACAATTGAAGCTATGAGCCACCACACCTAGCTGAGGTAACCCAAAAATAGCCAACTTGATTAGCCCCAGGCTAAAATTGTCAGGATCTGTTTGTTTGTTTTCTGCCTATGTCTGAAGTTGATTTGAAGTCTATGACTCCAGATTGAATATGGTTTAGAAAATTACTTGTAACCCTAGATGGGGATCTCAAAACTCATTTTGGAGGCATTCCCAAAATAACTCTACCATAGCTGTGGGGTTGCTCTGCTTACAAAATTTATCTCAATCCCAAGATCCTCCCCAACTGGCATGCACATTAAGTTGAGCAAGAACAAAAGCTAAGTTAAACATTCCTGTTTTTTATTATGTGTATTTGCCAGCAATACTGGATTTGGATTTTAATTAAAACTCCAGCTCTGCCACAATTCCTCTGCATTTTTAGCATTTTCTCCATGACTTTTTTAAGTCTAGGCAATTAACAAAATAATAAATCAAGCCCTGATTTGTAGCTCTTACAGATTTCTGAGGTGTAAATGTTTGCACTGGAAATTTAACAATCGGCTTTAGAGCTCATTCCAGCTGGCTCCAGCTGCTTCTGGACAGTTCTGCTTATAACACAGTAATACAGTTAAGCAAAACAAGCCTATGAAATGAATGGTCTAACATTATATACAACGTTCCCTCATCTGCAACATCGGCTCCACTGTTCTACCTCTCCACTGAGAGAAGGTGAATGTGGTGCATCATTTTTGCTCTGGGACCAAAATTAGTCACTGATATTTTTTCAACCTGATTTCACTAGTACAAAATGTTGGGATAGAGACTCTGATTACAGTCCCAATCTGTACTTCATTACACAGATATTTCTTTTAAGAAAGGAAGGAAGGAAGGAAGGGAAGAAGAAAGGAAAAAAGGAAATAAGGAATGAAAAAAGATTCCTTTTTTTTTCTTTGGAAGTCCCTTAGGTTTGGATGAGGAGTAACCAAGAGGGACCTTCTCAGTTACCTATTATTAATCTGAATACCTAAGCAGGTAGTGGATTTATGAAAGGGGCTAGGGTATCTGGGAGGTTGGAGATAGATCTATGCCTTCATATCCCAGATTAGGAAGAGAACACTAGTCTGTTACATCCTAGCTATGTGACATTAGGAGGTCACTTTAACCCTCAGTTTCCCTATTTGTAAAAATTTGAGTATATAGTTTTTCTAAAAGATCTTTTCCAGACCTGCTATTTCAGGGTCTAAAGTCCTTTCTGTCTCTAAATCCTTTTGATTCCCTTTCCATGCATCCAAATCCAGACTAGAGATGGGGCTAGGAAACCTGTTCCTCCAGAGGTCAATGGTTGGGAAGTCAGGATGCCTGAGTCAGTCCTTGGGGGAGGGGAAAGTCAACTGAGTTGATCAGAAGGATCATGGGCCTGGGTTCCCTTGTAGGGTGTGGGGCTGTAGTTTTAGGCCACCCGTCCCAGAGGGCAGGACTGGGGACTTGTTGAACTGGGCAATATTCCTGGGGTGTAGGAGGAGCTTGTCAATGCTTCTTCTGCTTCTGTGTTTCATTTAGGATCTAGGTCTAGTAATGGTGCAGGTTAGTATAAACAGGGGGAAATCTGGCCAGGGAGCAGTGTTCAATGCTCCAAGACACAAGGCCCTGCAGGGCTCTATTGCATACCAAGAGGCCTCTATAGTTACCCTGGCAGGAATCCTTCCCACCTTTCCCATCCCTAGCACAGACCATGCCTGGAGCGATGGCTCTTCCATAAGCACTTTTGCATTCTTCCTCAGATGTGATACTGATGTTCATGAACTGGTGTGTTCTGGGATATTTGACAAAAGGACTGGAAACAGTACCCCAGTGAGACACCCAGCAGATTGTTCCAGGATTGGGACAGTCTTTTGCCAGCCAAAAAGGGTGAACATTGGAGGTCAACTTCACTGGCTTCTCCAAGTAGAGCAGCATGAGATCATGGTTGTTGTTCTGGACTTGTATTTGGGGTAGGATACCCAGCTCCATCCTGATCAATTGTTGCAGGGGCTCCAGATGCTGGAGATTGTGTGTGAGCTGCTGTGAGGACCCACTGATCAGACAGCAGGACACCACACTAGAAATTTTGATAGATGAGCAGTGTGGCCTGCCAGGGCTAGGAGTGGGAAATACATGCTTGACCACCAGTGATCTTTTCTTCATTCCTTTTGGTGTGGACAGTGACCCACAGAAGAAGCAGTGTTAAGAGCAGGGGTAGCATATCTGAAGGAATGTCAAGATGGGGTGGGGATGGTCAGAGACAGAGCTGGTGTCCTGAACAGAAGCCACAGTCTGGGTCCTGAAGGGAGGGCCATAGAAGTTGGGAGAATGAGGCAGGATAAGCAGAACAGAGGACAAGAGCCAGGTATCCCCCTGAGGAAGGGTGTCTAGTAGAGAAGAACTGGTCTAGGGGGAGGCCTCTTCCTTTTGTTGGAAGAAAGATTTCAATAAGACTTTAAGTGAAATGTCCAACCATAAGATGCTAGAACTTGAAACAACTTCAGAAATTTTCTAGTCTATCATGTTTATAGATGAAGAAGATGCCCCCCCAAAACTGTTAAATGGCTTACCCAAGGTCACACAGGTAGTTAGTAGAAGGATGTCATTAGAGCTCAGGTCTTGGGCCTCAGGATTTAGAGCTAGGAGACTTTAGAACTCTAATGGAGATGAGGAAAATGAGGTTCAGAAAGGCTTATCCAAGTGCCTGAATCCATGTCTTAGGATTTCAAATCCAATGTTCGTTCCCCAACACCAGTGTTGCTTTTCCTGACTCCCAGTCCAGTACTCTTTTTGAAATTACTTTTTAAAATTTTTAATTAAATTTTAAAAGTTTTGTTGATGGATTTTGTTTTTCAATTCACAGTCATTTCCTAATAAATACCCACTTCCCAAATTTACAAAATAACCCGGTCTGGCACCATCTGGGACGTTTTGCTCCTATAGTTCTCCACATCTCTCCTGAAAGGAGAGGAATGCCCTTCATCACCTGTTCTCTAGGACCAAACTGGTCATTGCATTTAATTAAAATTCAGGTGTCTTTTAATGTAGTTTTTTTCTTATTTGTTTTTGTCTTTGCATCATTGGAGTCTTGTGTATATTGTTCCTCTGGTTCTGCTTGCTTCTCTCTTCATCAGTTCATACAGGTCTTCACAGATTTCTCTGAGTACTATACCTGAAATGGATACTTTCAAATAATCTTTCCGTGATGATAAAACATTCTAAATAATTATCAAGGCTTCAGATTTGACAAGAAATTTAAAATAAAAAATTATAAGCCCTCTGAATTTTGTAAAGGCCTAGTATACTAAGAAATGTGTCAAGCCATCAACATTCTCATCAGCCTCTCATACTTAACGGTAGCAGCGACCTAATAAAGAGCAGATGAAAATAAGGTTCTCACATTCTCTTTGGCCAACGACTAGCTAGGCAATTTTTCATGGTGACAGAGAATGTCAGGGAGCTAGGGACCAGTGCCAGTTCTGTGGACCATGCTGTCAATTTTTATTTTAATTCTTCTTTACTCACAGTTTGATTTCTTTCAGGCCTGGCCTAGCATCCCCATGCTCATTGGCATAGCTCCTTAGTAACTTATTTGGAAAGAAGATTCTGTCCTTGGATTCTCCTAGAGGCTTTTGGCATCCATCTTAATTCAATCTTCCTAGGCAGTATATGATGAGAATAATAATAACAGCGAGCATTTATTCAGTGCTTTAAGGTTTTCGAAGTACCTTACAAACATTCTCTCATTTAATCCTTACAACAATCCTGGGAGGTAGATGCTGTTGTCATCCCCATTTCACAGATGAGGAAATCGAGACACAAAGAAGTTTGATGACTTGCCCAGGGTCACACAGTTAATAAATCTCTGAAGTTGAATTTAAACTCACATCTTCCTGACTCTATGGCCAACTTCTCTATTCACTTTACTACCTAGCTGCCTCTTAAAAAATGTGGCTTGTATGACTCCCAATGAAGATCCCACTTCCTTTTTTTAAAATGTATTTATTTTAATCATTCTTTTCTTTTTAAATTTTGAGTTCCCCCTCCCTCTCACCTTCCTTCCACCCACTGAGAAGGCAAACGAAATGATATTAATTATACATGAGAAATCATGCAAAACATGCCTCCACATTTGTCATATCACAAAAAAGCAAGAAAATTATATTTTAATTTGTGCTCAGAGTCCTTAAGTTCTCTCTCTGGAGGTGAATGGCATTTTTTTCATGACAAATCCTTTGGAATTGTGTTGATGAGAATAACCAAGTCTTTCACAGGTGTCATCATTACAACATTATTGTTATTGTGCATGATGATCTCCTGGTTCTTCTCACTTCACTTTGCATCTGTTCATATAGATCTTACCATGTTTTTTTTTTCTGAAGCCACCCTCCCTCATCATTTCCCACAGCATAATAGTATTCCATTACAATCATATACCACAACTTATTCAGCTATTCCCCAATTGATAAGCATCCCCTTAATTTCTGATTCTTTACCATTACAAAAAGAGCTGCTATAAACCAAAGTCCACTTCTTAAGACCTGTTGTTAAATTAAACCTGAAGGTTTTAATGCATTGGATCAGACAGAAAGTCTACTCCTGGAACCTGAGTTTCTTATAGAAAAATTCTGTTCTGTGAATGAGAATAAGATGTTGGGATACCCCCATTTAGGAACCTTTTCTTTTTAATTCTTCCTCTAGATTATTATGGGGTAGAAATGAATAGTAGAGTTCTTAATATACCATCTGACATATAATTGGTGATGTATTGAAAGTCAGGCCCTTGGAAGGCTCTGAGATGGGAAAAGAAAGTAGTTGGTAGGAATCCCTTGCCTGCTCATACAGAATTGAATTTCTGATCTTTCAGTAAATACAACATAGAAATGTAGTGAGGAAATAAAAATGGGATGAATGCAACTCATCCATTTGGTTTCCATTTAGATCCAAGACCATCTTCTTGTAGTAGTCAGAGATATCCTACAGCATGAAGAAGGCAGTTCAGAAATTTTTTAACCAACTGCAATTAGGAGAACCCCCCATGAAAGGTTTTGTGAAGATTTTGGTTTTTTTTAGTTTTGGTTTTTTGCTCTTTTCCATTTTATAGGGTGTAAACCCACTAGCAAGATTAGTCTGCTTCTTACACCAGAGTTAAAGGTACTACTAGGGAGAACAATTTCTGGTACTCCTAATGGAGGGAAGAGGAGGAGACAGGCAATGTCAGTGAAGGTGAACTGGGGTTTATGAATGAGGGAAAGGTCATAGATATACCATGTCACTAGGGATCATAGGTTTTGAGCTAGGGTCTTAACAGTTGAATTCAATGCCTCCATTTTGCAGATGAGAAAACTGAGGATTACTCAGGAAACTGAGGTCACTGAGCTAGTTAAATATGAGGCAAAATTAAAACTCAGACTCCAAGACTTGTCCATTGCACCCATTCTGCCTCCCAGGCTCCTTTAGTGAATGGCCCCTTTCCTAGTTACTTACATTTCAATGGACCCCTATTATTACTTTTTTTGGGGGGAAGGAGGAGAAACTTGGTTCAAAATTTACTATGTCCAATCTGGGGTACAGGAAAAATCTTAAAAGCTGCTGATAGATTGAAAACACTCAGAGGTGAAAACGTGCTTGGTCAAAGCCCAGACAAAAAAATATGCCAAACCAGCCTGACAATAAATATATGGGCTGGGCTAGAAGCCAATGTCCAAACAAGGATCATAGAGAAAGAATGAGGCCAGGCACCAACCATTTCAGAAGGCAGGAGGTCAGAACCCAAGGGCAGATCACAAAAGGACAAGCCCAGGAAGGGAAGATTGGGAGTAGGTAGCAGTTTCAGTGGAAGGAGTGATGCATTGCCAAGAATTAAGATTTCAGTTAAAGTACAGCTCAGTCAATTAACAAAGAGTGTCACCTTGGTTAAATGACCAGCCTGGTTAGCCTCAGTCTCCTTATCTCTAAAATGGAGATAATATTTGCTCTGCCTACCTGACTGAATCCTGGTTAGGATCAAACAAGATAATGCTACAACTATAACACTGCTATGCAAATGTAGGGTATTGTGATGGACAGCAATAGGAAGTTTAGAAAGAGAGAGGGGAGGAGGAGAGCACTGAAAACTTGTCATATTTAATGGAGGCCAATTTTCTGTCCAATTTTATGGATTAGAAAATGAGACCCAAAGTGTCAAAGTGACTTGTTCAAAGGTACCACAGTTAGTATGTGACAAAACCAGGCCAAGGGCCTCTATCTTCTGTCTCCCAGTTCAGTTTTCTAATTATATTAAAACACCAGGAACCTGGCAAATCTCCATTTTTTCTTAAATAAGAAACATTTCTTCCAGAGCCACCAGACTGAGTAGGCAGTGAGATGTAGAGGAGTTTCGTTTGAAGACTAGAAATGATATTAGGAGAATAATAGGAAAAATCTCTCAATATTCCCCTCCCTCCATGACACTATGATATGTCATTCTGCAAATTATAGCTTCTTTCATTTAAGTCTTAAAGGCTTTGATGGTCTCCCAATAAAATTAAACACTCTTAGAGGAGAAGCAGATTATATCATAGGTCCTTATCAACTAATGGGGGCCTTAGTTACTAGTAAACACCTGGGTAACAATGGGTTTATAGGAAAGGCACTTGAGAGAAGTAAGGGTGTGTCTATCTATGAATTTCCATGGAAAATTCAGCCTAGTCTTGATCTGACCCTAAATATTTAGGAAATCTTGAGCTCCCAGTTGGTTCCAAACTTGACACTAAACTAAGTAGAATTCCCAGAATAACCCTGGGCATGGTCTTCCAAACCTGGAAACAAGTCAAGTCCTACTTATCCCTCAAGGTTGATGATGACAAGACTTAGGGAGGGAGGAGTCATTAAGGTCTTTAATATGGAAGAAGAGCCAGATCTATTCCAGAAGAAAGAACTATGACCAGTGGGTAAAAGTCATGAGGAGGCAGATTTGGGGCTCATTATAAGGAAGAACTTCCTTATAAAACTGTTTCAGGAGGTAGTGAGTTCCTCATTTTGGAGATTTTAAAGCAAAATCTAAAGGACCACTTTTAAGGATATAGTAGAGTGTGATTAGGAATCAATATCCCTTCCAACTCCAGATTCTGTGATCTGATGGCCCAAGCAATGCTAAAGCCCTTTGCGGCTAGGAATGGCGTCATTGTAAAGGACCACTGAGGAAGAAGGAACCCAGCAGAGAACAGTATTTTGAGCAGCTTTCACCCTTCTGAGATCATTCTCTAACAAGAGGTTCTACTCAAAAGTGAAAGCAGATATCTCACAACTTTCATAAAAATAGTATTTTCTGCAGGATTGTAGAAAAACCACATTAGTTAAGGTATGGTTGGTGTAAGAATCCTGCTGGCTTTTTGTGATATTGAAGAACAGGAGAAGTATGTCACTGGTGACCCAGCCTTGCCTTTCCCAAGCCCAAAGCTAAGCTTTCTCTTCTCCCCTCTTTTTCTTCTTTTCCCTCGATCGAAACCCACTCTGGATCCTTTGGTAGCACACAGTTATTAATGTCTGATTGTCCCTTGAAGCAGCTGGTGGTGTAGCAGATGGAGCACTGGACCTGAAGTCAGGAGGACCTGAGTTCGAATGTGACCTCAAGACACTAACTGTGTGAACCTGGTCAAGTCACTTAACCTCTGTTTGCCTCATTTTCCTCATCTGTAAAATGGTGATCATAACAGCACTTACCTCTTAGGGCTGTTGTGAGAATCAAATGAGATAATAATTGTAAAGCACTTAGCACAATGCCTGGTATATAGTAGGTGCTGCATAAATGCTTGTTTCCTTCTCCTTAAGGTGTTCTCTGTTCCAGAAGTATTTGTGCATGTAAGACATCAAAATGACAGTGGTGGAGTTTCAGGTATTGGAGAGGGCAGATGGCCATGAAAGTCTTTCTAAGTCCCCAGAAATCACACTGTCATGGCGCTAGTTGCATCCTCTTAGACACAAGATGACACCCCTGACCTCTGTGATTCGTTTCCTAAGGATCAGTTAAAGGAGTTATACATTTCTCATTTCCCAGCTGATAACCACCTTCCTTATGATACTTGTATGATTAGAACTAAAGCTCCACCTTCTGATTTTA
The DNA here is from genome assembly GCA_028627135.1 of Pseudochirops cupreus. Classification (NCBI taxonomy): domain Eukaryota; kingdom Metazoa; phylum Chordata; class Mammalia; order Diprotodontia; family Pseudocheiridae; genus Pseudochirops; species Pseudochirops cupreus. The sequence continues at coordinate 438,965,240 of CM053580.1, read as the reverse complement.
GGGGGAAATCTACTTGAGTGAAAATATTTGGCTCTCATTGATGGGGAGAATTTGCATCTCTCTGATAAAAGAAGTCATTGGTAACTCTGACAAGGGGACCGTAAATGACTGTCATAGAATGTGAGAAATTAACAGGATCTTAGCAATGACCGTGTGCCTCAGCACTTTCCAAACTATAGAATTTGATGCAAAATAGATAGCACTTGTATGAGAAATTTTTTTGTATTAGTGATTCCACTAGTATGGAAAGTGCTTCATAAGCCTTAAGGCATGCACTGTTGCTAATAGTGAACTATTATGGAACCATGAACTATGAAATTAAGCATACATAAAATAATGCAACAATTTTCAGTGTGAAAATAGACATAATTTTCTCTACTTCCTTCCCAACCTGCTCTGACCTCTATCCCAGACATCATTCATATCCCTGGATCTACGATATATTCTGGCAAAACACTGTAAGCCCCAGATTGTAACATGATCAGATTGGTTGGGCAATCTAAACTGGATAGTTAAGTGGAATCGTGGATAGAGTACAGGACTAGAGTCAGGAAGAGATGAGTTCAAATCTTACTTCAGATACTTCTTAGTTATGTGAGTCGGGGCAAGTCACTTAAATCCTCTTTGCGTCAGTTTCCTCATCTGTCTTATGAAAATAGCAGTAGCACGTTCCTCCCTGAGTTGTAATGATTCACTGAATTTACATATGTAAAGCCCTCTGTAAATCTTCAAGTGTTACAAAAATGAGAGTTATTATTGTTAACCTCTTTTCATAAATGGAGAAATCAGGGCCCAGAGAGAACAAATGACTTGTCTTAAGTTACGCAGCTATTGTAAGTGACTAATCTTGGACCTGAACTCATCTCTCTTGAGCCCAAGAACAAGATTCTCCGCTACAAGAAGACGAAGACTTAGGAACCAAGAATTGTGACATTTCTGAGCTGACTCCATGGATGGAATGAGACAAGGATGGATTGGTAGACAGAGACGCCAGTGAGGAGCACCTGCACTAGGCCGTATGTTAATTTGTTTGGAAATATTTATCTATGCATATATAGATGGTACACTTGATGAGTAACTATATTTATGCTGCACTTACATGCTTTTTCTATAATGCAATCAGTGCATATTATAGTAGCATGAATATGCAAATGTTGGATAAAGTTTGAATTTTTTAATTAAAAAAAGCTAAATCAGGGGAATTATAAGCATCCAATTTAACATTTTAAATGTGAAATGAAACGTTCACTCCTCCATTCCCATTCATGGTGGTGGATTTTTGTTGATATTCAGTTTGGAACTTGATTATCTTATCACGCTGTTGTTAAAGAAGGAAACATAAGGCCACATTTGGAGCAGAAGGGGAAGAATGAGGTAAAGAGGGAGAAATATAACTCCTGAAGATGGTACCTTCTTTCTCCCTCTTGTTGATTTGGTTTGGTGTGACAGCAGCTCATTTCTTATATTCTTTAGGAGAATATCAGCATATAAATACTCAGCTGGGAATTAAATTTCCAAAAGGAAGCAGTTTCCCACTCAATTTTCTCTTAATTCAGAAAAATTACTTTTAAATTGATGCAACACAGCAGCTTATAACAGCTACATTATTCTCCCCTAGGAATAAAGGAAGATCTTTTCTTAGCTTACTTTTCAAACTAGTAAGCAAATATATCCTCCAGGGCTATGGCCTTCTAAGAGAGAGAGAAGACATCCCTTATAGCCTAGGACTAGTCTCTGCATTGTAGTGTGTTTCTTCCTTACTAAGAGTTTCTTTGGGTAGGATGTTATACTGCCTTTAGTAATGCAATTAAAGAGAAGTCATCTAGCCTTTGAGGAATTTTAAGGGGCCAAAATGGAGGCAGTTGGAGGGCACAATGGATAGACCACTGGGTCTAGAGTCAGGTAAGACCATTCAAATCTGGCCTCAGACATTTATTAGCTGTGTGACCCTGGGCAAGTCACTTAACATCTGTTTGCCTTAATCCACTGGAGAAGGAAATAGCAAACCTCTCTAATATCTTTCCAAGATAATCCCATGGACAGCAGTGGTAGCCATAGAGTCACAAAGAGCTCCAGTGGACTGAACAACAATGGCAAAATAATTTGGCATTATTGTGGCGTTATTCAAATCACTTAGAATGTCTGGTCCTCAGTTTCCTCATCTGTAAATGATAGCATTGAATTGGATACTTTCTAAGGTCTTGTCCTGCTTTAAAAGTTAACAGTTTGTAGTAGGGAAATTTATACCTCTAGTATATTGCATGATTTGGTTTTAATTATCAGGTCAAAGGGAAGAGAATAGGCATATATTTAGTGCCTACTATTTTCTATATACCAAGTGCTTTACAAATATTATTTCATTTGATCCTCACAACAATCCTGTGTGCTATTGTGATCTTCATTTTACAAATGAGGAAACTGAGGCAGACAGTAGTTAAGTGACTTACTCAGGGTCACAGAACTAGCAAGTATGGAAGGCCAGATTTGAATTTAGGTCTTCTTGACTCCAGGTCCAGTATTCTCTCCACTGTACCACCTAGCTGCTCAAAAAAGTAACAGGATGTGGCAAAACAGATGAAAAGTAATTGGGATTCTCACTTTTCCCACAGTCTGCTCCAAGTGTGCTTGTAGAATTAAGATTGCTTTGCACTGACATCAATTGGTTAGACCAGTTTGTGGGAGACCCTCCTTTCTGCAGTCTGTTTCATCCCAGTCTTTTCAGTTGATAAACTCTCTCAATAGCTGAAGCACTGGAGCCTGAGAAGGGCTTATAAAAATAATGTCACCTTCAATAACAAACTTCATTTCCAAGTGAAAATTTACATGTCACAAATTGCCTGAAAACAATATTTTAGCCAATATCACAGGGAAGCATATTAGCCCAGGGAAGGTGTGAGTACCAAGTTTAGATTCCAAGGCGATGAGAGTATGAATCTCATGACCCATAGTAAAGGATCATTTTTATCTTAATGAATGGTAGTTCAGATGAACATTAGCCTCTAAGAAAAAGATGAATCATAACAGCTTGCTCACTACAGTCCTTAATGCCAGAACATTGATGGCAGAGAGGGGTAATGGCAAGAATTCTGAGCTGGGAATAGTGAGAAGTTTGGGAGAATAATTAAGACCTCAGTTCATATCCCAAGTCTACCATTTGGCTAGTTGTGTGATCTCGGGAAAACCACTTAACCTTAGTGAGTATTAGTGATCTCCCCTGTAACATGGGCATAATAATACTTCCATTGACCTGAGAATAAAGTTGTAAGAATTTTAATTGGACACTTCCAACAAATCCATGATCTCCTTGGTATAGGTATCCCCTCCCTTGGTGCTGTCCACAAACTGTTTTAAACCTTCTTGTCCATTCCAATCTTGTCCATTCCCTTTTGTAAATCTTCCATAGAGGATCTCCATACTTTGGAGGTCTTCCTCTGATTCTTTTAATATTGTATGGGCAGCACTTAGGTCCATTACCTATCCACTATAGCTACATGGTTGGCCCACCTTTTTTCACATCTATATAGCATTGTCCTAAAAGTTAATAATGCTTAAAGCTGCCCCAAGACTTTGGGTCACCTTGTAAGCTAATTAGAATTAAAGGCGCACTAAGACTTTTAGGACACTCTGTATATGTCTTCAGTGGTATCTTTTATGCCATTTCTCACCTACAATGATTGTCAGTATAATCCTTAGATGTCTTGTAATCTTGATTCTTCTAAAGCAGTTGAATCCTATGATTCACAGGCTTGCAGATCATCGGGCAAAAGACAGGCATTTTTAACAGTTTGGAATCACTGAAAGTGATATATAATTCCCCAAACTCAATCAAGCCTGCTTTCTTATTCACTTCTGGGCCCCCTTCCTTGTCCACTTACACTGTCTGTCCAAGAGACTTGTACTAATTGATTAACTTAGATGACTACTCATTCAACTGTATTGTGAAGATTGAATGAAATTAATGCCTTGTAAAACTGATTTGTAACCATAAAGCATCATAGATAAGGAAGCTATTATATGTTGTTATATAGGATATCAGAGGGAGGCTTAGATTCTACTCTTCACTGATTAATCCCAGTATCACCCCACCAGTCACACCACTAAACTGTGTAAGTCCATTTTTCTCATTTCTTAAGTGGAATATGAGAGGCATATTGATGCAGATACAACCTTGGGGTTCGGGAATGCCTGGGTTCAAGGTTTGCCTCTGACACATAGTTGAGCTGTGTTATCTAGCATAAATCAGTTGATTTCTCAATGCACCAGGAAATTCTCTCTCAGATTTTCAAATTGCTTTAGTATCTGCTTTAGTAAAGTGAGTTTTCTCACTGGGACTTCTCTATACCAGTGAATGTATAAATCCAGTAAAAGAAAAAAAATTAAAGGAACAACAATATCAATCTCCTTCCTCCAACATGCAATCAAATAGATCTATGATCTCACTGATGTGAAAGTTCCCTTCCGTGATATATATCAAAACCCAGTTATACCTGTGCATTCTACATGACTTACATCTCCCCAAAGTTCAATGTAAGGGCTCCATATAATGATTATTATTAACCATAGCTAACATTATTTATATAGAGTTTTCTTTGTGCCTGACACTGTGTTAAGTTCTTTGCAAATATTTTCTCATTTGATTTTCACAACAACTCTGGGAAGCAGCTGCTACTATTATCTCCAATTTATAGTTGAGGAGACTGAGGCAGACAAAGGTTAAAAGATTTGCCCGTAGAGCTAGTATGTATCTGAGGATGTATTTGAACTCAGTTCTTCCTGACTCCAAGCCCAACATTCTTTCCATTGAGCCACCCAATAAGCAGAAGACCTTCCTTATCCTTACTTTCTCTTGGCATCTCAAGGATACCACTAGAACTCTCTCCACATCCCATTGTCATCCCTTGCTCTTCTTTTTCCATTAGTTATCCAGACAATTTATTTTGCCCAAGTTTGTCTGACAAATAGGATGTTATTCTAGGGAGTGTGGTTAGGCCCCATGTGTTTGGAGGGGCTATCCCCTGCCTGTAGCATGGGGAATGTTGTTGTATGGCTCAAATAAGGGCATAATATAAATGTCTAGCCTCTTCTTCCCCCACCCCTCCCTTCTCTAAGGGAGCCCTTAATTCCTGCCAAGAGTGGAAGCAGGAGGTGGAAGGGTCAGGGGTTTCTCCTCAGAGAGGAAGCACCAGGCTAGAATTATATCAATCTATTCCCTTAAATACTGGTAGTCTAGAGGAGGGGTGGGGAACCTGCAGCCTCGAGGCCACATGTGCCCCTCTAGATCTTCAAGTGCAGCCCTGTGACTGAATCCAAACTTCATAGAACAAATTCCTGAATAAAAGGATTTTCAGGTTCTAGCTAACTTCTGATTTGTTGTTTCATTATTGGGTAAAAGGAAGGCCCCAAGCTTTGTATTCAAGGCTTGACTCCTTTCCCATTGAATACCAATTCCTCACTGAACACACATAACAATTAGCAGAAAAGCCCATTTACCCAAATCAATAACAAAACAGAAAGTAAAGGAAGTATATAGGAGAATATATACCGGACAATTCATAGTGAAAGAGCTCTCTCACTGGGAGTGAGGTCCCTCAGAAAGAGAGACAGAGACAGACAGACAGGAACAGACAGGGAGACAGAGTGAGACATAGAGATAGAGAGAGAGAGACAGAGACAGACACAGATAGAGAGACAGAGACACACAAAGAAACAGAGACAGAGGCAGAGAGACAGAGACAAAGACAAAGAGAGAAAGGGGGGAGAGAGAGAATCTTAGATCTCATCCAAGGGGAAGCTCCTCAAAGTTTCTAGTATAACAAGTTGGGAGCAAGGATGTGATGGAGAAAGCCAGCTCTTAACCCGTCTTTTAATTTAAAGTCTTTTCCTTCAGCAACCTGAAGTGGGGTTGACTTTGTCCATCTTTTCTCTTGAAGCTGGAAGCAAGAAATGTCTGAAGTGACTGGCAAATCCAAAGAAACTGAAAAAAACTTGAGAATTTCAAGTTTGGAGAGACCTCCTGAGTTTGAGGATGGAGCAAAACTGAAGAGCTTCCCTCTTTTCCACTGTCACCAACTCTGGTAACTCTGCCCCCTCCCCAACTCCTCCCCCAAGACACACACACACACACACACACACACACACACACACACACACACACACACGGGCATGGCTCTGCACCAATGTGAAGGGCTCCACACCCACAGGCTTTGGGACTAGAGTTCCAAAAGTAAGTTGAATTACTATTGGCATATTGCATTGTTTAGTTGTTTTCCGTCATATCTTCAAAACCCCAGGTAAAGATACTGGAGTAGTTTGTCATTTCCTTCTGCAGCTCGTTTTACAGATGAGGAAACTTAGGCAAGTGGAAGTTACGTGACTTCCCCAGGGTCACACAGTTAATACATGTCTGAGGATTTGAACTTAGATCTTCCTGATTTCAGGCCCAGAACTCTATCCACTGTGCCAGCTAGCTACCTTATTGGATGTTTTGAACTGAATATCTCAGAACCAGAGGGAGAGTTTGGAAGTGGAAAGGTTGGAGAAAGCATGGTATTACATTACATGGTATTACCTCCAAGCAGCCAAGCTGAAGCAACTCAGAAAAATCATCCTGTGAATTAAGGAGGGGTTAGAATCTGCTTCAGTGGAGGAAATGCCCACCATGATTTTGGAGGTTACTCCTTCATTACTCTCTGAATTCTAATCCCAACTCTCCAGACTTCTTTCTCCATCATAACCCAGGAATCTTCCCACGGGGAAGACTGATCTTTCCCAGCAACCTTTGTACCCTTGAAAATCACTCTGCCCCTGCAACCTCCTCCTCTGATTGGTCAATTCTTCCCAGGCCCTCCATTTTAAGGAAAGTACCCTGGTCAGCCTTGACCACTCCTTCATTCCTCCCTGGGCTTCCCACCTAACTCTCTAGATTTCTTTCTTTCCCTTTTATTCTTTTTATGTATTGTCTTCTCCTATTAGAATGTAAGCTCTTTGAGGACAGGAACTGACTTTCTTTTTTCTTAGTTTTGTATTCTCATGGCATAGAACAGTGCCTGGCACATAGTAAACGCTTAGAGAATGCTTATTGACCTGACTTACTTGAACTGACATAACTTGACATATCATGTAACTCCTAATGACGTCTTATTCCTGTTCTTTGGCGTTGCTCACTGGCTAGATTTTGTAACCTGTTCTACCCACCATGGGCCTCTCCATTGCATTCTGTGTGATGCTCATTTTTAGTTCTTCAGAGGAAATGGTGTGGCATATCTTGCTGTTATCTACCCTTAAAAATATGGGCTTCTGTTTTCAAGTGAATCTAGGGGACAGTAAAAGAGTTTTGCAATTTCCTGAAAGCAATCCAATGCACTATCCTCTTTTGGTTCAGTTCTGGGACCAACTTATCCACTTTAACTATCTATACCTGATATGCATATTATTTGATAAGCTCTATAGGGAATCCATCCACATGTCGCTAAAATCTGGACAATTGACATTCTGCATCCGCTTGGTCTTTCCTGTATAGATGGACAGGTCAAACTCTCTTGAGTGAATGTGGATTTCTTCCAGGAAGCTCTGAAATGGGTTGGTGATTGATCCAATTAGCACAATGTAATCCACAAACAGATGTATCTGGAGGAACTTACAATTTACAGAACATTACTTTTAGATTTGGATTCTGTTTCGGAATTCTTCAATCATTGTCAAAGACTTTTGGCAAGCCATCTCTCCTTTTTATTCCTCACCTGTGTTTATTTTCACAGGTTCATTGAACAGGGTGGTTATTATCCTCTCTAAATCATAGAAATGGTATGAGTTGGGGGGGGGGGGAATAAGCAAACAGCTTTGGATTAAAACTAGCACATAAATTGTGTCATCTTTCTATTATTATTAATCACAGCTGACATTTATATAGAACTTTATTTACAAAATTCTTTTCTCACAACAACTCTGCACAGTAAGTTATGTGACTATTATCTCCATTTTACAGATGAGAAAACTGAAGCTCAAAAAATTAAGGTCACAGAGCTAATTAAAATGACGACCACAGCTCAAAATCATATCTCCTGACACCCATTCCAGCACTTGTTTCTCTATCCCATGCTTCAGGATAAAGTAGACACCAGGAGAAGAATCCACTTACCGTTGGAAGGCAAGATGATGAAAAGGACCAGCTCTGTGCAGTCCAGTCTTTTGTTCTCTATCTGTGGTTTTTAGGCACCTTAGCAAGACTACTATAAAATAGACAGAGAGGCTGCATTTCCTCAGAGTGGGTCAGGTGGTCCCAGCAGGGTTGCAGTCTTGACAAGGCTGCAGTCATGATTCACTGTCCAAAGGGCCACCACTGAAGGGAGCGTTTCAGGGCCAGGCCATCCATCTTAATGGATCTCATAGGCTATAGACATAGATGGCATGATCTTGTAGGGTGTCCACTGAATAGGCATGTTCTCCCTTAATGAACTTCTGGGGGCATTTTAGTCCTAGGAGGGAGCAATTAGGTTCTGGAAGTTGAAGTTGAAGTCGACTTCTATTTATCTTTCCCTCTTAACCTTGGGCATTCAGTAGTGCCTAAACTTGTTAGTGCTGGTACCTAGCAGTCTGAGAGGTTGGGGAAGGATGACAGTTAATTTGCTCATCCAACTCTAAGTTCTCCAAATGTGTTATGATTTCCCTTTTTAGCATATAAGTTCCTCTACTTGGATCTCCACTAGCTTCTACCAGGACCATCACCTCAGTCCCCTCCTATGTGGAAAAGTAGACTCCGCTCCCAGAGCTATCCTGGGTTTCAATAGGCCAGTTTTGGCCTTTATGTTGCCTGGATCCAGGCCACCACAGCACCTTCTGGTCATCTCCACATAGGGCTATTCTGTGTATAGCTCTACCCCTACCATATGTTGCCTTCCCTCATTAGAATCTAAACTTGTTAAGGACAGGACTGTTGTGTTTGTTTTTGTATACCCAGTGCCTCAAACAATGCTTAGTGCATAGTCTTTAATAAACAATTAATCTCTGTTTCTCTCTGTGTCTGTCTCTCTTTCCCCATCTGTCTCTTTCTTTCTGTCTCTCTGTTTCTATCTCTCTCTCTCTGTGTCTGTCTGTCTATCCCTCTCCCTCCCTCTCCCTGAGGGTAGGCAGTATCTTCCTTGATGTATTTGTATCCCCAGTGTTTAGCATGGTAAGTGCTTGATAAATTATTATTTCATTCATACCCAATTTGGGGTTCCTGACTTTAACTGAGGTATAGTTGAATAAGAAACTAATAATGATTTTTTTGTGTGTTCATATGGCATTGAATCTTGGGGGCAGATTTTTCTTGGGCAAGGTCCCAAGTCTGGGCTTTTTACCCTTGTGTCCAGGTTGCCTGGAAGTCTTGAAAAAATCTCAAAATGTACCTTCATTCCTGCTTATCTGATGAGGCAGCAAAGTTACAGACCAGAATGCTTCTGCTTCTTCTTGAAGACCTCACCAGGAAGAGACCAGAAGTCTATGGGTCATTGGACTAAGTAACGAACTAACTAGATAGATAAATGAATGAAGAGATAAATGAATAAAAAAGGAAAGAAGAAAGGAAGGAAAGAAAGAAAGGAAGGAAGGCAAGATGGAAGGAAGGAAGGAAGGAACAAAGGAAGGAAGGAAGAAAGAAGGAAGGAAGGAAGGAAGGAGACATTCTAGGAGTGAGGCATGGAGACTGACCTGCTAAGGTTAAAACGTCATACCAAATTGAGGGGAATTTTACCACCACCTGAGCCCTCCCCATTCTGCTCTCCACCTGCTGCTCTGACTACTCCTGCTGAAACGCAGCAGCTTCAATGTCCTTACTATTTAAGTAACTTTGGGCAAGTTACTTAACCTCTCTGGGCCTCAGTTTCCTCAAATGTAAAGCAAGAGAGTTGAACTAGGTTGCGTCTTCTAGCTGTAAATTTATGATCCTGTAAAGATGAGAAAGTAGGCATATGTGTCAATACACATCTTTGCCTCCTTGATATAGTCTTGTTTTACATTGTCTCCATGCCTTCAACCAATTGATAGTCTTGTTGCACATGAATGGCTGACTATGATATTCAATTCCATTCAACAAACATTTATTAAGCACCTACTAGGCACCACGTGCTGTTCTAGGTACTGAGGATACAAAGACCAAAATGAACCCTGCCCCTCAGGAGCTTACATTCTAATGCATGTGCACTAAGTAAATACAAAATGTATAAAAAAGTCATTCAAGAGGTTCTGGTAAGTGTGAACAATTGGGGAGGGCTGCAAAGACTTCTGGGCAGGTAGAATTTAAACTAAACCTTTAATGGAGCTAGGGATTTCAGAAGGTGAAAATAAGGAGGGAGAAAATTCCAGGCAGGGGGAACAGTCTGCACAAAAGAACAGAAGAGGCAGACAGAATGTTGTGTATCAGAAACAGTAAGCAGGACAGTTTGGCTGGATAATAGAGTGTATATATATATAATGTGAAATAAATTTGGAAAGATGGTGTGGGGCCAGCTTGTGAAAGGCTTTAGATGACAAATGGGAATTTTTATTTGATCCTAGAGGCAATAGGGAGACATTGACCCTTTTCCCCTCCTTGTGATTCTTTTACCCATAACCAAACTTTTCCTAGCTGTTAAGGTATAGTTAATTTCAAATATTTTGTGTGTGATGTTGTTTAGTACTCCGCGTGTCTAGCACTTTCTGAGTCTTTTCTGGAAGAAAACATTCATAGTAGATAGACAGACATGAAGCTTCTGACTTGTCTGCAAGTCCTTGACCTTGGTTTCTCAACATCATATTAGTCAACATATCTTTTCTTGTGCCCACCCTCTCCCTGTAGTCACTGAATATCAAAGTATATGTTGAATTTCTTAGAGGATCATGTCAAGCTTGCAAACTTTCTCTACCTTTTCATGCTTATAATAGATTTAGTGTATAAACTTCAGTTATCATCATGGTGGTCTTTTTCCCCCTTAATTTTCAACATAAGAACCATTATTTCCTGAATCCATGTTTCTTGTTACCTTTGGGCAGAACTCAATCATCTTCTTTGCCTCTCTGAGGTGAACCTACCAGTCATTCTTGCAAAGAGTTACAATTTTGGTTAGCCTTCAGTATTGATATATTTCCATTATCCTAATAGTATATTGATTTGTTAGTCACTAGACAATAAGCTCACATTTAGAATACCTATAGTTAGGTTAATACTTAGAGATGAGCTGAACACAGTCATTCTTAGAATCCTCTGCCCTATTTTCTCCTACTCCATCATAGAACCTGCAAAAAAAAAAATCTGCGTACACATAACCAAGGACCTTTTAAGTTTTTTCTTTGTTTCATGGATTACCATTTAATTCAATTCAATTCACTAAGCATTTACAGTGTTTACTATGTAAATGCTTGTGATACAAAGAAAAAAATAAACTATCCCTCCCCAGAAGGAGCTTACATTCTTACTGGCCAAAGAATTCATCAAATAGAGACTGATACACATAAGCCAGCTGCTCTCTGCTTAGTTTACTTGGTCTGTTTATAGGCAGCTATAGCCAGGACTATATTCCTTCCTACCATGGTGTAATTGTAATGCGATGTAAGATCTTCCCTATCCATTAATAGGCATCTGTGCTTGCCTGTGATACATCCTGAATCACATAAAGCCCATTGCTGGAAGAACTTGCCTAAGGAGGAGCTTGCTTAGGGGAGGCTTGCTTACAGGAAGGCTTTCACACCTTTTGGTACTAACCTAATTAGGCACTGAGGGTTGTGATGCCTTCCAGTTCTGAGAAGTCTATATATAGTCTGAGTTGGCATTTTGCTTTGGTATATTCGCTTATGAAAAGGTTCTTGTGATTCCCTGGATGGTACCCAGAATAGCTGTATGTTCAGGACCCTGGACTGCTCAGATGTAAAGGCTCTCTCTATCCAGTGGTGTGTGTAAAGAGTATAGGAATATTGCTTTGATTCAGACAGTCAGAGCCCTGTCTGTTGGTCTTTATGCTCATTTCTCTGCTTGTATTTTCTCTGTTTGTATTTTCTCTGACCTTCAGGGTACTGACTTTTCCCCTGAACTAGTGAATGTAGTTTAAAGTAGATTATTGACCCTTTAAAAGTTGCTTTCCTTTTAGAAAAGCAGATCCAAGAACCTGTGCTAACAGGCCATCCTGGGTGTGCCAGGGTGCTTGCTGTTACACATGGTAAAAACTTCCCAGAGCTTCTACCTTTGGCATAGTCTTTGAAGAAAGGAAATACGTATTTATTATGAGACTATTGTATACTAAGTACTTTACAAATATTATCTTATTTGATCCTCACAACAACCCTGGGAAGTGGGTGCTATTATTGTCCCCACTAAAGATAAGGTAACTGAGGCAGAAATTAAGTGACTTGTCCATGGTCACATAGCTAGTAAGTATTGAGGCCAGATTTTAACCCGTCTTCCTGATTCTTGGGCCAGTACCCTAGTGACTGGGCCATGTTGCTGCCTTTAATTCTTTGAGAATACAGACTTATCTTCATACAAAAATGAGGCATTGGAGTGGGACTTTGTAGAGTCAGGGATAATAGCTTAGATGTATATAGTACATTAAGGTTTGCCAAGCCCTTTACATACATAATTACGTTTGATCCTCACAATTCAGATAGGGACCACAGATATCCCAATTTGACAGATGAGGACCATTTTTTTTGGTCCAGATCTGAGATTTTTTCAGTGTGGGGAATTTTTGGTGTGTAAACTCCCTCTACCCACTGGGACAGGCAATTCCTCTGTAATTTATAATCTCAGCGTTGCCTGAGGAGCAATGAAAGGTTAAGTGGTTTGTCTCTGGTCATGTAGTTAGTATGGATCAAGTAATCTTGACCCCAGTCAGGCCCTTTGTACACTTATGCTATCGTTCTCTTTTGCTTTGTACTCTTTTTTAAAAAATTAGATTGAATAGGTATAGAAACTCCTGATTATAGACAGCTAAGTGGCTGAGTACTGAGTGTTGGGCCTGGAATCCAGAAGACCTAAGTTAAAATCTGACCTCAGATAGTTACTAGCAGTGTGACCATGGGCAAGTCACGTAATATGTCTGTCTCAGTGTCTTCATCTGTAAAACGGAGATAATAATTAGCATTGTTGTAAAGATTAAATTAAATAATATTTGTAAAGTACTTAAGACAGCACCTATTTAGTAGGCATTTAATAAATACTTATTTGCTTCCTTACCCTCTCTTGGTGAGGAAACTCCCAGTACCAGTGCAGATTTGCATCTGTTCTTCAATTGATAGTCTTCTTTGGGAGTTGCCTAGGGCATCGAGAAGTAACTTTCAGGCTCTGGCAGCCACACACAGGCAAGGCTTTCTGACGCTAAGACCAACTCTATCCATTATACCAAGGTTGTCTCTTTACCTTATATATAGTAGGTGCTTAATAAATGTATATTCAACTGACATCAAAACCTTTCTCCTTTCTTTCCGTCCTTTCTAGTAATTCCCTCCCTCATTTTCTCTTTCTCTCTTCCTTTTCTGCTAGCTCCCTTTCCCTGACAGTCCTTCCCTCTCCCCTTGACATTTCACCATCCTCCAACCCATTATGTGAACTAGGTTTATTTAGTGTTTTTTTTTCTTTCATGTCTTTTTTTTTTAAAGAAAGAAGGTTTCTTTGCTTCCAGTGGCACCCACTCACCCTTAATGTCCCATGGATCCGTTTAAAACAGCATATTTCTTTAAATGCTAACATTTAGAACACGGTGGACTTTCCACTCCTTTGTTCAAGAAAGGGAAAGATGACAGGGTCCCCAGCTTTTGCTGTGCTGGCGGCTAGAGTCCGTGAAACGGAGCTGACGGCTCTTTGCCCCTAGGAATGCTTCTCTCCACCCTGTCCTCTTTGCGCTTCCTGGAAATCAGGGCAAGTCATCGGGCAGTGTGCGTGGGTGTCCCTCGGGCACAGGTATGGGGCAAATGAACCGAGAGATCCGTCCTGCCAGCTCAAGCACGCTTCCGCCGTGGCCAGCCTGAGCATCTCCCTACAACAACTGCTATCTTGGAGGCATTTCCCTGAGCACCCGTGCCCCCGGAATCCGTTAGTGCCGGGCCGGGCAGATGGAGGCTAGGAAACGGAGCAGATGCGTGGGAGCTAATCAGGCGGAGGCTCAGCAGGGAAACGAGGAGGAGCTCGCATTCCTAGCCCTTCATGGAGCTTAATTAAAGAGCTTTGAGCCTCCTTTTGTTTTATCTCTTGCCAGTGTTTTGTCTCCTTTTGTCATTTCTTTTAAATAACCATCAATTTGCTCTGATAATCTGTGAGGAGCGGGGACTGAGGAAGGATGCGAGGCGGACGTGTCTAGGGAAAGGAGGCGGGGAGTGCGGCTGCCAAAGAGTTAAACCGCCGCAGTGCCTGCAATTGTTGCTCGCCCTCGGGCCACGGAAGTCCGCCCCCTGCCCTGGCCCCCAGCGAGGAAGCTGGGAGCCAGGGAGCGAGGGAAGAGCGGGGGAGAGGGGATGAAGAGAGGGGGGAGAGGAAGAGGGAAAAGGGAGGAGGATGAAAAGGGGCTGGTGAAAAGAGAGGGGGACGAAGGAGAGGGGGAAACGGGGAGGAGGGAAAAGGGAAGAGGATGAAGGGGGGGTGAAATGAAGAAGGGGCGAAGGAGAGGAGGAGGGAAGGGAGAGGGGATGAAGGCGGGAGGGGTGAAGGGAAAGAAGGAGGGAGTGAAGAAGGGCAAATGGAGAAGACTAGGATGAGTGAAAGGGGTGGTGGGGAAAGGAGGAAATGGGATGAAGGAGGGTGAAGGGAAAGAGAGGACGTCAATGGAGTGAGAAATCGAGGGATGGCAGGAACGGGATGAGGGAAGGGTGGGGGGGCTGGAATCCTGAACATCCTCAGCCCTCATCTCTGAGCTGTCTTACGTGACAGCCGACAGCAACCAAATTTCCTTGAGGGAAAGATAACTAAATTATTGAACAGGCCATTAGCAGCAGGGAAGTGGAATGGGCATCTGCGGATTTCTACTTTGCCCCTCAGTAATAAGGGGGGGGGGGGGAGAAGGAAAGAAGCCAGTCCTTGCCCTGACACTGAGGGCGAGACAGGGACCCTTCAGCCCAGGAGTCTTGAGCTAAAAGCAGAATGCTCAATAAAATGCCATTTCCAGAGAGGGAAGGGTATTGGTAATGATGAGGAGAATACCAGCACCTATAAATAACCAGGCTTCCTGCAGCTGAGGGATTAACCGCATTAAAGCTGAGGAAAAAATTCAGTTCCTGGGAATCAAGTATTAAAAATTTATCTCAATCCTGGCTCTAAGGATAAGCCAGCACGTTGTCCTAGTGGCAGCATCTCTAGCCTTTGAGATGTCATAAAATAGCCTAATGTAACCCAGAGGTTTTCCCAAGCAGTATTTGTGACAATAATAATATGGGCTAATATCAATATAGTGCTTTAGAGTTTGGGATGCATTTTACATGTTATCTCATTTGTTCCAAAAACCTCGTGGGCCTCACCTGAAAGCAATTGACTAGGTTATTGTAGGAGGAGGGTAATTAATAGTGATAATCTTCTTTCAATTCAGTTCCACAAACTTTTATTAATTGCATATTATTTACCAGTTACTGTGCAGGTGCTGAGAATAAAAAGGAAAAAAAAGAAAAACATTCCTTGGCTGCCCCTAAGG
The DNA here is from genome assembly GCA_028627135.1 of Pseudochirops cupreus. Taxonomy (NCBI): domain Eukaryota; kingdom Metazoa; phylum Chordata; class Mammalia; order Diprotodontia; family Pseudocheiridae; genus Pseudochirops; species Pseudochirops cupreus. The sequence continues at coordinate 438,949,617 of CM053580.1, read as the reverse complement.
AACTTATATTTTTGCTGGGGGTTACCACAAGTAAACAGATGAGTACATGCAAGATAATTTGAGCACTAACAACTAAGGGGGTTATTCACATAATGCATGTGAACATACTTTGGAAAGCATAAAGTCATATTAAAATGGACTGTTATAATAATCCTTGTAACTTGTGGTCCACATCCCCAGCTCTACATTTAGGTGAATGTTCATTCTTGAGGATGTCCCACAAATCACTCAACTTGGCTTGCGTCCCCATCCAGGATTTTCTGAGGGAACCCAGAATATGGTTCGTTTGGATCTGATATTAACAAAGGGCAAAGTTTTGCTTCTCTATAATATGTGGCATTTTTCTCCTGCTTCTCTGTTCCAGCTGTTGCTCCTGCTTAGTCCTGCTGGGGTTGCTCTCAGAAAGTGAAATCAGGAGGGACTACTAAAGAGTATGAATTGCAAATAAATAAGCCACCAAAAACTACTCTAATTTTATATCACTAAAATTTTGGGAATCTACAGTATAATCCACCATAAAGTCTAGAATCATAGAGTTAGGAGATGGTTCCAATTTTGGAGAACTGTTAGTAAAATTTTTCCTAAATTGTCTCCCTAGCAACTCCCACCTATTGTTACTAGTTCTTCCCTTTAAGGTCATGAAGAACTATTCTAGTGCCCTACCCGCTCAATACTCCTCCTACTACTCAGAGACAGCTCTCATGACCCTATGTTACCACCCCCATCCCACTCCAAAGCTTACTATTATTCTAAGGGCCATAGTACAACTTCCTATTCAGCCAGGAATTCTTTCTTGCATCCCTGACAGGTGCTCATCTAGTTTCTATTTTCAGTGACAGGAAGCTCACTACTTTTTGAGGTGGCCCATTCCATTTTTTGACTTTTCTAATTATAGAGAAGTAATTCCTTATATGGAGCTGAAATCTGTCTTTGCAATCTCCGCCCGTGGCTCCTAATTCTACTCTTTGGAGTTACGAAGAATAAATCTCCCTCTTCTAAGGAAGAACCTTTGACATCTTTGAAGACGGCTATCACGTCACTCAAAAGCCATCTCTTTTCTAAGTAAACATAATTCCTCAACAATTCTTCATATCATATGGTTCAGTTTCTAGTTAGACCCTTGACCTCTTCACCATCGTGCTGGTCCTTCATTTTGTCAGTGTCTTTCTTAAAGTGTGATCTCCAGAATTTTAAAAATGTTCTAGGTGTTATGCGTGACAGGCTTCCAACAGCAACTGTAAATATAATATAGACATCTTTACCTTCCATAAGAATTATAATGTAGAAAGAACCAAAAAGTTTGTGATGCCTATCAGCCTCAGTTCAACCATAATTATATATATAGATCAAACTATGTATAGTCAAATCTTCATTGTTTTTGGGTCAATTATCTATCCAGAGCTTTTTGGTTTTGGCTGCTGTTTTATTAGCACTTGCCTACTATTATTGTTACTCATATACTACATTTCTTTTTCCTTTCTCCTTGCCTCTACACAGGCAGCCCCCATGTGTGGAATGTACTTTCCCCTCACCTTGACTTTTTCAAATCCTTAGCTTTTGTTCAGCACTCTCCTTAAGGGCTATTCTCCTACATACTGCTCTTCCAGATCCTCTCAGTAGTGCCTTTTCTCCTTATTTATCTTAAATCTGTTTTGCATCCATTATGCACAGTCTCCTCCTGCTAGATTGTAAACTTCTTTGGTATATGTGTAGCACATACACTTTTGTTTATATAGCCAAGGCACTTGGCACTATGCCTGGCACAAAGCAGGTGCTTGTGGACAAATTGGTTACTTTGTCCAATTTTATTTCACTTATGAGTGTTGTTATTGTCCAGACCTGTGATTTCACTGGTAGAGGAAACCCCTAGGGAAGAAACTTCTAACAATGCAATCTGCAAGTATTCTTCAAAATTATAGTCTTAGAGAGTAGCCTGGGGCACTAAGATGTTAAGTGATTATGTAGGTACAGTCAATATGTGACAAAGGCAGAATTTGAACCTAGCTCTTCCTGATTTGTGGGCGACTATGCCATAGTATCATTACTGTTATTATTAGCTTATCTACTTATATTATATTTGCCTGTAAAAGCACTCTGAAATAGTTTTATTATTTTCCCTGCATTGAGAAAAGACGACAGTTATCCCTTCCACATTGAAGGAGTTTGGGGCTTAGAGCCCCCATGATCTGGAAAAGCAGCATAACATTTTTGGTTCTTCCTTTGTAGCAGAGAGGACATCTGAATTATTATGTTATTAAAAGATAAAATATGTTGATATTATATAACACTATGCATATATTTTATGCATTCCTGAGTTTCTAAACTTTTTCTGTGTCATCCACTGGGTTTCAGGTATCGTTTGTGGCTTCCACAAAACTCCCCCAAAATTCTCATTTAATTTCTTATGCCAACCCTTGACATATCAGAACTATGATGGGAAAAGTCACAATGTGCAAGGAATAACTGTAATTTCAAACCCATATGCAAGGTGTCCAGTATCTTCACATTATACCCTGCATGTTCTGGAACCCTAAATGCAGAACTCCATTGGGACCAGGGGTGCATGCTACAGCCCTTTCTTCTCTCAGCTACTCATCTATTCCAAAAACCAAAAGTCTCCGTGTTTTATAACCTCAGGGACCATATTCTTTGCTAGATATCAATTGGTACCAAGCGACTGATCTGAAAACCTAATTAGCATTAGCTAATGTGCTGAACCTTAGAAGTAAAGGACTAATTTAACCCAGTTAAATATATTAAAAGTCTCCAGAAGATTTCTAAGGCTTGATGCCAATGTGGACATTTAAGGTGATATGTGCCATGTGACGTCTATAGTTTTGATCAGATGGGGCTACTCTGTCCAAATATAAGGCAACTCTAATTTAAGAACGGGGTCATGAGGAGTCAGACACAACTGAAATGACTGAACGAGAACAATTTTAGATCACAAAATGTATTTCTTATTTTAGGGTCTATTTTATATAGAGTACAGTAAACCCAAAATGATAGAAGTATCTTCAATATTTTGCTTATATTGATTTCCAATTACACCCTTGAGTTTATAGTATACTAAAATCCCCATAACTTTTTCAGGTGAACTAGATAGCAGTTTATCTATAAAAGACCCCAAGGGTTTTGGTGAACTGCCAGCTCAAGATGAGTCAAAAGTATAATATGGGAACCCAGAAATTTAATGTAATCTTAGGTTGCATTGAGAGACATCCATTATTAGGGAAGTAATAGAACCATCATACTTTGCCCCCATTAGACCTCATCTGGAGTATTAGGTTCACTTCTGGCTACCACATTTTAGGAAGCCTTGTAAGCAGAAGAGCATTTAGCATAGGGTAACCAGAATGGTGGAGGGCCTTCAGCCGTATAAGCGTCATTTGAAGGAACCAAGAGTGTTTATTTAGCCTACAGAAATAAAGACTTGGATGGATGTGATAGCAACTTTCAAGTATTTAGAGGGCTGTCATGAGGAACAGGGAATAGAAATGTTCTGCCTAACCCCAAAGGACAGAACTAGTAGCAATGGATGGAAATTTTAAGGAGGCAAATTTAGGCATAGGTAATGAAAAACTTCCTAACATAACTATTCAAAATTGGAATGGGCTGCCTTGAAAGACAGCATGTCCACCTGAATGGAGGTACTCAAGCAAAGAATGGATGACCTTTTCTATACTACTTCAAGCCTTAGTGGGTCGGGGTGGGGGGGGAGGAGGCAGCATATAAATAAGACTTGATACCTGTCCTCAAGTAGTTTATAATCTAATAAAGGCAAATAAAAGATGTGTATGTACGGGGAGAATGTGGGGAGTAGTGTGGCTCTTACATATACAACATGGGAGCAACTCAATCACAGAATAGATTGCGATACAGGCTTAAGAAAATTATGACGTTTTACACCTAGAAACGTTATTTGCAGCTGAGGAATAAGGGAAGGCTTGATGAAGGAGATGATATTTGATCTGGGTCTGGAAGGGGGAAATCTTGCTGTAGAATATATTTGTGTGTTCAAGTGTTTGCTGTTTGTATTCTTCAAGAGGGTAAGGCATTGTTTTAATTCCTTCTATATTTTCTGCCTCTTCTCTAAAGTTCTCTAAAATTATAAAAGTGATTTATTGTTTACTAGCTATTGGTAACCTATAAATCACAAAAAAAATAGGCTTCTAAAAGATACACTACCAGCCTTGTGTGTACTTTTTATGCATAGTTGTTTGGGCAGGATTGCATCTGGGAAGGTGAATAGTGTTTTCAAAGACCCCCCAGATACTCCCTGCCACACATATCCATCCCTCAGTACCAATATTCTTCTTGTGATTCTGTCAATCATAGAATGCCATGATCTCTTAAAAGTGTGGGGTTAACAAGTCCAGAGGATTGAAGAAGAATCATACCACTAACCTGCCAAAGAGGTGATTGACTTAAAATCCAGAAAGAATTATGCATTTTTGACTATGGACAATGTGGGGATTTGTTTTGTTGGATTGTATGTGTTTCTTGTGAGTTCTTTTTTAAATGTTCAGTGAGGAGCAAAAAAGAACTATTTGCAAAATTAAACAAATTTTTAGAAAGAAAAGAAAAAAAAACTGTGAAGGGACGCAGAGGGCAGTGGTGAGGCATTTGGTGGGGGGGCATGTAAGGTGACCCACACAAAAGAAGCAGCATAAAAGACATGCATAAAAGTCATGCAATGAGGTATAATGAACAGCCCTGGTGTTGAACTGGTGTACTCAGAATGTATGAAAACAAAACAAACAAAAACCTTTAGCAAGGCCTCTAATGTGTTGGGTAGAACTTTTATTGAAGCTTTATCAAAGGTTATGAACAAAAATTACACAAGATAAGAAGGCACATGCAGATTACAGTCTCCTCCAGTGGAGAGATTACACTTACGGATAAGATTGTGGATCCATCGGTGTATTTCTTTGGGTTGCTAATGAAAAGTAGAGATGGATTCCCATATCTCTTTTACTGTACTTCCTTTGCAGTTTACCTTGTTGGACCATCATCTAGACCTCCAAACTGCAGGTATACACCAAGATGCAGTGCTGAACCCTCTTCTCTTATCCCTCTACCCTTTCTGTCTTGGTGACTGCATCAGCTCACATGGGTTTACTTATCTCTATGCTGATGAATCACAGATCCTTTTTCTCTCCAGTTCCAGTCTTAGTGGTCTATGACCAGCTGCCTACTGGACATTTCCAACTGGATGTTCCTTAATTAGCTTAATCTTAATATCTCCAAAACAGAACTCAATATTTCCCCTCAAATCCACCTCTCTTCAAGTTTCTCTCTCTCTCTCTTTCTCTCTCTCTCTCTCTCTCTTTTTGTTAAGGGCACCACCAACCTAATCCTCCTATCTCTCAGGTATCAATCCCAACTTCTGGTTCTTATTCATATGTCTTATCCAATTCAGTTGCTAAATCTTATTTATTCTATTTCTATAATGTCTCACACCTGTCCTCTTCTCTATATTTTGCCACCATTCTAGTTCAGGCTTGCTTTTATCATCACTCACCTGGACTATTTTAATGGACTCCTAATTGATCTCTGTGTATTAAGTCTCTCCATCTACTCCAATTTATCCTTCATACAGCTGCCACAGTAATTTTCCTTGAGTTCAAATCTATTCACATTACTCCCCTATTTATAAACTCACAACCCCCTAATTATTACATCCAAGGAAGAGCTTACCCACATGGATTTGGAAAGTCCAAGACCATCCTAAAAATATGACATGGGGTCTCAGCAGTCTAGTAGAGATGTTGTTGAACTCACCCAGGGAGTATGGCCAACACTGTCTCATCCTAGGCCTTATCTCCTGAGCAAATGTGTCCTGTCATACCTCTCTACTTCCAAACTTCTCATTCACAATCAGATTGAATTCGACAAATCTTCTGAAGGTTCCCCATGCCCTGTAACAAAGCCTGAGGCTGCTAACCAAAGTAAGGAAGGGATAACATAGTTCTTCCAAATTAAATTTTATTGATTCCTTTTTAATACTCCAACAAACCTGAGAGGCTCTGGGCATTTTAGTGTACAAATTCTCATTAAGCTGAATATACATAATTGTGTCAGTTGAGGTTTGTTTTTCTTAGTATTCAGACCTGTCAGTGAGCTCAAGTGACCAAAAAGATGGCAAAGGTGTTTGCAGCAAAGCTCTTTAGAAAGCTTAGTAGGGCCATCTCAGGAAGGAGAGATGCTATCTAGTTGCTAACGGGAAGGGGCTGGGAGAGTTGCTTTCTGCATAGTTATATTTGTGACTTAAATGCTATTGGTCTAATAAAATAATTATTTCACTTTATCACAACTAGGGGAAATACCAATGGGCATTTCTCTGGTCCTTGGGAAACTCTTTTACTATATTAGACCAGTCCATTGCATGAGATATTTTGTATTAAGCTTAAATCTTACAACCACTCCTGGTGGTTTTGATTATCCCCATTTTACAGATGAATAAACTGGGCTCAGAAGGGAGTGAAATGACATGCCCATAGTTATACTAAGTGTTAGAGGCAGAATTCAGACCCAAGCCTCTGCTGACTCTATGGCTAGCCCTCTTTCACACTGCCTCTCAATAGAGGAGCATTATTCAGTTCTGAATCCAAAGTTCACTTTTTTCTTCCAAAATACAGAAACAGATTGGTCACTGCAATGGCAAACCATTTGAATATGTGATTTATCCTAAGAAAAGTGAAGAATTATGTTTAGAATGCAAGTTTCAACTTTAGTCTTGGCACAGAGCCTGAGTTAGGGGGAAAGTGAAGTCCACACACGTGGTAAGGACAGCACGAGTTTATCTGGAAGTCCTGTGAGGAGAACGCAGCTGGTTGTAGATACTATTAAGGTATAACTCTGATGTTTTACCATGAAGCTCTGGGAGGGCACATGTGCAAGGGTGAGGGAGTATAGGGATAACTGCTGAGCCATTTCAGATAAATTAACCCTTCTGATCAATGGGGTGACAGATGTCACGGCCAGATCACCCTCATCTCTGGTCTATGGGGCATGATTACAAGGACACCTGCTTCTCCCCCCAAGACTCTCCAGGGACAGGCCCAGATGGAGTACACCAGAGAAAGTATGGTCCATTTATAGCAAGGGGAGGGGAGATTGGCTTCAGATGGTGCCTGGAGATTGGGGGCAGGGCATGTTGAGTGAGGGGTGGGCCATGACCAGTTCTCAATACTTCACAGTTTCACCTAGAGGCCCTGGGACATAACCTCCCAAGACTTCCCATAATATAGCCTTTCCTGTTTGCAAAGTCAGAAATATTTCATCTGGCTCAAGCCAATCTGACCAATTACCATTTATTTGTCTTCTTTCTTAACTAGGGTAAGTGGCAATTGGCACTTTATTTTTGTGAATTAAAGGGTCAATACTGTTACTGTTGACATGTCTCCAGCTAAGTCACAGAAGGGTGGAATTTTTTTATTTTTTAAAGTTAGTTCCATAGTTCTATGGTTTGCCAAACTTCTGGGCAATCTGATTCTCTTAAAAGTGATCTGTTCTTAGAATTCTGGCTTTACACTTAGGCTTGGCTTGTCTGCTGCTATAAAAATTAACTGCTGATTATTGCTACTAAGCAAGTTTATTGGTGTAGGTAAAAAGCAAGAGAGAAGGTTTGGCAACATGTCCTTCCTGGAGCTGTAACTAGACATTTTTTCCACCTTGCAGAAAAAAAGAGAAGAGATAGGAAAAAGACAGTGTCAGCAGTCTGACCGTGGGAATAAAAAGAAAAGGCGTCCTGGTTCTTACTCATGAGCTTTAGGTATGAAGTCAGAGGGATGCCACTGGGGGTGTACCATGAGGTAGAACAGAGCAACAGACTACTTGCAGGTGAGGTGCTAGGATTATGGTCTCTGCAGGGAAAGTAGTTATGGATTTGATATCCTGGGACAAAGTCCTATTTTCCCCATGTTAGTTCTGGTCCTTCCCTCCTTCTCTCTCCTTTTTCTTTCCTTCCAACCTTTTTCCTCACATCCTCTATCAGCTCAGCTTAATGCTACAACCTGAGGAAGAATAAATATTGCACAAATTCTGAGTGTTATTAGAATAAAGTAGAGGTTTACCCAGAGGAATTTGCCACACTTTTGATTAATTCATGCCCAGCCAGGAAGCAGGAAGGATGATTGGTGGTGCACTCCATTTGGTAAGTGATTATATGGCAGAGGATGCAACGTCTCAGGACAATTTTTTGATTACTTTCTTAGACTATTTGCTTCTCCTTTTCATTGGATTTTGTTTATCTCAAGGTCAAAACAGCTCACTGGTATTCCATTTAAGGGTAATAGGAAGATATTATATGTTATGTGTATCTTTTCAAATAATTTTATTTAAAATATTTATACAAAATCTATTTAAAATAATTATGTAAATTCCATTTTCTCAATACACATGATACCTCTGTGTCTGGAGTGGGGAGTGTGTGGTATGTAACTGCAACATTAAGTTTTAAAATATATACTCATCCTAGTTAAGAAATGAAAAAAAGCAAAGTTACCATACTTCCAAAGAGAGAAATAAAGCATGCTGTACTATGTAAACAGTGTTGGGAGTAATCTTAAACTTTATGACCACAGAAAAATTTCTACTTAAAGTTTCACATTGAAATGAGAAGGCTAAAGATATTTATTGGTGGACACACATATACCCCACATAGACCTGAGGTTCTTCAACTGGGGTCTGTGGATTGATTCTAGGAGGTTCATGAAATTGGGAAAAATTGCATTTTTATTTCAATATAATTGGTTTCCTTTGTTTATCCTATGCATTTTATTTTATGCTTTCAAGAACATTATTCTGGAAGAGGTCCATGAATTCACCAGACTATCAAAAGGGTCAATGACACAAAGAAGGTTTAGAACTCCTGCTCTAGACTAAGATTAGAACCTCCCTCTCCCACCCCAAACCTAACAAGGGGAAGGAGTCAGTGAGTGAATGACAGCCAGCTGCCCTAAATTCTCTGATTAAAAGGACCAAGCAATTTGGCAGCACCTACTGGTGATAACAGTAATAAGTGGTCATCCAGCTTCAACGTGAGAGGAAACCCAGCATCTTGTGAGACAGCCTGTCCAACTTTTGGACATCTCTAATTGTGAGGCAATTTCTCCATGACATACCCAGCATCTAGGATACTGCCTGGCAAATACTAGGCATTTAATAAATTTATTGGAATTTGTTGAATATGAATTCTTATAAAAATCTTTTTATCTGTACAGCACCTTATACTTTTCAAAGTACAGATATAATCCCATTTGATCCTCACAACAATCCTGTTGGGTAACAGGGTAGTTATTATTGATTGGAAGTTCACAGAGTGACTTGCCCCAGGTTACACAGCTAATCAATAGTTGTAGAACAAACATAAAAAAAAAAAACCCTTCAATTCCAAAGAGAATGCTTTAAAAAGGCACAGCAGGAAGAATGCCTAGAAAGTAGAACACAGCTGATCTGAAGAGGGCATCACCCATCTGATAAAGTCCTGAGGCTGTAGCCCCCTAGTAACTGCTGAATCAGAATTAGAGTTTCTAGTAACATCATAGCTTGGTGAACATATTAGACTGTCACAGCAAGCTGTGTAATGCGATCTGAAGTTTGGAAACTCCTTAACTGTCATGCTAGATGTTTGTAAACTTAGTTTTTTTAAAAAAATAAATAAACACATCAAACAGGATTTCTTTCCAAGATTCTAAGCAGAATGGAAATAGCCATGTCAGATTGAAATTAGGGATGGTAGAATTCTGCCACTTTTTTCAAGGCTTTCAGGCCAGAGGCTGGTTTCCCCAGAGAGAAAGTTTTCCTATTATGGCTTTTGGTTTCTCCAGGATTGGGCAGAACACCTCCTGGTTTCTGTTCTTAAATCCAAGGAAGAAATAATATTAAGAAAGGATTAGTTATTTTTTATGTTTCCTATTTACTGAACCATGTAGTATGGTTTGCATTAAGAAAAGACTCTCTAAATAGCGTGGAAGGCATTTAAAACAATGCCCTGACTTTTATGAAATAGGACCCTGTGGCTACAGATCCTCAAGTTGCTTATGAGAGCCATGTTGTAAAATGATCCTTCACTTGCCTAGATCTTAATGGTGAACTAGGCTGAATCTGCATTTTTAAAAATGGTACAGTATCTTATGTGGAGAATGAGCTTTTCTTTGTGGCCTCATATAAAAGGACATTATAATGACTAAAAGTAGGTCTATGTTGGAATGGGAGTGGTGAAATATTATCCGTCTTAGACTACAGGTTCATGGAGCTCCTCATCCCCTCTCTCTTTTTCTCTCTCTGTCTCTCTCTCTTTCTCTCTTCTCTCTTACTTTTATTGAAGCTTTTTTGTTTTTACTCTCATATCATATTCATTTCTGGATATATATCCTTCCCCCCAATACTACCCACTTGACCCTCCCCTTATGACAAAGAGAATTGTTTTATAAGTCCAGCAAAACCACTAGACAATATCTATTAATTTGGTACTCTCTCATTGCTTTACAGACATGGTGCAAAGAGTGCTCACTGATATAATGGAGTCAAAGATGGAGGAGTTGTACGTTGACAATAATTGCTGTGAAAACCACACCAGGGTTTCAGGGCTGTGAACCAGCAAGGTTATTTGGTAGAAGTTCAGGTCAATTCAATATGCATTTATTGGTTGTTGCCCTTTGTTCTTGAAGAGGACCAAAATGACATCACAATGTTAGAGTAAAGTTACAGTGTGTCTAACTATGGCTGATCAGACCAATACAAGCTCAGAATGTTCTACCACGGGTTGGGCACAAATAGTCTGTATGAATATTTGGGGTAGATTCTCTAAATTTGCTCATCTCACCTTTCTTCTGAGCTACTTCAATTCTGCTTTGCTCATAAAGCACAGCACCTTCTCGATTGAGGGCATGCCATGCTGGGTGGTCCTGTGCCAGTGTCTCCCATGTTATGTAATCAATTCCAAAGTTCTTTTTTTTTGGTTTTTGGAGGGGGGAAGGTAGGGAAATTGGGATTAAGTGACTTGCCCAAGGTCACATGGCTAGTTTTTTGTGTTAAGTGTCTGAGGCTGGATTTGAACTCAGGTCCTCCTGACTCCAGAGCTGGTGCTCTATTCACTGTGCCACCTAGCCATCCCAATTCCAAAGTTCTTAAGAGAGACCTTGAGAGTGTCCTTGTATTGCTTTTTCTGTCCACCATGTAAGCATTTGCCCTGTGTGAGTTCTCTATAAAATAGTCTTTTTGGCAGTGTATGTTGGGAATTTGAACAATGTGGCCAGCCCATCAGAGTTGCACTCTCTACCATAGAGTTTGAATGCTTGGCAATTTAGTTTAAGAAAGCACCTCAGTGGCTGGTATCTTATCATGCTAGGTCATCTTCAGAATCTTCATAAGACAACTTAAAATGGAAGCGATTCAGTTTCCTGGCATGGGACAGATATACTGTCCACAGGTATGCAATGAAGTCAGCCCAAAGGCTCTGTAGACCTTCAGTTTGGTAGTCAGCCTGCTATCTCTTCTCTCCCACACTTTCCTTTGGAGCCTCCCAAACACTGAGATAGCTCTGGCAATGTATGTGTCAACCTCATTATCAAAGTGCACATCCCTGGAAAGTATATTGCCAAGATAAGCAAACTTATTCGCATTCAAAACTTCTCCATTTGCTATAACTGATGGTTCCACATATGGATGGTGTGGTGCTTGCTGGTAGAGAACCTGTGTTTTGTTGGTGTTAATTGTTAGACCAAAATTAGCACAAGCAGCAGAGAGCTGATCCACGCTTTGTTGAATCTCAGCTTCAGAGGCTGCATTAAGTGCGCAATCATCCACAAACAAAAAATCATGCACTAACACTCCCTCCACTTTGGTCTTGACTTGGAGCCTTTTCAAAATGAAGAATTTACTATCAGTGTGGTAACTGACCTTGATTACATGTTCATCTACCTGCAAAGCACTGAGTGTGCCAAGACAAAACCAAAAAATACTCTTTGCTCTCAAAGAAAGAAGAAAAGAAGGCATGACTTCCATTCAAATCTGGCACAAAAAAGTGAAGTATGTCAGAGATTTTAAATAAAAATAATAGCAGCTGTTATTGTGCGTATCTTTTAGCCCATCTTTTACTTGAATACTTGTATTTAATTCTAGAGATCCTCAACCAGTCACTGAAAATCCTCCGTAGTCTGGCTATCATATACCTTTCCAGCCAACTACTCCCCTTCACACATCTCTCCATTCCAATTAAACGGTCTGCTAACTGTTCCCAATACATAGCATTTACATGCATTATTTAATTCAATTCAACAAATATTTATTAACATTTGTAATACCTGTGATAGACCTGGGGAAAAATGAAGGATAGGACACAGCTTCTGCTCTTCTCATAATAACTTTTTGAGGTAGACAGCTCAGGCAAGATGATCCCCATTTTATAGTTGAGGAAAATGAAGCACAGGGAGATCTACGCAAAGCCACACAGCTAAGAAGTGGCAGAGCTAGTATTTGTACCCAGGTCTCTTTCAAAATGTAGTGGATTTTCTACTTTAACTGGGATTCTTTTTTGGAGGAGGGAAGGCAGGGCAGTTAGGGTTAAGTGACTTGCCCAAGGTCACACGGCTTGTGTTAAGTGTTTGAGGCTGGATTTGAACTCAGGTCCTCCTGACTCCAGGGCCAATGCTCTCTTCACTGTGTCACCTAGTCGCCCCTTTTACTGGGATTCTTAACCTTTGTTGTGTCATGGAACTCCTTCCAGTCTGGTGAAACCTATGTACCCTTTCTCAGGATAATGTTTGTTTATTTTTAATTCATAAAGGAAATGCTAAACTTAGAGGTACAGATTAGTGAAAATGAAGATGTGACTTTTTTCCCTTTCAAGTTAATAACCCACCTGAAATTTTCCATCACCAGCAAAAGGTTCCATGGAGTGGGAGAATCTCCAACCGTCCCTTAAAATTTGTCATTTGTATTGAGCACTATAGCAGGTAAATAAAGGAAACCAGGAGCACCAGGAGACCCGGGAAGCTGGAATTTGTCCAGTATTGTCCAGTAAGAGTGCTCCCCATAACAAATAGCCAAGGCTATATGGGCACAATAAAATACTTAGATTAATCCAAGATTCTATTCCTGAACCCTTGGAAAACTATGTGGTTGGGAAGGGGAGAAACATTTTGTACTGTTATCTTTTCATTTGCATGTCCTACATCCTAGTCTGTTGAGGCTTCTTTAGGAAAAGAGGTCAAAAGGCTTGTGATGCTAAAAGAATACACTTTCAGTGTGGGCACATTTTAACATGCCCAAGGGAGAGTACAGAGAGCATAACTCAAGACGTCCTGGAATGAGGGAGCTGGGACATGCTAAAGGATTGGTTCAGGGCCAAAAATATATCCAGGTCTTAGTCACCAGAGAGACAAGACAAGGCTATAAACAAGTTTCAGTCGTTGGAAAAGGAGGGGTGGGATGGGGAAGGAAGGGGTTTATAATCACTGGGTATCAGGTGCACTCATTTTGGGGCTATAGCAAGGGGGAGAAGTAGGCAAATAATACTATTAGCAGCTGCCCTCTAGACTTGATATTTCTAGGTTTCACCAAGCCTTCATCACTTTACATAGTGTTAGGAGACCTGATTTCTGGCTTTCAAACTTCAGGGCTGCTTCCTGACTGCAAGCAACGATCCAGGGTTTCAGAGGAAGGGCAGAGTCTCCCGTGTGTGTATATGACTTCCTGCCCCCCCCCCCCCACCTGATTTCACAGAAGGGAAATTTTGGGGAGTAGCCAGGGGAAGGTCCCACTGTCAATTATGGGACATGGAAGTTTCCATTCTAAAAGGTACCAGATATGGAGGGTTTTAGAAGAAGGGGTGGGATGTACTATATTTTGCCACATAATCATTGCAGATTTTATGACAATTTTTTTTTGCCAACAAGTGGACTGAGACCGTTATGTAAAGCTTTAAAAAAATTGTGCTGGTATTACTTAAAAATCATTTATTACTAAACTGTCTTTGGTGCAAGATTAGGATGTATGGAATACTCGTGAAGATACATTAAAATTGAATACTGACAATGCATGTGCACTGAGATTTCTAGGCTTGCAGTGCGTGAAAAATAAATGTGTATCCACATGACATTGGTGAACACATTGCTGCTCTGTTTACCTTTTTAGCAGTGTAAGAAACAGAATTATACTGCCATGAAAGGTTATAAACCTGTTCTTGGACTGAAAAAACAGGGTGTGATGGTTGTACGTTGGTGACAGTTGTGTGGTGAAATACTGTATTAGGCAGTAAGAGATGACATGTCTAGAGCAGAAGCTTTTTGCATACAAGTCATAAAGAGAGGGCCTCTCAAAACCAGAGGATTTTTTTTTTTGTTATGCGATATCCTGTCTTCTCAAGTAAATTATAAGCTTCCTGAGGGCAGGTACCGTATTTTATGCCTTTTTGTGTTGTACGTATTAGGTACAATAAATTCTTACCGATGGATTGATTGACTCCTGGCCTCAGGGTTGACTTTCCCTACAGGTGAAATAGTTTTGGGTAGGACAAGGTAAAATGGCATCAGTGGTAGATTAAAACCAGAAATATAGAATTATAGAGCTGGATATGAACCCCCTCATTTTACAGATGAGGAAACTGAGGCCAGGAAAGGTTGAGTCATTTATCTCAGGCAACATAGCTAGGTAGGCTGGTTAGGCTACTTCTAACAAACTAGGAGTAGAACTCAGATTTCTTGCTTCTTAGTCTAGTAGTGCTTTCCTGTATACTCACTCTTATCTATTGCCTGAAATTTTCACCATTACAGCTTCAGTTTTTTGAGTTAAAGCATTCTTTCTTTATGTTGTGCTTTTACTCAATGAAATGGTTTCTAATGGAGTCTTATTTTTATTTTTTAAAATTTGATAGTATTTTTCCCAATTACACATAAAGATAGTTTCAGCATTCATTTTTGTAAAATTTTGATTTCCAAATTTTTTCTTCTTCCCCTCCTCCCTCACTAAGACAGCAAGCAATCTGAGATAGGCCATACGTATGCAGTCATATCAAACATATTTCCACATTAGTCATGCTGTGAAAAAAGAATCAGAACAAAAGGGAAAAAACCACAGGAAAGAAAAAAAAACAAAAAAGCAAAAATAGTATGCTGTGATCTGCATTCATACTCCATAGTTCTTTCTCTGGAGGTGGATAGCATTTTCCGTCATGAGTCTTTTGGAATTGTCTTGAATCATTGTATTGCTGAGAAGAACTAAGTCTATTATAGTTAATCATCTCACAATGATACTGTTGCTGTGTACAATGTTCTCCTGGTTCTGCTCAATTTACTAAGCATCATTTCATGTAAGTCTTTCTAGGTTTTTCTGGAATCTGCCTGTTCATCCTTTTTTATAGCACAATAGTATTCCGTTATGTTCACGTATCGCAACTTGTTCGGTGAAGTCTTCTTTTTAAAGGCAAATAGGAGAGAGTCTTACATTATCACGTAATATGTGGATTGGCTTATTAAGAATTAGTTTATCAAATAAGTTAGTTACTTCTGTATGTATTGAAGAAAGAAAAGACACAGAACATATGAATATTGATTGGGAGGACAAGAAAGTCATAGGACCATACATAGATTCAGAGCTAGAAGGGACTTTAAAGGTCATAGAGTCAAACACCCTCATTTTGTAGAGGAAGAATCAGAATTTCTAGAGTGTGTTGTGTGTTGGGGTTCCTGGCACAGTTGGGGGACATTGAAAGGGCTAAGTGTGAGAAAAGAGGAGGTGACATAGAAAAGGGAAGAAAGGAATTCAGAATGGAGAAATGGCAAGTTTAGATCGACTTTAGCAGTTTTGCCTGGGCAGAGAATATCCCAGAAACACCATCGCCATCACCTGTTCTCCCGCTTTGTCTGCTTTGTCTCTTCCTGGGTCATATTAGCACATCGTTATTCATTCTAGGCAAGGCTTATTTAGATATATCTTGTTTGCTGGTGACACTAACTCTGACTCTCTGGCTTCTTGTCCAGTTATCCCTTCAACATCATGGGGGTTAGGGATGTGGTGCAATCTGGAAAATCCCCTTAATAGTTTTTGGCCCTCCCTTCATACCAGAGAAGTCTGATTTTTTTCTTTTTGGGGGTGTTTACAGTACCTTATTGTAAAATTTGGTTAAAGTATTTGGTCATAGGCTATGTGTAGGTCATTGTTAAGTAAAAATACTTTTTTTTTGTGTTGTCTGCTGTCCTTCACATGTCATCTGTGACTTCCACAAAACTCCCCCCAAATGACCATTTCATTTCTTATGCTGACCCATGATATAATAAAAACTAGATGGGAAAAGTCTCAGTGTGAAAGAGATAACTGTATTCTAAATCCCATTTTTTTCTGCCTTTAACTTATTCCTGTGAAACATGACATCATATACATATGTATGTGTATATATATGTGTGTACATATGCATGCATATATACACATATATTAATTATAATTTCTTGATCTTTGCAATTTGATATAATCTTCCCAGAAATCAAAAGCTAGCTTTTCTAACCTATAATATTTGCCAACACGCCTCCCACCCAGCCCCAAATCTTCACTTGACTGACTCCCAATTCTGGCCTCGTCCTATGGCTGTCTCCATCTGTAAGTCATGGCCCTGCTTTTGAAGAATGAATTGGTAGATACAAAAGCATTTTTTAAACACTATGTGCCTGGCACTGATCATTTGGATCATCCCTTTGGAGTAGTATCTTTCATCTCTGAAGATCTGTTGAAAGTAGACAAATTTTGCATCGTAAAAAATCAGATGGTGACATTGGGATTCTGGGTGTTTCACTCTTTTGGAATTCACCCTTTTGATCCTCCTCCCCATAAAATAAAATAATGTTGCAAAGCATTTTGTGAACCCTAAAGGACTATGCCAATACCAGCTGTTGTTACTGCTTGCTGATGCTTATTATTATCCTCCAAGCATAGTTTCACTTAGAGGAAAATTCCTATTCAAGTTCAGTACAAAGGTTTAAAATGATTCCCCTCAAAGAAAAACTTTAAGGGAAATAATATATCACCCCCATTTTACAGATGGGAAAACTGAAGCTCAGTTCCCTAAGAAGGGTTTCTGGGGAAATCAGAGACTTAATCACTTTTTAATACAGGGTGAGAGACTGAGGCAATATCTGAGAGTCTAATTCCTGAGTTATCCTTTCCCAGGTCCCACAGCCCCTGTTTTTGAAAGTATAGCTCATATGAATTTCATATGTCCTCTAGCAGTGTGCTAGAGATATCAGTCTCTCACAGAGAGCAGACAAGAATTTAATCTCTTAATAATTCCACCCAGGGCTTCAACAGAGCATAGTGTTTCTATGTGGTCGCCTGCCTGATAAAGGTCAAGATGAGCTGAGACCACCAAGCCCATTTCAGGGAAGATATTAGATCTCACTGGGATCGGTCTCTCAAAAGTGAGTTATTAGGGCTTTGTTTACTATGCCCTCTGGCTCCCTCCTTAATTAGGCAGAACTGATAAGCTTGATAAATTCTGAACTATTGCTTTCTCTTTGCCAATAACAAAAGATTACAGGGCTTGGGATGTTAGTTATTTTTACAGGAACCATTAAACTTCTGTGAAGATGCAGTTTTCCTTCCAATAGACTATTTGTTTGTCAGGAAAAGAAAGACCTTTTTTTTTTTTAAACCTGGGTCCTAATCCTACCCCTGTCCCTGACTATCTCTGTGACCTGGACGTCTCCCTGGACGACACTTCATTCATTTGTAAAGTGAGTTTGTTCCACCCTAAAACTTTAGATCTTATGATTCTATTTAATTCATTAAAATGACAAGGTGGCTAATTTACAAAATCCAGATTCACCTCTGAATCTCCCTTCTTTCTATCCCTACTTTTTCTCTAGGTTTCCAAGATCCCCCTTTCTACTAGACTGAACACACCATTATGAAGGAACTAACATACTTTTTTTTCTCCTCTGGTTTGATTAGCATATCTTTTGTTCCATGATGTAAAAGTGAGTGAAGAGTAAGGTTCAGATGTCAGTCAATAATTTACAATCTAACCTATAATAGTAATAGTTAGCATTTATATAGTGCATTAAAAACCTGCAAAGCAATTTATCTATCTATCTATCTATCTATCTATCTATCTATCTATCTGTCATTTTATTTGATCTTCGTAATAACCCTGTAGCCCAGTGAGGTAGGTACCCATTTTATGGGGGAGAAAACTGAGGATTTCAGAATGACTTGCCCATGCACACGCACTTATTAAGTGCCTAAGGCAGGATTTAAACTCAAGTCTTGGTGATTCCAAGTCAGACACTATATTCATTGTGCTACCTATTTCATTATCTGTTCACCTTCTTAACCAGCACCCTTCCCAAGCAAGTCTCATAAGGTTCAAGAGCATTGTAAAAACATGCAGACGTGCATTTATAGAGCAATATTTCTATGAGACATACCAGCTCTGAACTTCTTTCTTCTCTTCATCACATCTTCATATCTAGATCAGGTCATATGCTCCCTAGAAGTAGGATTTGATGGCTACCACCCTGATGGCCATACAATAGGTTTTTGAAGATAGCCATACTGGTACCAAGCGATGATGGTATTCAGGACCTTACATTTGTGCTAGCTATAATTCCACATTAAAAAAAGTTATATTGATATTTTGGGGGGAAACAGCACTGCCATTTACTTTTATATTGCTCATATTAAACCCTCCCTTGTAACATATGAAAACAATTCAGCAAAACTGAATGACAAAGCTACTTCATCTGACAGAGCATGCAACATTCTGTACAGGTATTTCAAAACTGAGAAGAAGGGGATCTGTTTCCTTATCTATTCTTTGGGACCCATGTTAGTCATTGCAGTTAATCTGAGTTTAACTGCCTTTTAATGTTTTCCTTTACATATTTATAGTCTTTTTGAATAGTTCTTACTTTTCTCTGCATCAGTTCTTATCTTCTCATATTTTTCTGAATTATTCACACCCAAAATTTCTTTCAGTTTGAAAATGTTCCATTCATTACATTTCAAGGCCTCAATTTGTTCAGTCAAATGGATAGGCAATTTTTTTCCCCATAGAAGAGCTATCTCAAAAAGTGATGCTTATGAATATTTTGATTTTCCTAGTACCCTTCTTTCTGACTTTATCCTTCTTGGAGTATGTGCCTAGTAGTGGACGCTATACTCTCATGATTTTTTCATATTTGAGTCATGCCATTCATTGAACCTTTCTTTCCCCTTCCTTTTAAAAAAAAAATAGCTTCAGGGCTCTGTCTAGACTCTAGAGACATAGAAGACCAGATTAACTCCTTCTTCTGGTTCCTTTCCAGTAGTTCCAGAAAGGCTGCTGCCTCTGGCCTAGTCATCAAGTAAGTCCAGCTGGTCAAGATTGGGGCTTCTGATACTAATTTGATTGCACAATTGAATGGCCTATATCAGAGACAACATCTGCTTTGAATATGCTAAATATACATCAGTCTTTCAGGTACTTGGGAGGAAATGTCAACTTGGGAATTGGCTAGAAGCTACAGCTGGAAGTGATAGCTATTCAATGTGTTCAATATATGTGAAGCCACAAGAGCGCTTGTCTGGGTTGTTGTAAAGGTGATTCTGTCCAGGCATAATTTGGGCTTAATGAAATCCCTTCTAATGCAAAGATTCTGTGATTCTCAGTCAAGTCTGCAGTGGGTCACGTGGATTATCCTCTTTTTGATTGGAGTACTACAAATTTAGAGCTGGAAGGGACCTTGGAGGCTATTGAATCAATCCCCCCCCCTTTCATTTTACAGGAAAGGAAACTGAGGTCCAAAAAACCCTGTGGTCACACAGTAATTTAAAATCAGGTCTTCCAGCTCTAAATCCAGTCTACTTTTCATTTGGTCTTTCTATAAAAGGTGTGTTACTGTATCAGCAAGCACCCTAGCATACCCAGGGTGGCTGCTAGCCCAGGTTCTTAAATCTGCTTTTCTAAAGGAAAGCAATTCAAAATGGGTTAACAATCTTACTTTAATCAATCAAACATGTATCATTTACCTAGTTCAGGGGAAAAAGTCAGCACCCTGAACTTCAGAGAATGCAAACAGAATACAAAAACAGATTAACAAGCAGAAGTTACAAGCAGACAAAGAAACAGATCAGCAGATGGGCTTCCAATCATCTGACCATTACATCCATACCTATTCAGTTACCAGAGAGGGAAGCACCAACATCTGGGTTTTTCAAAGACGGGGGGCTCAATGGCTTCCCAGAATCTTGTCTGGCCAAATCACACAACTCTTCTCAAAGTGAGCCCCAAAGCAAAAAAACTCATATCAGGCTGTATATAGCCTTCTCCTGGATCAGAGAATGTCACAGCCCTCTTGACCCACTGCCCAATCACAAAGTAATAAGGCATGGGCATTCCTGAAGAACAAGCCTCCTGCTACAGGCTCCATGTGACCACATTCAGCCTATTAGGGGGCAGAGTATACTTCCAAATCAGGGAAGGTTCTCAGAGTCACTTAAGCCACTTAAACAAAGGGCCTAGGGGCAGGGAAGATCTTCAGATTCCCATAACAGTTACCCAAGGACTCCCATTATTTCTGGGCCAAGTTTCTAAAATCATAAACCAGGGGTTATTTTTCAGGGAACCCCAAAACAGTCTTCTTTCTCTGACTTCATGGCCATATTGTAGGTCTAAGAGATTTCTATTCCCTGTCCAGAGGGTGCTTCCAGGACTGCAGAACCTGGGGTTGCTCTTGAGGAAACTCCTAATGTTGCCATTGTCTAGGCAATCTCCTTTCTCAATCTAGATTACATTCCAGGATTATACTGCCTAAGAAGTAAAAATTTCCTTTTCTAAATACAGGACACTGGGGTTCAAGAATATCATCTTTGAACTCTTCTCTTTGGCAGGGAAAGTAAGTACATGCTGCTTCTGTCATGAAGTTCTACAGGAACTCTGTCATTGCCCTAGCTACATGTCTTAGGGTTGGGTTTCCAGGGAGTCCAATGGTTTTTAAATGATCTCTGCTTGACTTTGTTTGGTTTTTATACCAGATATCTTACATATTCTTCTGCTTTTTTCTAATATTTTTATTTTGTTCTAATATTTCTTGCTGTCTCATGGAATTATTGATTGTTTTATGGTCTAGTTTTCAAGTAGTTTTTTTACTTGGATAATGTACAATCTAGGATTTTATTTTTAAAATATCTTTATTCTCCTTATAATTCTTTCTTCTAGAATCCTTAATACTTATCTTTTACTTAGTTTATTCTAGGTATTACTGCAATATTTGTGGAAAATCCATTTTCTCTTTTGAGTTAACCCTTGCAATCACTAGGGAGTTCCTTACTCCTTTTTTAGAGATCTTCTAATCTAAAATAAAAAAAAAAGACTGGTTGATGTTTTCTTTGATTTGCTCTTTAAAATTCTTTGGTTTTAGTTTCTGATTTGGGGCTTGGTGCAGGGCCTAGCTCTGTCACTTGATGCACTTTTGATGGGGTGATTGTCCCTGCTTAGTCTTACTCTATGACCTTCACTGACCTATACCTTCTAGAATTAAGTGCTTTGTATCTTTGAAAGAGAAAGAAAGAGGGAAGGAAAGAAAGAAAAGAAAAGAAGGAAGGAAGGAAGGAAGGAAGGGAAGGAGGGAGGAAGGCAGGCATATTGCCCAACTGGAAGTTTGGTCAGCTCCTTCTTTACTCATAGAGGTTGTTGATTGTCCTTCATTCTAAAAAAGGATGGTGACATCAGGATGGTGATGCCATGACATGCAAATGAATTGGATTTAAGTGAGGGAAGGTTGTACAAAGTCACCAGCCTCATTTTCTCCTACGCAGTCATCTGGGTCCGGTGGCCAGATATAGATTGGGACAACTAGAGATGGCTCAGGATGCAGGGGAGCCTTGGCCTTTTCAAGCTGTTTTAACAGGTCTCAGTTTGACTGAAGCAGTGCTCATTCAGTTATTAAGGCTTAGTAGAAAAAAGAGACAAAGAATGGCCTCTTTAAAAAAAATAGATCTGGGACGGGAAGAGAAAGAAAGAAAGGAAGAAAAAGGAAGGAAAGCTGTGTTGCCTAACTGGAAGTTTGGTCCCTAGTGGGCAGCTCCTTCTCCACTCACAGAAGTTGCTGTTTGTCCTTCATTCTTGAAGAGGACTTTGTTTGTTTGTTTCTTTCTTTCTTTCCTCTCCACATAGGGTATCACTCCCTTACCTGTCCTTCTCTGCCCATAGGGAATATAAGCTTTAATCTCTGAACTTTTTGTTTGTTTGTTTTGTTTTTTTCTCTCAAAGACCAACCTTAACCGCAAATCACTCTCATCCCAGACCATGCCCTGCTTGGTCGCTGTCTGGCTCAGAATGGACATAAATAACAATGGTTTCTGTTTTGGCCAGAAACCCTGAGGGTCTTCCCCTCCCAGATCTATATTTTTTTTAAAAGCAAGCCATTCTTTGCTTCATTTTAAAATTAAACTTTAATCACTGGATGGGCACTGCCTCAGTCAAACTGAGACCTGTTAAAGACCCCACTGCATCCTGGGCCATCTCCAAAGTCATCCTGATCCATATGTGGCCACTGTACCCAGATGACTCCAGAGGAGAAAGTAAGACTAGTGATGTTGCAGAGCCCTCTCTCTCTCCCTCACTTAAATCCAATTCGTTTGCATCTCATAGCATCACCTCCTTGATGTCACGGTTGTCTTTGAGCATGTAGGACAAATAGTAGCAGCTTCATATCTTTAAGGCTCAGGGCAATGGATCTTCAGGGTACTTAGTTTATGGCATCTCAGAATGCAGTGCTGGGGATCCTCTGGCCATTACTCCCCAGGACTTCCCTTGTCTCCACCCTGACACTTTGTGATAATTCTGAAGCTTTCTGACCTCCCTGAGGCTTTCTCAGGTTGCCCTTCTCTCTTGTTAACCTCAGGACACAGAGCCTTACAAGCTATCTGTGTCTCCGGCCCATCACTGGTCATGCTGGTTGGCTTATTTGCCTATTCTGGTGCTGGCTTCACTGGTAGCCCCCTTTCCCCTTGCCAGTGTGTTTCTGGTTGACTTTTTGTAAAGTTCTGGGGCAGAAGGATACCATCTGTCTGCACTGGTTAGATCATAGTATAAGTGACTCATTTTGAGAAAAAGTTTGAAAAGCCTGAGAGTGTCTAATGGAGGGCAATCAGGATGGTGAGAAGCAGTGGGTGGAAGTTGCAGAGAGACAAATTTCAGCTTATATAAAGGAAAAATCTTCTTAACAGTCAGAGCTGTCCAAAAGTAGAAGTGTCTGCTTGGGTTGGTGCCGAGTTTCCCATCACAGAGTACGTAAGGGATGGGTGGAGGATGATTTGCCAGAGATGATATGGAAGGGAATCTTGCTTAAGTATGGGTTGGATTAAAAAGCTTCCCAGATACTGTCCAACTCCATGATTCTATGGTGTTACTAAAAGTAGGAAAAAGTATTACTAAAAAAGGTTTTAGCCTCCTATCTTTATACATAGAAAGTCCTACAACCAAAAAGATATATTCTAGGAGCTAGCTTGAGAAAATAATGTCAAAGATCATCCCTGTTAATGTTTATATCATATGTCTGAGTCCACCAGGGTCAGAATATTCCACTGGTTCCAGGCCATTTGGCAGACAAAAGCATGGAGGAGAGGCACATGGAAGGAATGATGGAAGAAAAGAGTGAAAAGGATGTGTGGGAAGGATCATGATAGAAACATTTATAAATGAGCCTTTCTGTGCCTAGTTTTCTTTCTCTTACTGTCTCTTCAAAATTGCTGCATAGGACTAACACCTACTATAGAGTCAGCTCATGATTTGTAGAAAGTGGTGTAGCTGACCAGTAACACTTAACAATCTTTTAAGTAATTGATGACCATGGAACAAATAAAATTCTAATATCGGTCTTCTGCAGAGATTACTTGGAACACATCCCCAGCATTCTTTATGTGACACTGAGATACTTTGACCATTCTGTGTTTTGCACATAGATTTTAGTGAAGTCAGGATATTCTTAGTACCAGAAGAAACTATGTCTGGTGGCTCATTCTTGGTCCACTTGGATTCAGAGCACATCAGAGATAAGAAATTGCTCTGTAGGTAGTGACTTTAATCTAGTCATTCTGTGATACTTTGGAAGCCATTCTTGGTTAGGCTAGAAAAAGTACTTTGTAAGAAGCAAATATAACTGGCCTTCTTCTAAGACTGCATAACCAGGAAAACATAAATATGAAAGCACATGATCAAGTTCAAATTGACATCATTTTCAAGTAATGCAAGAATACAAACTGAGCCAAGGACATGATTTCTTTTGCATTTTACAAAAGTGCAACCAAATCAAAAGTAGTGAACTCTGAGGAAATGAATATTTTTACATTTATCATCATTCACCATATCATCTAGTATTGTGATATTTTGGGAACATTTGATTAATTTATTAATCAAATTAATTAATATATTATGACATTGTACAAGGCTTCACAATAGTAGTGGCCAGTTTATTACTATCAGGAGGAAGTTCTACTTACCCTTCTTTAAGAAAAAGACCAGAATTTAAGAATACCTTGAAGGACCAAGCAAAATTTTGCATCAACTGATGTGCCTGGTCCTTCTAGTCCCTCCTACACGTTGCATGCATACATTAATCGGAGCAATTTAAGGTAGTTCATCTGTGAATGTTTCAACCCTGTCCCATGCTATAGTGCTGATCTGGTTTGTCAGTAATGTGGCTAGATTATTGACAGAAATACCTTGACCTTTTGGAGCCTGGGTTTCTTCACTGTAAAAAATAAAATCAGATTGAATTAGCAATTGTTAATGTCTCTTCTGCTTTGACATTCTATGATTCCAATGTTACCCGGAAGATAAAGTTTAACATAAAAAGCAGAGAGGATATTTTCCATGAAATCTATATTACTGACCCAGGATTATAGTAGCAACATATGGTGGACTATCAGACCAATTAGAAAGAGGTCAGCTGAAAGTTATTCTAGGAACATTTGGGTTTTTGTGCCCATGTGAGCTGGAGGTAAGAATGAGAGTGCCTGCCTCTTTAGATGAACATCAGAGATCCAGATTTGAAAAGGACCTCAAAGGTCATCCAATCCAACCCTCTCATTTTGCCAATGATCTCCTGAATGAAATCTTCTGATACCTCATCTCACGTAGAGACTCTGTGTTGACTTGTGAGTCCATCATCCAAGAAAGTGCATAGCTAACTATAGTGTGACATAATGTGAAATTTGCCCACTCAGCACTATATACATATACATATGTATGTGTATGTGTGTGTATATATATATATATGTATATATATATATATAGATACACACGTGTGTGTGTGTGTGCATGTGTGTGTAAAACTCATGGAAACCATTGATTATATTCTTTTTTTGTAGGAGAATCCAGTGTGCTCAGGGGACTTTTGAAATATTGAAATTATCTCTGTTGTAAATACTGGATCACAATTTCCTTTTTGGTAGTTGCTAGTTCTTTATGGGGCTGGGTTTTCCAATGATGGTTAAAGAAATCCCCTTTCTCTGTTGTTGAGGAATACACCAGCCACTATAGGTCATGTAACAAATTATTTGGTAACTTAGCTTGCCTATTAGCCTGTGTGTGTCCAGAATATGAATAATCTTAAATCCCATTTGTCAGCCTTCTTGAATCATGGTCCTTCAACCTTTGATTCCAGAAGGTGTTATTAAATGAGCAAGCTGATTTCAGGAAAAACCTGGAAAGACATAAACTGATGCAAAGTGAACTAAGAACTAGGAGAACAGTGAACACAGTAACAGCAATAGTGTATGATGATCAACTGTGAAGGACAGCTATTCTCCCTAGTATAATAATCCAAGACAATTCCAAAGGACTCCTGATGAAAAAATGCTATCCACCTTCAGAGAAAAAACTGGTGGAGTCTGAATGCATACTGAAGCATACTATTTTTCACTTTATTTTTTAGGATTTTTTAATGTGTCTTTTCCAACATAACTAGTATGGAAATATGTTTTGCATGATTGCACACGCATAACCTATATCAAATTGCTTACTGTATCGGTTAGAGGGAAAGAAAGGGAAGGAGGAAGAGAATTGGAACTCAAAATTTAAAAAAAAATTAATGTTAATGTTAAAAATTGCCTTTACATATAATTGGGAAAAATAAAATATTTCTTTTTACAAAAGAGGTGTTGTCAAAGATGCAGCTTTAACTGACCTTTTGATGGAGTCATAAATACTTAACTCTTTTTTTGCCTTTGTGCCCAGGATCTCAGGCGACTTGTTGCA
Organism: Pseudochirops cupreus; assembly: GCA_028627135.1. Lineage (NCBI taxonomy): Eukaryota > Metazoa > Chordata > Mammalia > Diprotodontia > Pseudocheiridae > Pseudochirops > Pseudochirops cupreus. Next base: position 438,923,381 of record CM053580.1, on the reverse strand, counting down.
TTAGCCTGGTACACAAGTCTTCTCCATGGGACAAGTGCAACATAGAGGAACATTGCAAAATACGGAGTAAGTCACCTAAAAACAAAAGACAGTAGAGTCACACTGCTCTGACCTGAGTTGTCATTGGGCTTTCTTATTTTCCATCTTTGCAAGAAAACCAGCTATTCAACTTCATTCGGTAAAATGGACCAGCCTATAACAAACCCAAACTGGAAGGTCCTGGCACTCCTTGCTTTTATTTATTTGCCCATAGGCACCTAAGAGTGGGAGAGAAACTTGTGCCCTCATTAGGGATATTGGTAGCAGCCACTGCCTTTCTTCATCTATGGAACACTTGCCTTGCCTTTCTGATGGCAGTGAAATCTGAAAGAATATATGGTTAGGTATTGATAGTGACCTTTTCCCATTCGTGTATTTTGAACTCTATATGAGACTGATATGAGTTTGTCATGCTCAATTAGGTGATTAGGATGAATAGAACATGTGGTTGCTAGTTGCTGATATATCCTCAGTGAGTTGTATAAGTGGACTTCTGGAGTATGCGTGCTGGTTGATACTTAACTGGAAATTTTCCTTAGCCATCCTTTCTATCTTAGGTAACTTTTTGAAACAACTATCAAATGATTATATCAATACATGGAGAAGTATCTTTTGATGAAATGAAATACAGGTTTATATTAAAACACTAAAAAACAGGAACAAATGAACCTTTCCCTAATATTGTAGATAATATCTATGTAAAACCAAGAGCTAGCATTATCTGTAATGGAGAAATGCCAGAGGCTTTTCTAGTAAGATTAAAAGTAAAACAGAGATGTTCATGATCACTGCTATTCTTTCATACATGTCTAGAAATGCTCCCATAGTAATGTAAGGAAATTAAATTGGGGCGACAAGCACAGTCAAAAAGAAAATAATATCATAAACTTGCAGATGATATGGAGGTCTGCTTAGGAAGCTCCAAAGATTAATTAAATTAATTAATTAAAATGAACTGAAATAATAACTTCAGTAAGGGGTTTCTTACCTCAGCTTCAAAAACTCCGGGTCCATTGGATCCATAGAGCACAGCTGGCTACATCTCTCTATGAAGTTTCTGAGAGTACCTCTGAGGGACTGAGTGTCTCTTCTAATGCTATCAGCTCAAACACCCGTTTTGGTTTATTTCCCCCACAATATAAATTACTCAGAGCCAGTGATTAGTGCCCCAATATAATTTGGCTCTACATTCATACCTTCTAAATCATGACTTTCTGTATTGCGGTTTTGATATATCGCGGGTTGGAATAAGAAAATAAATGGAATTTTGGAGGGAGTTTTGTGGAAGCCACAGACAATATGAGAAGGCTGGCAAAAGACACAGAGCCTGTGACCAAATGCTCAATCCAAATTTTACAATAAGGTATTGTAAACACTCCACAAAAGAAAAAGAAAAAGTTTAGACTTCTCTGGTACAAAAGGAGAGCAAAAACATTTTATGGGGATTTTCCAATTCATGGGGGTGCTATATCCCTAACCCCCATTAGGGATAACTAATAACTGTAGTATTATTCAACCTAGGGCAGCAAGATGGTGCAACGGATAGAATACAGGCCTGGCGTCAGGAAGACCTGAGATCAAATCTAGCCTCAGACAATTACTAGCTTTGTGGCCCTGGGAAAGTCACTTAACCCTGTGTGCCTCAGTCCCTCATCTGTAAAATGAGCTGGAGAAGGAAAAAGCAAACCTTTTCAGTATCTTTGCCAAGAAAACCCCAAATGGGGTCAACAAAGAATCAGGAATAACTGAAACGATTAAATAACAACTTTTTAGAAAACACTTTAACTTGTCGACATCGTCTGGAAATCGATGATAAATAATTAACATTAATAATTTTTTTACAATGAGCTATTTACTGAAAAGATACAGTGAGAACCACAGTACTATAACATCTTTCTGAACCTGGGCGTACTCCGCCCTCTGCTTCCTGGGCCCTGGGGAGAACAGTCTCAAATTTGAAGTGGTTGCTACAAACATTCATCTCATCAAGTTTGCTTCCAGAGGTAGCATAATATCAGGAAGAGTGATTTCCCTGCTGTAAAACAAATGGATTGATTTAAGGATGGGCTTGGTATTGTAGGTTGCTCCTCAGGGCTTCCCTTTTCTCTGGGCCTAGTCACCTGAAAAACAATTCTGGCCTCTTCTCACCTTTGTAGGCTCACAAGACCTTAACCTAGTCTGTTCTTCCTGCAGCATCTATGCACCTAGAAGTGAAAAAGCAAACACAAAAAGGTCATGGAATAGATACCCTGTGTTCATAGGCTGTGTGATGGCCTGGGTGAGAAGATAAAGGCCTCAGGCTCAGAAAAAGGCTTACAGCTTGTCTTCCCTTAGTTATCACCAGGAAAGATGGATGTTTCTTCCTTGAAGCCTTCACCACCAAACTGATAAAGTTCTAGAAAAATTCTTGTACCAATAAGACAAAAAAAATATGTTGAGAGGATAAGCTCTATGCCTAAGAGGAAACAAATGATGGTATGATGGTCTTCTTAGAGAATCATAGAGTCAACTAATTAATTCATTGAAATCATTAAAAACTTTGTGTGCAGAAGTAGGAGGTAAAATAAAGCCATGTAAATCATCATCTCCACATATTTGACAGGAGGGTGGCCCAGTGCTGGACCTAGCATTAGAAAGATTGGAGTCTGAATACTGCCTCAGATGCTTCCTCATAGTGTGACTCTGCAGAAGTCCTTCAACCTCTTTTGTCCTCAGTTTCATTGTCTATAAAGTGAAATTTATAATGGCACCTACCTTATAGCACTGTTGTGAGAATCAAATGAGGTAATAGGCAAGGCACTTTGCAAACCCTAATGTTCTATGTAAATGCTCGAGTATTCTGATTCTGATTATATTATCAACAAATTCTAGAATGAAGAGATAAGACTAGATATATATTGATCTAATGCTCATTTGCAAAGAGATGATACCTAAACCCATGGAGTTTCCATGACTATAGAATATATTTGAGAACCCACCTACCAAGGCACACAAGAATTACATGAATGCGACTGTAAGATATTATTTACAGAATAAAGACAGTTTTAAATAATTGGAAAAATATTCATTGTGTATGATTGGGTGTGCCAACACAGTAAAAATTAAAATACCACTTAATTTACTATTCAGTACTATACTAACTAAATTACCAAAGGTATATTTTATAGAACTAGAAAAAAGTATAACATTTATCTTGAGGAACATGATGAGGTCGAAAATCTCTCAAGGGAAATAATTTTAAAAGTAGGAAGGAATGAGTTTGGCATTACCAGATCTCAAACTAAACTACGAAGCAGTAATAATTAAATCTCTTGGATACTTGTTAAAAAAAAAAGTTCAACAAATTAGGTACATGAGATCCAGAAGCAAACAAATATAGCAGCACAGTGTTCAACAAAACAGAAGACTCCAATTACTGGGAAAAGGAAAGTGAAATAAAATAAAAACTTCCAGAAAAAGGGGAAATCCGACTAGAAGAATTAGAATGAGATCAACATCTCATAATACTTACAGCAATAAGCTTCAAATGCATAGGCGACCTAGATATAAAAAGATCACATCATAAACAATTAAGGAAAGTAGAGAAAGATACTTTTCACAATTGTGAGTGGGGAAAAAGTCCTTTTGAACAGAGGAGAGAGAAATTGTTGTTCAGATGTTCAGTTATGTCCAACTCTTCGTGACCCCACGAACCAAATTGTCCATGGGGTTTTCTCGGCAAAGATACTGGAGTGGTTTGTCATTTCCTTCTCCAGTGGATTAAGTCAAACAGAGGCTAAATGACTTGTCCAGGGTTGTACAACCAGTAAGCGTCCAAGGTCATATTTAAACTCAGGTCTTCTTGACTCTAGGACTAGTGTTCTATTCACTGAAATTAGCTGAAAATAAAATGGACAAGTGTGATTAAACAAAATTCGAAAGTTTTTATGCAAACAAAATCAATTTAGTTAAAGTGAGAAGAGAAACAATTGAGGGAAAGTGCAACAAACTTCTCAGATAAAGTTCTGATACCTAATATACAAGGGGAAGGGAACAAGCATTGATTAAGTACCTACTGTATATCAGGCACTGTGCTAAGGGCTTTTGTATACACATGTATATAATAGCATTTATAAAACCCTTTAGGGTTTGTAAAACACTTTACAAATATCATTTCATTTTATCCTCACAACAATCTTGTGAATCAGAGTCTAGTGTTGTCCCAATTTTACAGTTGAAGACACTGAGGCAAATAAAGGTTTAACCCAGGCTCATAGCAATTAAGTGTCTGAGGCTGGACTTCAAGTGTTCCTGACTTTAGGTCCAGTGCCCTATCCATTGTGCCACCTATTTGTTTCTGTATATGAGAGGAAGCAAGAGGCTACTTTTGCTGCAGCAGTGATTGATAATATAGTTTGGAGCTATCAGACACACTCCCTCCCACCCCTCATGCAGCCCACCACACTCCCAGGTGGGCAGAACCATATTAAAATATAATCGGGAAGCATTTTTTAAAAATACAATAGAATGTAGATAATGTAGATATGTGGTTTTCAAAGTCACTCTGCAGTACACAGAGATCCTACTGTACAGTTTAATGACCCTGATTTCTATTTGAGTTTTACATCACAGGTATTGGAGGCATAGTAGTGGTAACTGTCCTCAAAGCCAGGAAGAACTGCATTCTAGCCCCACCTCTTACACATTCTAGCTGTGTGAGCAAGTCACTTAATCTTTAGGCAGCTAAGACTCAATTGTATCAAAGATGACAATCTACATTGATAGAGTTATCTTCACCTGAGAGTTTCTTATACCAATGAAATCATAGAACTAGTTCAGTAGTTTCTGATAGACCAAATAGAAACTGATCCCTACAGGTGGCTATTGACTTAAGATAATCACAAATTAACATTATCTATGTTCTGCTGTTTTTTTATTTTGTTAAACAATTCCCAATTACATTTTGAGCTGATTCAATTCCATTCTAGAATTAATTTCGCAGTCTGCCTGCCAATGGTTTGACCCCTCTAGTCCAGTCCATAACCCTATCCAAGACATAAGGGGAATTAATATAAATATAGGAGAACAAGAAAACATTCTCAAACAGATCAATGGATATGACAAAGTAGTTCTCAATAGAAGAAATACAAGCTATCAACAATGATAAGAAATATTTTCCAAGTCACTAATAATAAGAGAAAAGAGAATTAAAAACAACTCTGAGGTACGACCTCATACCCATCAGATTGGCAAAGATAAGAAGAAAGGAAAATGACAATTGTTGGAGAGACGGGAGAAGCCAAACACACTAATGCACTGTTGTTGGAGATGTGAATTGGTCAAAACCTTTCTGGAAAGCAATTTGGAATTCTCCCCAAATATCCTCTCAACCCAGAATCAGTCACTTGACAAACATTCCGTAACTGCTTACTATGTACCAATCACTGCAAATTATATCATAGTATATTATATTTATTATTGTATCATATTGTATTTGTTATGTTATATTATTTATGTTATTTTATATCATATATTCACATACATGGATACACATATGCATGTGTATCCATGTATATATATGTATATGTGTGTGTGTGTATGTGTATACACATACATATATAAGGTAAGCAGTCTCAGAGGGAAGTCAGTAGCATTACGACAGATCAGGAAAAACCTCTTGCAGAAGTCAGGATTTTAACTGAGTTTTTTAGGGTTTCAGGGAAGTTGGGAGACAGAGTTGAAGAGGGAGCACGGTTCAGGTATAGAAGTCCTCTAGCAACAACGTACAGCCAGAAGATGGAGCTTCTTGTTAAAGGAATAGCAAGAAGACTGGTGTCGCAGGATTGTAGACTACAAGGATGGTATCAAAGTGGGAGAAGACTGGAATAGAACGGGAAGAGGTTATGAATGGCTTTAAATGCCAAAAAGAGGATTTTGTATTTGATCTTGGAGGTAACCGGAGTGTATGGGATCAAAATAAATGACATGGTCAGACCTAAGTTTAGGGAGATCACTTTGGTAGCTGAATGGAAGATAGGCTGGATTGAGAAGAGACTTCTGACAGGAAAATCAACTATTGCAGTAGTCCAAGTATGAAATGATGAGGGCATGGACCAGGGCGGTGGCAGTGTCAGAGGAGAGACTGCAATCCAGACTCCTTTAATATGTCCCAGAAAAACTCTTCATCGTGGAAGATTACTTCAGCTCTGGAACTGACACATTGGAAGGACCTTTAGCCCTGTGGTCACTCTGTCTGATTAAAGGGCTTCTCCCAATACTTCTATTCAGGGAGAATGCCCAGGCCAGTCACGCCTTCATTTCTCTTGCAAATGAGACTTTTCCAACTTGTCCCTACAACAAGTTCCTCCCTTCCCCTTCAACTTCCTTTTTTTTTGTGGTGTCTTCCTCCATTAGAATATAAGCTCCTTGAGGCCAGGGACTGTTTTTCTTTTTGCTTGTATTTGTATTTCCAGTATTTAGCATAGGGCCTGGCACATAGTAAGCAATTAATAAATGCTTGTTGACCAACTGATTGTGAATATAGAATTGATAGGAGTTGGATATAGTGTGTTAGAATGAAGAGTCAAAGAGGACTTGTAGGTTGTGAGTATGGGTAGCTAAGAGAATGGTAGTGCCCTTGAGAGTAATAGAGAAGTTTGGAAGAGGGGAAAGTGCTCAGGTAAAAGATAATGAGTGACTGCTACAAGGCAAACACCCCAAAGAAATCAAAGGAAGAGGAAAAGGACCCACATGTATAAAAGATGTATAACAGCATCTTTTGTTGGAGCAAAGGACTAGATTCTAGGTAGGTGACCCTCAACTGGGAAATAAATGACTGATCTCATAATGGGTTGTAAAGAGAAGAATGGAATGCAAGTACGTGGTAAGAAATGAAGGATCCAATTCAGAGAAACCTGCGAAGACTTGAATAAATTGATTTAGAGTGAAATAAGTAGAATCAGAGAACAATTTGTACAATGATTATGACATCATAATGGAAAACTGTGAAAGATTTAGGAACGCTGATCAATGCAATGGCTGCCCAGGAAAGAAGATAGATGATGAATCATGATTTCCACCTTGTGACAGAAAAGGAAAAGTCTAGAGGTGCTGAAGAAAGCATAGATATCCAGGCCCAGTCATTGTGTGGATTTTTTTTTTTTTTTTACTAACCTTATTAGTTAAAAGAGAGGGATTGTATGTGTGTGTGGGAGGGAGGAGTTTGGAGTGAGAAAGGGGCATTAATAATAATTACGTCTCTAAAAAGAAGAAAAGATAAAGAAGGGCATCAATGTAATTTTTAAAATGCACAGAAGTTAGGAGGAAGATACAGACATGAAGGACAGTTTTGTAGCTACAGTTAAATTTATTATGTATTTTAAGACACAAGTTGCATGTAGCAGAAGTTCATGGTTTCATTATCAATCCTCTTTTTCTATTCTTAATTGCATATAAAATGATCATATTTGTTGATATTTGCAAAGTTCACAATAATAAAAAAGCAGGTTGTACAATAAATTACACCTGAATTACTCTCATACTCAGAGACTGAGGCTTGCACTCATTATGAAGAGTACAGTTTGTCTTTCACCACACATTTACCTCTGAACCTACTAAGCCTCCCTCTGTCTCTCTGCCTAGATCTTCTTCCTTTTATCTTTTTCTCTCTTCCTCTTCACTTTTTCTTTTCATCCTTTCCTCCTCCTCCTCCTCCTCTTTCTCCTCCTCTTCTCTCTCTCCATCTTTTTTCTCTTTCTCCTCTTCCTCTCCCTTCCTCCCTCCCTGCCCCCTTCCCCCCTCCCTGCCCCCTTCCCCCTGCTCTCTCCATAGAAAGACAGTGCATATGTATATATACAACATATACATGTGTTACATACATTATAATTTATTGTATTTATTAGTTTTGTCTTCTTTTTAATTATAACAGTAGACAAGCTATTTTATGTTTCTCTCTCCCCCCAAAAGAAGTTGTTTTAAAATCGTGCCTGACCTTTAACTGGGTTTCTTTAGCGTAACCTAGAATTACTAGGTTAAAAATCAACAATAAAACCTCTTTCACTTGAGTGGGATCATATAATGAGATGACCCAGTAAAGGGGTTGATTAAAGGAATAAAATAAAAATAAATGTATTTTGTAAGGGGACTAGAGGGGTGAGTGTGGGAAGAGGCTTCAGAGAAATGGGGACCAAGAAAGCAAACATCCTTGTGATTCCCTCCTGAGGCACTACACTATTCCCACACCACCCCCAATTTTTGCAGGACCCTCAGGCCAGAACGAATATTTCAGAAATAAACTAGGCTTCTTCCAAAGGGTTATATGGAGCCAGATTACCAATTAGAGCCTGGATTTGCTCTCACTAGGAGCCTGCTTTTTCAGAAGCTATGTGACTTGAAAGTGCGGGCCATGGTGCCTGAGAACCTTCCCCATATAGTGCTTCCACTCTCTCTTGTCAGTGTAAATGAACCAGAAAATACTCCAAAGTGACAGGAGTGAGCATGGTAAAAACGCTTGATTTCTTTTGTGTGCATGTGGGTGTTATGCATAAGAAATCACATTTTTCCTAAGACTAGGTATACTTTCTTTCCTCTTTTATGACAAAGCTCTAAATTTAATTATTTGGCTACTGCTACTTTAATTAAAAAGTCTTGTTCAGCTTTAGAGGCTTCTCTTTTAAATCCCAGAAATTAGGATTACACATAGCATGTCATTTCTTTCTTTCTTTTTTTTTTTATATCAGTGCTCTATAGGGTTACTATAATGATAGAAAAATGAATTACCTCAATAGTGGGAGCTAATCATATTCGGTATTTCTCCCCCAATATTGCCAGATTACATTAATCATAAATGTCAGCAGTGTCTCCAGATGACTTCTTGACTTTTGACAAAAAGCCTTCATCTCGGCCCTTTAAATTCCAAGGTCAAGGAGAATGTAACAACCAGAATAATTATTAGCATTATTTTACCTTGACATTTCAGCCCTGCTTTCCAGTTTAACATTCCACCCAGGCAATGAAGACGAATGTCATCTATCGATTCACTGGAGGGAATTGCCCCAATTAAACCTGACTTTAAGAATATTTGAAATGCTGTATTAATTTGCTGTCCTCTTTTAAAGTCAAAAATACTTCATGGAGGAGAAGAATTTTCATTAAAAGCATTAAGGATTTACCGTGACAAGAACAAGCCATTTTTGAATTAAATTGCGTTTTCTTCTCCCCAGGCTAGAATAATCATCAGGGTGCTTCTGTCAGCCCAGGGTCCCCTTGTCAGTGGATGGTGCATCCTCAGGAGTCTCTGAGTTTCCTGGGAGCACAGTTAGGATTTTGTCATATCAGGAACCATCAGTTATTTTTTGGAAATTATGCCCTTCTAAGCTCACAGACCAGACCTCATCCCAATATATTCAATCATATGCAACAATATTTCTTTGAAATATTTTTTTTTCTATCCCAGGCCAAGAATGTTGGATATCCTTAACAACCTAGAATACTTCACGTGAATGAATATTTTAAAAAAATGTATTAAGCTTTTTTACTCAATGCCAGGCACTGTGCTAAGGACTATGTATACAAATAAAAGCAAGCATGATAGCCCCTGCCTTCAAGGAGCTTGCATTCTTTTTTTTTTTTAAATTAAATTAAATTGGCAGGTATCCCTTCCACATCAAGACTTTCCCCATCACAGTTTCACTATCTTTCAGGTAGGCATAAGAAACTAAATGGGAAAGCCAACAGACAGCACAGAAAAAATTATTTTTACTTAACATTGACCTACAGATATCTTATGACCTAATACTTAAACCAAATTTTACAATAAGATACCATAAACGCCCTCTAAAAGAAAAAGAAACAATTCAGACTTCTTCTTGGGTACAAAGGGAGGGCCAAAAACTTTTACACCAATTTTCCAGATCACAGCCTGTGATGTGGAAGGTATATCTGTATGGTTATTTTTTGTTACATTTTAAGGTCTTAATTGTCTGTCTCCTTCTCCACCCCACTAGAAAAGGCCACCATTGGACACAGATTTATAATATATGTAAAATAGCTTACATTCCAATAGTTGGAAAGGGAGGGGGTAAGAGATCATTTATCAGATCCCAGCATCCCAGGGGCAGAGTCCACATTTCAGTGGGAGGACAAGGAGGATTCACTTGAAGTATAGTGGCAGCACCTTGCTGAAGAGAGTACTGGTTATTCTATTTGCCTGCCTTGGCAAACCCAATGCTCTCATACTCTTCAGTAAAAATGTAAGATATAATAACAATAACTTATATTTATGTCTTATCTCATCTGAGCCTCCCAATAACATTGTGAGAGATTACCATCCTCATAGGAGGAAACCGATATATTGCTCAGAGAGATTATGTCATTTGCCTATAGTCATGTAGCTAGTAAATGTGGGAGAGGTCTGGGAGGTTGGGACAGCACTGGGGCAATGGTCTGGGAGAGCCAGTGCTAAGTGACTCGGGGTCATGGTGAGAATAAAGAACAGGTTAAGGGGGAGTGAGGCTCAGGAAGGGCAGGCAGGTATGATTAGAAAAAGAAATTTCCAAGGTCTTGAACGTGAAGGCGGAACATGGGTGGGTGATGATGAGATCGAGGGTGTGCGACTCTTCCAGTGTGCTGCCCTGGTATAGTTAAGGTCATGGGAGATGAGGAGGAGGAGGAGGAGGAGGAGGAGGAGGAGGAAGAGGAGGAGGACTTCCTATACATATTGTTGGTAGCCTACATGCACTTGCAACTTGTCTTTCCATTCTTTTGGGGTACCTACAATGTCTTACTTTTCTGAAATCATGGTCTTATAAAATTAAATGGTCACAACTTTTAAAATTATGTGGCCTCAGCCACCTGTCTCAGATCCTATTCTCAGTCTCCATTCTGCTAGTTTTCTGATTATTCTCTCATTCCTTATTTGAATTGGAGGACCTGAATTTGAATCCTGAATCTGCTCTTCACTCATTATATGGCCTTGGGTCAGTGATTTCACCTCTGTGGGCCTTAGTTCCTTCAGCTGTAAAATGAAGCAGTTGGACTAGAAGGTCCCTTTCCCTACATCCCAGGATTCAGTGATTCTATAAAATTCCTGCTGCCCGCACATTTGGACTTTGCTTCTTCTTGTACCCTCCTGCTAAACCCAGGTTTTCAGATCATGAACTCTGCCAGTATACTTAGAATACAAAACTACCTGTGCCTTTTCACCCTATTTGGATCTCTGGACATTGACTTGATTTATCTATCCAATCTAATCCAACAAACACTTATTAAATGCCTGTCTATATGCAAAGTACTGTGCTACATACTGGGGGCACAGAGTTAAATTTAAAAATTACCCCTGCCCTCAGAGAACGTATATTTCTGTCACCTACTTAATCCCTGCATCTAGTCTATTCCCTATTGTTTAGTCTTATTACTTGACTTCTTCTCTCTGGATTTATGCATAGTTCATACAAGTCTCCTCTGTTTTAGCAATTCACATCCCCCCCCCTACTCCTTGTGGCTTCTTCCCTGTATGCTACAGAGGCATGCCTCTTTTTTTTTTTGCACTTTGTTTTATTGTGCATCACAGATATTGCATTTTTTACAAAATGACGTTTTTTGGCAGCCATGGGTCAAGTAAGTCTATCAGAGCCATTTCTCTGACAGTATGTGCTTGTGTCATGTCTCTAATCTTCACAATATTTCTAGCGTTTTCATCAGTGTTTTATCTGTTACAGAGATCTGGGATCAGTGATCTTTGATGTTACTGTTGTAGGTTTTGGGGTGCCACAAAGTGTGCCTATGTAAGACCGCAAACTTAATCAATAAAAATTGTTTTCTGACTGCTCTGCCAACCAGCCAGTCCCCCCCTTGCTTCCTTTCCTCAGGCCTCCCTTCTCCCTGAGACACAACAATATTGAAAGTAGTCCAGTCACTAACCCTACGATAGCCTCTAAGTGTACAAGTAAAAGGAAGAGTCAATCCATGCTTCAAACTTCATTGTTCTCTTATTTTAAGTAATTGCCATTCCCAAGCTTCAGCAACCACCTCTCTGATTAGTCAGCAGCCACCAACATTTAGGTAAGACCCTCCACCACCAAAAGCATTATGATGCACTGAAGGCTCAGATGACTTTTTAGCAATAAAGTATTTTTTAAATTAAAGTAAGTACATTGCTTTTTTTTAAAGAAATAATACTATTGCACACTTAATAGACTACAGTATAGCATATATATAACTTTTATATGCACTAGGAAACCCAAAAGAATTGTATGACTCACTTTATTGCAGTATTTGCTTTATTGTAGTGGTCTGGAACCAAGCCTACAATATCTCTGAGGTATGCCTGTACTATCTCCCATGCCCAATTGGCCTAGCCTGGCTGTTGAGGTCTCATCTGGCATGTATTATTGCCACTTACAACTCAACAATAACAGTTTCACTGGATTCCTTGAGGCTGTTAGCCTGTGTACCGATACTTTATTATGAATTTGTCCTGTCTTTTGACAAGATCAGTGAGTATTCCACTTTACCATACTATTCTTGGCTTGTCACACCTTGATATCAAAACCTAGTTTTCCCCATTTCTATTGGTTTGAGTCATTGTGACATATCTTAATCCTTAGGGGTTCTAAGCCCTTTCAAGAAAGTCTACAGTTATAGATTGAAGTGGAACATTCTGCAGCTACCTGAACTTAAGCAAGTTACTTGTTTCTCTGGATTCCATGACCATGAAATTCTGAGTCCTTTTCACCCCCATGCTACCACTTGTCCCCTGCAAGCCTGGGTCAGCTTGCTAAAGAATTACTCTTCCATCTCTGTCCTTGACAATCAACCTGCCTTGAATCTTATTATCTGCCATACTCCGGGCTCTTCACTATAACTCTTTCTGTTAATTTTACCCATCCCAAATCAGTTGTTCATTCTTTCTTTTTCTAACACTCACCTCCTCTCCTGAAATCCATTTGCCTTCTGAATTCAAGGTACCTGCTTTCCCACTGTCCCATTTTGATCCCTCAGCTAAAATCTGTAAAACCTGTATTAATATCAACTGTCACATGGAGTTTCTATCTGTAGGTAGAAGTCATTACAATATGTGTTTAATAGAGAAAGTGAAGGTAGTGGTAGTAAGGATAGGAGAGGTAGGAAAGGTAGGACAGGGTCTATAGGTGGCTAAAGGCCCATACAGCACCTTGCACACGTAGATGATTCTTCAGGAATATTTCCAATGCCCTAGGGCTGAAGGGAGCAGTTGAATGGAATGAAAGATGATTGTACCAAGTACTTCTGCTAAGGTACTTTGGGGAAGACAGGTAGTGGAAAGGGAGCTGGGACACAATGGATCAGGTCAACCCATACATGAAAGCAGAGCAGCAAAAGTGAATAATCCGAGGGCGGGGGGTGAGGCAAAGGGGTATATAGCCATAGTATCGAAGTGTTTGGGGGATGAGGTTTCGCTGGGGTGGCCCACAGATATTTTTGTAACTCTAGAGTTGTGCTTTGTGTCATTCTTGAGCAGACATGTAGAGTTCACCAGATTTGGAGGAGAAAATAATGATGGGTCTAAAGAAATCCTGGAGCCATCTTTTTGAATTATCCAAATAAACATTGATGTAAAGATGTGTGTGTATAGCTTATACGTATCCACTTGAGTCTGTCTAGATGTTGCGCAAAGGGATGCATGAGCAGCTATCTATCTCTGGAATCTGTGTCTCTGATAGCCCTTCTCTAAGTGAGACATTGATTCCTGCCGGGTGGGGGAGGGTAGAAGATTAAGGTGACAAGGCTAGTCACTCTGCTCTGCTTAGAAAAGGCTAGAATTTATACCTCTCTAAACAGTGTTAGTCTTGGAGAAATAATCCAGAAATGAGAAATAACTAAGAATTGAACCTAATTTTATGTTTAAGCTAAATTCCTGATTCCTTTTCTTTAAAAAGGAAGGAGTACCCCGAGTTATGCATCCAAGGCTTGACTTCTCACCAGATGCTAGTTATACCAAGATCTTATATAGAGAATAGCAAATATACTCATTTATCCAAGCTGATAGCAAGCAGAAATACACACAATGAGCTCACAGCTATCTCATCTCAACAGATAAAGAGAATCCCAAATTTCATCCAAGGGAAAAATCCCCAAAGTCTCTAGTGTTGTAAGCTGTAGACATGGACATGATTGAGGTGCTAGTTCCTTTACATGTCTAGGTTTCTTCCCAGAAATTTTCTCCCAGAGGTTTTCTCTTTCTTCTGGGGCCCATCCCTTTAGAGAATCTGGAACCATGTGTCTTGCCCCTCAGAGCAAAACCATAATTTCTTCTCTTAAGCTTTCATCTACTCCCTCGCTCCTCATGGCAGACCCTACACCATTGAACAATCAAATTCCACCAATGGGGAGAGTCTTATGCAAATGAACTTGGAGCCCCTGGATACACTTATCTAGTCTCTATCCCCAGAAAAGGCTTCTTTGCCACGAACGTTGGGACTCTGACATTTCTTGCTCTTTTATTCTATGATTAACCAATTACACACAATCCTTTACTATAGTAAAGTACCTGCTATAAAAACGCAGGGAGAAAGAAAGGAGAAGATTTGGGAGCAACTTATCTTCTATCTCTATTTCTTCCTAAGGAATGAAATGTGTGAAAACAAGGTCAAAACCTATAAAAAGAATACTGGATTTGGAGACAGAGGACTTGGGCTGAAACTCTGTGTCTGAAGTTAATGGCTGTATGACCCTGGGCAAGTCATTTAACCTCCCTGGGTCTCAGTTTCCTCATTTCTAAAATAAGGGATTTGGACCAGATGTCCCTTTCAGCTCTAGATTTATAATTTTCTAAGTCATTTCACTTCACTTCACTTTCATCTTTAAAAAGGGAATAATAATACTTGCTCTTTCCACCTCATGGGATTTGTGAGGATCAAATGAGACACTGTATGAAGTGCTTTGTGACTATGAAGTGTTATATAAATACCAACTACTATATAACTTAATTATATAATAAGCTGTTAAGTGAAAGAAGAACTCTTTGGACTTTTAAAAAATCTCCTTAGCTTATTATTAGTTTAAAAAACATCAAAAAATGAATATTTCCCTGTTCAAAGAAGAAAATAAAGATTATATATGAAACCATAAGATTTGTTAGAGACATGATACAGCTTTTTAAAAAGTGTATGATAAATTTATCTGTCCCATTTGTCTGTGTCTCATTCTGAACTTCTTTCTGCTCTCTTCTGTATATTTTTCAAATATTTTATTTATTCCCTTCTTTTTTTCTTTCTTTTCTTTTTCCTTCCTTCCTTCTTTCCTTCCTTCCTTCCTTCCTTCCCTCCTTCCTCCCTTTCTTCTTTCCTTCCTTCCTTCTTTCCTTTCCTTTTTTGCATTACTATAACTACCTGTCCTCCTATACAACTCTTCCTACCCTAACTACCCCATATAGAAGTCCTCATCTGTAACAAAAATGGTATGGTCCAGCAAAATAAATTTATACCTTGGGTATGTCTGAAAATAAATATACATTTTATTCTGCACCTCTTGTCCATCATCTCTCTGTTAGGAGGTTAGGAGTATGATTCATCATCATTTTTTTCTGGAGTCATGACTCCACTGATCAGAGATCTCAAATCTTTTATAGTTATATTATATTCTTTAATATTATTAAAAAATTTCTGGGTCTGCTCTGTACCAGTTCATACAAGTCTTCCCAGGTTTCCCTGAAAAATGAATTACCATGCTATAATTTTTTATAGTACAAAAATATTCCATTATATTCACAATTTTTCAGGATTCCTCACTTGATTCCACTTGCTTGCTTGCTTTTTTTTTTTGCTATAATAAGTATTGCCATAAATATTTTTTGTAGATATGGCTCCCTCACATATGTCCATGATCTCTTTGGGTTTTTCTGGGACAAAGAATATGCCCTGTACTGTAATTCACTTATGACCTTTTTTAAGGTTTAATTCTAAATTGCTTTTCAGAATGGTTGGAACAATTTGCAGCTGCATCAAGTGCATTAGTTTTCCTGTTCTTCCATAGCTTCTCCAATAATTACCATTTTTCTTTTTGTAACCTTTATTAGTATGATGGTTCTGGGATAGAAACTCAGAAATGCATTTTTTTTCATTATTAGTTCTTTGGAGCATTAAAAACAGTTTTTGATAGTTTGCATGCCCTCTTTTGAAAACTACGTGGTCATCATATCCTTTAATCATTTACAATTTATCTATTGGGGAAGCACTCTTGTTCTTTTATATTTATATCAATTTCCTTTTATGTTGGACCTTTATCAGTGAAATTTGCTGTAGAGATTTACCCCCCGATTACTATTTCCCTTCTGTTTCTAACTACATTGAATTTGTTTGTATAAAACTTTTCAATTTTATATAAAGGATATTGTCCATTTTTATCTTTTGCAATCAGATATTATTTAAACCATTTATTAGTGCCTTTTATTTTCATAACAGTCATTTCCTATTGATACTCCCCACCCATCCTGAGCCATTGAACCATTCCTTGTAACAAAGGAAAACATTTAAGCACAGACAAGCAACAAGCCAACTATTTCTGGCAGCATATACTGTATTCCACATCCCTAGTCACCACCTCTCTAGTGAGAGAAAGAAGAACGTTCTCCAGGATGGAGACTGTGCATTCATATCTGTGCAGAGTTCAGCTGTTTTTTAGTGTTATCAGTTATGTAATTAATCTGTCTATGTTGTCCACTTGGTTCTCCTAGGGATATTATTAAAGCAGGTTTGAGAGGTGACAATTTCTAAAAAGAAGATGAAGGAGAAGAAGAAGGAGGAGGAGGAGGAGAAGAAGAAGGAGAAGGAGAAGGAGGAGAAGAAGAAGATGAAGAAGAAGGAGGAGGAGAAGTAGAAGGAGAAGGAGGAGGAGGAGAAGAAGAAGGAGAAGGAGAAGGAGATGGAGAAGGAGAAGAGGAAGAAGAAGACGATGATAAGAACAACACATGGTATCACTCAACATTTTTGGACACCCCTATATCTGGATTATTTTCCTCATGATGGTGTAGCAGCTAATTACAATGGAGACAATGTTAAATATAGCTCGTGGGCTAAACCCTAAAATATCTTGGAAATGGTTTAATCACTTGCTATTCTTTTTCTGAAATCATTCAGGAAATTCTATAGCTCTTAACAGAAGGTAAGAACTGAAAGCAATAACAAAAAAAACCCACTAGAAATTAAGCAATATTTGGATCATATTCTGAAGTATCTATTTTGTTTTGCAACTAAGGTCAAAATATATGTGGCAAAGACTATTACTGAAGTTTTGATGACCTACCTCATTGGAGAGAGAAAGGGGAAAGCAGGTACCTCAGGATGGGCAGAAGAATGTGAGAACTTAAATCTTTTCCCTCAAAGGCAGCAAGGCATGCCTGCAATTAGAGGGCTGACCTTGGTGTCAGGAAGTCCTGTGTTCAAACGATGTTTCTGACACATCAACCAATAAGCATTTATTAAGTGCCCAATTTGTTCCAGGCATTGTGCTAGGGACTGAGGATGCACCTGTAGCATTACATACAGCATGCTCATGGCTGAGTCACTAGTGCAGATAGCTCTAAGGACTGAATCTGTGATTTCATATAGGAAACTCCCTTTACCAATATAGTTAAGTACCTCTGTAACTTATAGAGAGCTTTCTGAGAAGTCAAGTGACTTACTCAGGGGGTCACCTCCCATATGTGTCAGAAGGAGGTCTTTTTGGCTTCAGGGCCAACACTTTATCTCTGGTACTACTCTACTTCTCTAAAGATACGTTATAAATAAAATAAAAAAGAAATAATGATGGTACAGAGGGGTACTGATAACTCAGGGGAAAACAAGAAAGGCCTCTCGAAGATGGCAGAACTTCAGCTGAGCTCTAGAGAGTGTCAGGGGAGCCCAAGATTGTGAAGGAGGGAAACTGGTCTAGGAATGGGAGAAGAGCTAAGTGACTGGCCTAGAAGGTTAAGGATGTTTCCCTCACAGCACTGAGAAAAGAAAATGGGGTAAAACTGTAAGCAGCTTTTCCTCAAGGGTTGCTATTTTAGAGAAAGTCTTTAAAGATTTTTCTTGATATTTTATGTCCCAAGTCAGAGCTGATGAAATTTCATGGGGGACCCTTGGTGGAGTGTGGAAGAGCTGCATGATGGATTTACATGGGCATATTCTATGTGGGTAAGTAGAAGTACTGCCACAGACTCAAGTTGAGATTTGGGCACAGACTCGGAAAAGCTCATAGGCTCACAGAGCTTTCCCTCAGTTCTTCCACACTTGTCATTTTAATGGGATCTTACATCTGATGGCAGTAAACATGCACACTACGGTAAAACAGTTCTCATCATGGGAATTTCATTTTGGATTTTGAGGCTGTCTTACCACTCCCGACAGCCTGGGTTCTTTTAGGCCCCGCTTAATCACTTCAGGCTTTGGCATTGATGCTCATTTGCATGGTTCACTTTGAAAAGCTGAAGCTCCTATGAGGCCTTGAATAATCACAGCTGAACCCTGAAATTGATTTGCTCTGAGTCACCGGTTTTGAGTAGTGATTATATGCAGCCAAGAGATAAAGACACTCAGAGAGAGGGGCCTATGAGCCGGCTTGAGACTGCCTTCACCAATTCTCAGGATGTTAGGCAAGGTTTCCAGGGACAGCAGACTATGGCTGTTTCTGACCCCTGGTTTCCAGATGGCCTAGCTTATTTCCCCCTGGATAGGAGTGGCAGTCAGCAATCTGCACGAATTTATCAGCATAGCAGTATTCTACAAGTCAATTCCATTTAACAAGCATTAATTGTGTCAGGCATACAAAGACAAGATGAAAAACAGTCCCTTCCCTCAAAGGTCTTACAATCTGCTGTGAGATACAACATTTATGCAGATAAGTACCTGATAATTTCAAGAGGGAAGGAACAGTAAGGGGAATCAGGAAAAGTATCCTGTAGGAGATAATACCTGAGTTGAAATTTGAGGGAAGCTAAGTATTTTAGAAGATGAAGATCTACCCTAAGAAATTGTACTATTATCAAGTTAGGAATATTTAAAGCCAGAAAGTATAATTTGCATTGTCAAATAAACACTAAGTTGAAAGAAGGCAGACTATCTCTTTGTAGAGGAATGAATATGAACAAACTAAGAAGGATAAATTTGTCTAAGAGAAAAACCCATAGTACTGACTAAGGACCTTAGTGAACAGCTGGTCAATGCCTTCATTTTGAAGAGGAGGAAATTCGAAAGGAAGGCCCAGGGAGGGGAAATGACTAGTTGAAAGTTATACGACTAGTTAACGGCAAAGTTAGAACTAGAACCCAGGTGTCCAGAGAAACTAATCTGTGGGATGGGAACAGGGATGAGGAATTTTATGAATTTTGAGACATGTGGGGACCTGATGAGGGGACCCTGGGAAATCAGAACTATCTAGAGAGCCCTAGAGAGACTACTTCTTAAATTGAGAACTTTTCAACAAGAGTGCACAATTTATGCAGTTTTCAAATCCTAGCTGAGGACTATTGTTCTGTTACTCAATTTGCTGAGAAGAAACCTTGGCCATTATCCTTGAGTCTCAATAAAGCTTGCCCTGTCTCATTCAGCATGGGCTTAGTCTGATAAAATCCAATCAATTTCTTGTAAATGCAATTGGGAGGGTGTCTTCTGAGTCATCATCTATCTCTACCAATGTTCTTGGCAGTTGTCAGAGGAAGAGGAGGCACTAACAGCTTATGTTATTGTAATGCTTTATGGTTTACAAAGCACATTCCCCTCCCCCAGCATCCCTATGAGGTGAGGACTACAAGTAGAACAGAAACTCGTTGAGGGCAGGGAAGTTTTGGTTTTGCCTTTGTAGGCCTGACAGATAGTACAGCACCTTGCACATAGTAAGTACTTACTGAACTGAATTTTCATCTTTGTTGATGAACAAACCAGGACTCAGAGAACTGAGATACCCAAGGGTCACTCAGTTTACCCAAGGGTCTCTTGTTGCTCTATATTATTTTGTCAGCCTGTTGGGACTTTTTACTATGTGCTATTTCAACCTAGGTATTTTCTAGCTTCATTTTTCTTTTAGAGAATCATTACTGTTTCTTTATCATATCGAGGGGAAATAGGCTATTCTAGGGTAGAGATCATTCATATGAAAAAATGAATGGCTTTATGGGAAAACCCTAGGCATCTTAAAAGATAGATTAACCTTGGTCATAGCAAACATACCTTAGAAAATAATTTTTAAAAAGTATAAGATGGTTAATGAGCTATTTAGTTGGGTGAATCATTGGAGAACATTTCATTTCATTTTTTAAAAATACAGAAGTGCGTTTTCTTTTTTAAAATATTAAATAGTTATGGTATCCTTAGGGGCCAACTTTTCAAAGGTAGCCAGGAAAAAAACAGAAAAGTCACTATCTATAGCTATTTAATATAAAATGTGTGTGTGTGTGTGTGTGTATAATGTATGTGTGTATATGTTTGTGTATGTTTGTATATATGTACATAAGTATATATGTATGTATGTGTGTGTATATATCTAAAATGAAGCTGTATTATAGTTCTTTATTTTTTTTCTGATTGAGCCTTGATGTGACAATGTGACACAATTCTAGTTAAAAGGTCTGTCGGTCACTCTTTCTTGTCCCTATGCTTGTGGGGGCAGAGCTCTTTCTCCCCTTGGGCTTTGTTTCCCCTCCTCTGGGAAGGATTCTCTTCTCAAAAGAGGCCAAAACAGTAGCTCAGGGCCAGTCCAACTTGCCAAGCTATCCTAGAAAATGCTTTTCATTCATTGCCTAGAAGGATTCTGGCAAAAGTAACCTCTCTGCCTCGGGAAGTTATAGAAATGCCCTTTTTATAATGCAAATTGTCAAAACTATCAGTTATATTAAAATACTATATGAAATATGATAACATTTTCTTTTTTTTTTTGCTTTTTCAGGGAAGAGGGAAGGTAGGGCAATTGGGGTTAAGTGACTTGTCCAAGGTCACATGGTAACATTTTCTTTACAAACTTTAAAGCACTATATCAATGTTAGCTCTTATTGTTATTTTTACTTTCATTATTATTATCATTATTTGGAATACTATATTTGATACAAGTAGAATGATATAGTGAAAAAAATTTTTTGAGAGCTTATAATTTAGGGTACCTTTGATCATAATGTAATTTCCTGATCGTTGTTTTTAAAACTCTTTCTATTTTTACTGTTGCCTTGTCTGACATGAAGATTGCTATAACTGCTTTTTGAAATTTTCCTGAAACTTAATAAATTCTGTTCCATCCACTCACTTTAACTCTGTATTATTTTTCTTTCAAACGTGCTTCCTATAAACAACATAGTGGATTTTGCTTTTTAAACCATTCTGTTACCCTCTTCTGTTTTATTTTCTGTGTTCATTCCTTTTACCTTCCCAATTATAATAGGTACTGACATATTTCCCTCCATTATATTATCTCATATTTTTCTTTCTTTTTTCCTCCCATTCTCCCTTTTTAAAGAAGGGGGTAGAGAAAAAGTTGTAATCTGATGAACACTAGTAACCTAAAACTTATGTAGTCTGTTCTTATTCTTCTGCCTCTCTACTCTTTGAAAACCAAATCCAGACCCTGACTACCTTTTACTTTATCAAGTTAACTGGAGTCGAAGGCATCTACTTTTGACATTGTAAAACCAGATGGGAAATAATGACCTCTCTCATCTAATGCAAAGTATTTTGCACTAACTTTTTAAATATTTTGTATTTACTTTGTTGCCTAGACTCTGGTCTTACTCTCTCAAGTCACATGTGCACTAGCAGGGTGGATTCTGAGAGCAAGGCTGCATCTACCCCTTAGAGTTCTTAGAGTGTGATACCTCTGAGCCATCAAGGTATCCCTTTCTAATGCTGTCAGTTCCAGCTTCCATTCTGGTATGTTTTCCCTGATATCAGTCACCAGTGATTAGTATTCTAGTATCATTTAACCAGTTAGTATCAATGAGCTTTTACAAAGGGATATCTACAAAGAATATATAGCAAGAACAGAATTACAAATATTTTCCACCCCAGAACACCTGGAGGTATACTCTCCCCTATACAAGAGTGTGCTGATAAATATTTAACAACCAGCTTGGGGGGATGGGGGAGGGAGTGAATAGGTATGACACACTGTCACTTCCTTAATTCCTAATTCTGAAAAAGCAAGCCCTAATTTGTGGCTTCTGCTGATTTCAGAGGTGCACACATTCATACTAAAAATTTAGCAACTGGCCAACTTGAGCTATGTCCTATACACCTCTCCCATATAACACTTCATGGTCTGATGAGAGCAGGCTTCAACTTGAAGCAGTCACTACAAAGCATTCGCCACCATCCTCAACAAGTTCACTTCTGAATGTAGCATGGATGGTGGATGAACTGTCCTTGACTGCCTCAGATCCACTGCAACAATAGATGAATCAGGTAGCTCAGGGCTTTGCTACTCATTAGGGTACAATTGCTTACAAGCTCTGGTATGGACTCATGTCAGTAGACCTCTGGCAGCTTACTCCTCTGACCTTTAGAAGCTCACAAGGTTGAAGTCTATCCAATTTTAGCTCTAATACTCCTTCTCCTAAGACACAACAGGAATAGAAATATCTGTATTGTCATGAATTGTTGAAGCATCAGGGGCATGAAAAAGCATAGTTCGATGTCAGCCTGGGTGGAGAGAACAGGCTGCTGGAATTCTCTGACTCTGTCTCTGTCTCTCTGGCTACCTTCCTCTATCTCTAGTTCTCTCTGTCTCTGCCTCTCTCTCTCTGTTTCTGTCTCTTTGTCTCTATCTCTCTCTGTCTTTCTGCTTCTCTCTCTCTCTGTCTCTGTTTCTCTCTCTTTTTCCACACCAGAGGCTTACAGACATCCTTGTTTCCTCACTTGAATGCGACCAGGCAGCTTAGAGAGTAGTAGAGTGTACTTTGGCTATATATTGCCTTCTGAATGCATACTAATTTCCAGCTCAGCAACCAATCAAAAGTCTGTTTCTTCATAGAATACTTGAGTGTGTTCTAAATTGGAGCATGGACCCCTACATTCAATGTCAATAGGAACTTTTAGAAGCAGACCTGCCAAGGCTGAATGCTTCCAACCCTGAGCTCTCATTGGCTAGTTACCTGCAACTTATTTATGTGAATGTTGCCTCCCCTGTTAGAATGTCATCTCCCTTAGCGAAGGTGCTGTTACACTTCTCCCATTGTATCACCAGCACTTAGCATGGTGCCTGGCATAGAATATAAGCCCTTTAAAAATGCTTGTTGAGGGAGCAGAGTAAAAGCAGGAATTTACTTGAGTTTGTTCCCCAGTTACCTCCAACACCTGTAAAAAATGACTCTGAACAAATGTTAGAGCTACAGAACCCACAAAATGACAGAGTGAAACAGATTTCCTGCTGAAGGCAGCCTGGCAGGCTGACAAGAAGGTCTATTTCACCAGGCTTAGAGCAGAATGCAAACATGTGTGGCCCATGCCATCACAGACCTACAGAACAGAACTGCCAGAGCAGACCTCAGGGGACTGAATCACTGGTAGCTGCGGTGGTTTCCAGACATCTCAACCCATAAACATCAAAGAAAAAGTAAAAGGTCAGTGGGGAACTCTGTTGGACCTTGGTGAGAGAAGAGCGAGATCTAGCCTTTGCCCCGAGGGCAGCAGAGGCGGCTGCAGCTGCTTTTGAAATTCCAGGCCCACAGATGGTGGGAGGACCAACAAGCTGCTCAGAGGGCAATTTCAGGAATCTCTTTGCTGGCACTGAGGCAGGATTCTCTTGCCTTACCCTGCTTGGACCAGGGTGCAGTCTTGGGTGGTGGTCCTCGGGTGAGGAGCACTGGAATGGCAGAGTTTGTTGAGGCTGTGGTGAGGGTGTCCTCACAGTTCTGAGGCAGGTGCCTAGAAGAAGCTCTGACAACAACTGGGCAAAACCCCAGAAATTTTGGGACACAGCACTCTCCACTTTGGAAGCAGAGTTCTACCATGGCAAAGAGCTCAAAAGTCAAATAATTGGCTGACAACATGAGCAAACAGAGGAACAGATATTAGACTATAGAATCATTCTCTGATGACAAAGAAGATTAAAACATAGAACCAGAAGAAGACAACAGAATCAAAATTCCTGCATCAAAAGCCTCCAAGAAAACTATGAACTGGTTGCAGGCCATAGCAGAGCTCAAGAAGGATTTTGAAAATCAAGTAAGAGAAGTAGAGGAAAAATTGGGAAGAGAAATGAGAGTGATGCAAGAAAATAATGAAAAAGAGTCAACAGCTTGCTAAAGGAGACCCAAAAAATACTGAAGAAAACAGCTTAACCTTAACCTTAAACCTTAAAAAATAGACTAACTCAAATGACAAAAGAGGTCCCAAAAGCCAATGAGGAGAAGAATGCCTTAAAAAGCTGAACTGGCCAGATGGAAAAGGAAGTTCAAAAGCTCATTGAAGAAAATAATTCCTTCAAAATTAGACTGGAACAAATGGAAGCTAATGACTTTATGAGAAATCAAGATATAAAAGAGATCCCAAAGAATGAAAAAATAGAAGGCAATGGGAAATATCTCATTGGAAAAACCACTGACCTGGAAAATACATACAGGAGAGATAATTTAAGAATTATTGGACTACCTGAAAGCCATGATCAAAAAAGAGTCTAGATATCATTTTTCAAGAATTATCAAGGAAAATTGCCTTGATGTTCTATAGCCAGAGTGTAAAATAAAAATGGAAAGAATTCACCAATTGCCTTTTGAAAAATATCCTAAAAAGAAAACTCCTAGAAATATTATAGCCAAATTCCAGAGTTCCCAGGTCAAGGAGAAAATGTTACAAACAGTCAGGAAGAAACAATTTGAGTACTGTGGAAACACAATCAGAATAACACAAGATCTAGCAGCTTCTACATTAAGGGATCAAAGGGCTTGGGATATGATATTCCAGAGGTCAAAGAAGCTAGCATTAAAACCAAGAATCACTTACCCAGCAAAACTGAGTATAATACTTCAGGGGAAAATACAGACATTCAATGGAATAGAAGACTTTCAAGCACAGAAGCAAACACATTTGAAAAGGGACAAGGTCAAAGGAGAAAATAGAATAAATGGGCAGTGGGATAGGATGGAGGGAAATACAGTTAATCTTTCATAATATGACTACTATAGAAATGTTTTGCATAACTACACATATATAACCTATATTGAATTGCTTGTCTTTCCAGTGGGGGTGGGTGAGGAGGGAAGAAGGGAGAGAATCTGGAACACAAAGTTTTAAAAACAAATGTTAAAAAATTGATTTTATAGGCAACCAGGAAATAAGATATATGAGTAATAGGGTATAAAAATCCATCTTACCCTAGAAGAAAGTAAGAAGGAAGAGGGTAAGGGGGGATATAAGAAAGGGCAGATTGGCAAAAGGGATAATTAGTATGCTTGCTATCTTGGGGTGGTGGGTAGAGGAGAGATGGGGAGAAAATTTGTAACTCAAAATCTTGTGGAAATGAATGTTGAAAACTAAAAATAAATAAATTCTGGAAAAAATAAAAATGTTTGTTGATTCACTAACTGACCAATTGAATAGACTCTGTCTCTTCTAGATGGAGCAGGTCTTGCCTTGCACAAAAAGGCTTATCTGCTTTAGTCTAGTTGGAACATCAATGGAAGTTGGAATATTGGTACCATATGTGGGCCTCACTCCTGGCCAGAGTTTTCAACCTTCTCCATCCCTCAAAGACTGCCTTGCTTCCTGAACTTACTCACTGTGCAACAATGATTGCTGCTTGTCATCTCTGCTATTACCCCTAAATGCAGAGAGGCCTTTGTCTACATTCAGCAAGGACTCCTGCTCTGTTCAGATCCTGTCCCATTAACCTGGTTCCTTTCATACTATCTAAGCCAGGGGATCATTTCCCCTACGAAGATTATATTTATAACTTACATATGACATAAAACCTAGTGTCTAACCATGATGTAAAGTACTGAGTATTAGTAAACCTTGGGTAAGCAACTTAACTTGTTTCCGTGGGTGCTCACTCATAAAATGAGAATCCTAACAGAGCTTAATCTGTGACTTCACTGATACAGGAACTCTGGTGAAGAAACTGCCTCTAACAATGTAGGTTAGCACTTTCTGGGTAACATATGGTCTTAGAGAGTTGTCTAGAGCACTGAAAGTGAAGTGACTTACCTAGGGTCATATAGTCAGTATGTGTAAGGGGCAGGATTTGAATTCACAAGTTATCCTGGCTCTGGGACTGGCTCTGTTCTCTATATCATGAACATTACCTGCCCTATTTGCCTTACAGGATTATGGTGTGAATAAAAGAGAATTTGAGTGAGAGGGCATTTTGAAAAGAATGGGACAGTAGGAAAAACCTCTGGATTCAGACTCAGAGGATATTAATTCTGACTTTGCTCTTTGCTACTTGTGTGGCTTTAAATAAAACATGTTTCCTCTCTAGCCCTCAGTTTCCTCATCTGTAAAATACAGGCCTTGGACTAGGTCCTTTTTAATTCTAAATCCTTATGTGCTCAGTATGAAGTGCTTTACAAATGTGAGGGATTAATGAAGTCGGAGGAAGAACCCAAATACAAGCCCAGGACTCCAATTTTCTCCTTTTGTGTCCTCTCTCTAATATTGTAGGTCCAGGTTACTTCCACTGACATTGTTACCTCACCAGGTTTGACCAAGTTCAAGAGACTGGATTACACCTTCAGCTGCCAGGAGAGTGAGGAACAGGATGAGATGAAGACAGCACTAAAGGAATTCTTGGCAAAGATTCCTGATTTCTAGAACTTTCCAGTGCTGGCAGGTGTGAGAAGATGCAGTTACTGAGAGCTTTGCCAAGAAGATTCAGTGCTAACGGCTGAACATGCAAGGGAAAGTCCCTTGGTGGGCTGTGTGTGCTGTGCTGGGCAAGTACAGAATGGGGTACAATAAACATCGGTTCCAGAAACACTTTGCAGGCAATGAAGGCTGGCCAGTTTTGGAGAGAGTGTCTTGGCTAACTCTGAAGTGTGGAAAAAATTGAAAAGGCAAAACTTGTATCCTAGCACCCTTTTTATGTTACACTTTATGTGTACCAAGTATCTCCAAGTCAGAGTTAAAATGGATAGAGAGAAACACAGAGACAGAGGGACAGAGACAGAAAGATAGAGACAGAGGGACAGAGATAAAAACAGAAACAGACAGAAAGAGACAGAGGCAGAGAAACAGAAAGACAGAGAGAAAGGAAGAGACAAAGAGACAGAGAAAGAGAATCACATGGATGGAGAAACAGACAGAAAAACAGAGACAGAGGGAATGAGGCAGAGAAAGAGAGAGAGACAGAGACTGAGAGAAACAGAGAAAGACAGAGAGATAGAGACAAAAGAGACAGAGAAAGAGAATCACACAGAGAGACAGAGATGGGTCTCAAATGGTCCTCAGGCCATCCAGGGGTATGATTCCTAGCTCCTTCCCTCAGCATTCACCAAAAATGTGGGAAAGTGAATCAATTTAAGATCTTTTCAAATCCTACCATATTTAAGCTTAAAGTTTTTATTTAGTTAGAAGTTAACAAAGAGGGTGAAGGAATTGAAAATCTGCTTCTAAACTCTCCCCAGTCTCTGGCCTTTCCTTGCAGCAAAGCAATAGAACATCTTACACTAGGCTGTCTTGTACATCTGTCATTCGTTTCATATGGTGATTTGATGTCATTCCACCCAAGTGGCAGAGAGTGAATCAGAAAGTGTTAATGTTATGATGAATAGTCATGTCAAGATAAGGTCACCAAGCACATGCCAGAAATAAGCACTTTGGAGTT
Source organism: Pseudochirops cupreus (assembly GCA_028627135.1). NCBI lineage: Eukaryota > Metazoa > Chordata > Mammalia > Diprotodontia > Pseudocheiridae > Pseudochirops > Pseudochirops cupreus. The sequence continues at coordinate 438,895,601 of CM053580.1, read as the reverse complement.
CTAAGTTTTCAGGTAAAAACTTTTCCTGACTGCCTAAATTGTTTTCCTCTCCGATCCTTCTTCATCTGATCTTTGCTCAATGGTCCAGTCACATTATTCCATTTTCTATGCCTTATGTACAATGTTCCATCTCTCACCTCACATGAGGTATGGGCTGTCCCCTATAACCTAGAATACTTTCCTTTCTCACCTCTGCTTCAGAGAAGCCTCAGATCCCTTCAAAGGACACCTTCATATGTTACCTCCTTTAGTAGTCCTCTCCTGATCCTTTCAGTGACTCTCTCTTCCCCCCAAATTGCTTTGTTTTTAAGAAATATATATATATGTATTTATGTATGTATATGTATATATAGTATTCAATGATCTATTACATATTGATTTTCCCCTTGTTAAAAGCGTGCTCCTTTTTTGTTGTTGTGCCGCTGTTTTTCAGTCATGCCCAACTCTTTGTGACCCCATTTGAGGTTTTCTTCACAACGATACTGAAGTGGTTTGCCATTTCCTTCTCCAGCTCATTTTACAGGTGAGGAAACTGAGGCAAACAGAGGTAAGTGACTTGGCCTAAGATCATATAGTCAATAAGTGTCTGAGGCCAGATTTGAACTCATGAAGAAGAGTCTTCCTGACTCTAGAACTAGCATTCTATTCAATGTGCCATCTAGAGGCTCAAAGGATATAGGAGGTTCAAATCCTGCCTCTGCCATGTGCTACCTGTGAGACTGGATTTAAGTCATTGAATGGATGTTGCCTCAAACTGAGGCCTGGGAAAGACCCTAATTTAGAAAGGCTCACTGCATTCTGGGCCATCACCAGTTGTTTTGACTTGTCTTGTCACTAGACCTTAGATAATTCTGGGGGAGAGAGTGAGACTGCTGACTTTGCACAGCCCTGCTTTACTTCAATTCATGAGCAAGTCAAGACATCACCTCTGTGATGTCAGCAGTCATCTTTGAGACGGAGGGACTAACAACAACCTGTGAGACTTTAGGAAAAGAAGGAAATAAACGTTTCTAACACTCCTAGAATGTGCTGGGCACTCTGCAAATATTGCCTCATTTGGTCCTCACAACAGCCCTGGGAGAGAGAGGCTGTTATTATTTCCCATTTTACAATTGAGAAAACTGAGCAGGCAGAGGTTAAATGACTTGCCCAGGGTCACACAACTAATAAGTGTCTGAGACCAGATTTGGTCTTCCTAGACTATAGGTCCAGCTCTATATCTAGTCTACCTAGCTGCATCTAAATAAGTCAATTTACCACTCTAGGCCTCGTTTTTTTAGAAAATTTATTTATTTATTTTTAGTTTTCAATATTCGCCTCCATAAGATTTTGAGTTTTAAGTTTTCTCCTCCTCTCCAACATGGCATGCAATCTGATATGGGCTCTGCTTATACGTTAATAATAAACCTATTTTCACATAAGTCATGATGTAAAGATTTAAATTATTAAATCTAATTAATTAATTAAAACTAATGGGAGCCACCACAAGAAAGAAGAAACAAAACAAAATAACAAATAAAAAGAGGAACAAATAGTATGCTTCTCTCTGCAGTCAGACTCCAAAGTTCTTTCTCTAAATGTGGATAGCATTTTCCGTCATCAGTCTTTTGGAATTGCTTTAGTATTACAATTTTCCCACATCTTCTATAATATTTATCATTTTCCTGTTTTGTCATGTTAGCCAATCTGATAGGTGTGATGTGGTACTTCAGTGTTGTTTTGATTTGCATTTCTCTAATCAGTAGTGTTTTGGAGCATTTTTTTCACATGACTATAGACAGCTTTAATTTCTTCCCCTGAAAACAGCCTGTTCATATTCTTTGACCATTTATCAATTGGCAAATGACTTGTGTTCTAATAAATTCGACTCAGATCTCTACATATTTTAGAAATGAAACCTTTATCAAATACACTGGTTATAAAAATTGTTTTCCAGCTTTCTGCTTCCTTTCTAATCTTAGTTGCATTGGTTTTGTTTGTGCAAAATCTTTTCAATTTAATGTCATGAAAACCAACCATTTTGCATTTCATTATATGCTTTATCTCTTGTTCGGTCATAAATTCTTCCCTTCTCCATAGATCTGACAGGTAAACTATTCCTTGCTCTCCTAGTTTGCTTGTAGTATCAGTCTTTATATCTAAATCATGTACTCATTTTGACTTTATCTTGGTATAGGGTGTAAGATGTTGGTCTATGCCTAGTTTCTGCCAATTTTCCCAACAATTTTTGTTAAATAGTGAGTTCTTATCCCAGAAGCTAGAGTCTCTGGATTTATCAAATAGTAGATTATTATAGTCATTGATTATTGAGTCTTGTGTACCTAATCTATTCTACTGATCTACCCTTCTATTTCTTAGCTAGTACCAAGTAATTTTGATGATTGCTGCTTTATAATACAATTTAAGATCTGGTATGGCTAAGGCCTCAGTTTTTTAATCTGCAGAATAAGGAAATTGGATTAAGTGACCAATAAGGTCCTTTCCAACTCTAATATATGTGATCTTATGACCAAATTATTTCTAAAGTTCTTTTCATATAAAAAATATCATTGATCATATGAATCTTTTCAGCTCAGTTGAAAAAGTAAAGATATTCTAAACTGCAGAGCTGTCATCCTTTCCCCCAGTGAGTAGGATGGAAGCCAAAAGGAGGCTGTGGAGGTGAGACTCTTCTACTGTACATTGGTTCACAGGGCTTAAGAGTGGAGCAGTTCTCCATAGTGGGTGAAGTGCATTAGCTTCAGGAAATGCCAAACTAATCTCTTCAGCCTTATTTGGAGAGAAAAAGCTTAATATTGTGTTGGTTTTGGCCCCATTTCCAGTGAGCAAAGGTTTTTCTAAAGCTTCTCACACTTTCCCCTAGAGAATTAAATCTTCCTGGGCAGAGCACTGAGCTAGGAGGAGGAGACCTGGCTTCTGCTCCCACATCTGCCACTCCCTGGCTGTGTAATCATGGACATGTCACCTAGTTAGTGGCCCCTCTGGAGTATTTGAAAGGTCAGTGCCAAGGTCTCTTTCGGCTTGAGGACCATTAGAATGTACCAGGTCTTGGACCAACTTCCTTCCTGCTTCACCACTTGGATTTAGAGTCAGAACATAGGTTCAGTCTCGCCTTATGTACTTAGCTAGCTCTGTGACCCTGGGAAAATCACAAAGCCTCTCTGTTTCCTCATCTGCAAAACGAGAGGTCCAAGGTCTCTTTCAATGAGCTTATGATTCTGTGAGTCTGTGATCTTTTCAAGAGGAAGTATCCTGTAGAGATGCAATTTCCCAATGAACTCCTTAATGATAAACAATAACAACAACAGTAATAATACTAGTTAGCACCTAAATAGAGCTTTAAGGTTTGCAAAGCACTTCATATGTGAACTGATCTGAAACTCACAACAACCCTATGAGATATCATGCCCATTTTACAGACGAGGAAATTGAGGTTGAGAGAAGTCATCTGCTCAGGATGTCATAGTATTTGAATTCAGGTTTTTCTGAGTCCAGGTTCAGCACTCTTTGCCATTTAGCTGAAAGGTATGCGGAGAATGGAAAATTATGAAATCTTGCTTTGAGATGTAGCCCACTAGAAGTCAGAAAGCAGGGTTGTTGTGGGGAGCTTATTATCTCAAATAAGGTAATATTTGTAAAGCACTTAGCACAGTGCCTGGCACATAGAGGGCCTTATATAAATGCTTATTCCCTTCCCTAAAGTCTAGTCTTGGCTTTCGCTTCCTTCCTTCCTTCCTTCCTACTTTCCTTCCTTCCTTCTTTCCTTCCTTCCTTCGTTCCTTCGTGTGTTGTATGCCTGTGAAACCTAGACAGTAGGTGAAACCTAGAGCCATGCCAGGAAACAGAATCACTTCAATTTGAATTGTCTTAGAAAGATTCTGAAAGTCACCTGGCAGGATTCTGAAGATCACCAGACACTAAGGTCCTTTTTCAAACTAAACTGCCAAGTATTCAAATTCTACTGCAGAGAGTGCGACTCCTTTGGGCTGGCCATGTTGTTTGAATGCCAAACGTACGCTTGCCAAATAGACTATTTTGTGGAGAACTCACACAAGGCAAGCATTCATGTGGGGGTCAGAAAAAGCAATACAAGGACACTCTCAAGGTCTTTCTTAATAGCTTTGGAATTGATTGCATGACATGGGAGACCCAGGACCTCCCAGCATGGTATGCTTTCGTCAGAGAAGGTGCTATGCTCTATGAGCAAAGCAGAATTGAAGTCGCTCAAAAGAAATGCAAGACGTGCAAATTTAGAGAATTCACCTCAAATGTTCACATGGACTATTTATGCTCAACCTGTGGTAGAACATTCTGAGCTCATATTGGTCTGATCAGCCACAGTCAGACACACCATGACTTGACTCTAACATAGTGATGTCATTTTGGTCCTCTTTGAGAGCAAAGGACAGACAACAACCAATCAACCTTCCTTCTCAGGTTTGAAGTATAGCAGCCATTCACTTTCAGGGGCTCACCATATTGGTGCCAAATTTAGTGTGGTGCACACCCAATCAGCTTTAGCTCACTGCATCTCTCAGGCATGCACCAATACTCTGGAGATAATTATATTTCAGTATAATTGGTTTCTTTTGTAATCCTATGAATTTTATTTTATTCATTTAAAAAATCTTATTCTAAGAAGGAATCCGTAGACTTCACCAGTCTGCCAAAAGGGTCCATGATACAATTGGCCAAATTCTCTTCTCTAGGTATCTGTAGCCATAGCTGGATTGCCAAGAACTCATTCTGTTTGTTGGATGTACCATGGGAAACAAAAGGCACCTGTGCTGCTCTGAAAAAATGCATATCTCTTTAAGGGCCCTGAATGCTAAAGAACAACGCTTTATTGACAGGGCTATGTCAATAAAAAGTATTCCCTGATTGCATTAAAAAGTCTATGTTACCAGTGGACTGGTCTGTATAGCACATTCAATTAGATCTCTTAAGCATGTACAAAACCAAACTCTTCCCCTTCCCCTATATTGCTGTTATAAATAGTGATGCTAATTATAATTCTTTTAATAGGTCACTCATGGGAGGAAGTGAAAAAAAATCCAAAATCTCTATTTGGCAAATAGCTTTTTAAAAAATCTTCCTTCCCAAGCCTGTATCTCCAAGACTCCCTACACAACCGGACCATTTCATCTCTTCCTACTGTTGACAAACAGGCATTTACATAATCGAGATAATTAAGGGCAGTGCCAGGTAGTGTTATCTTCCAGGCTCCTGGAATTCAGGGGCTGCCAATTTCCTCTCCCCTCTTATGCCTGGAGGTGTGGAGATTAACACCTACAAAATGTGGTGGCGTGAATATAGATGAGAGGCTAGAGACAGGCTGCTTTCTTTGATTAAAACATTAGAAGAATAATTATTACAATGGGGAAGTGGCTTCAGCCTTCTGCTAAGACATCCCCCAATTTACTAAAAGTCTCCCAAACTTTTTTCACACCTCCATATGGCAAATTATTGTCATTGAAAACCTTGTGCTTGAAGTTGAGAACATTTGGGGATGGATTGAATTAGTGGCCCTAAAGCCTGGGTAATTATCCTTGTTGCTGAGGAGAGAGAATATTATTTCTGGAGACCCAGCAGGCATTTTATTAAACAATTGTACCAGCTGGAAACAAATGATTGCCTTTATATGAAACATTTAGAATGGGAATGCTTTCACTACAATGGGAAACAAGTGTTGGGAAAGATTAGGGTTCCCCTGTCAGCATGGGTCTTCGTGGGGCACCCAGCCTTAAAGAGTTGTCCAAGTTTGTGTTACTGGCCTCTGTTTTAAGGCCCAAACTGATTACATAGAAGTGAAAAAACCTGTCCTAATTTCATTCCTTTCTCTGAATATGGCTCTGGAATATAAATGGAGGCAAGGAGCACATATTTAAACTATAGTAGACTGGTGGCCAGATCTGTCCATGTCCACCATCACATCAAGATTTTGAATGAATGAATGAAGGAATGAAAACACTTTTATAAGGTGTTTCCCATGTGCCAAATAAAGCACTTGCTTTGCTATACAAGATTCTACTCTTCTTCCTGGTGGCAAGAAGAAAGTGGTAGGTGCCAACACTTTCCCAATGGCCAAGAAATTAATTCTAGACAGCTGAATGTCACTAGGAGAGATTGAGGAAAAGGACCAAAATGTAAAAAAAATTTATAGCAGTTATTTTTGTAGTAGTAAAGCAATTAGGTGATGTAGTGGATAAAGTGCTGATCCTGGAGTCAGGAAGACTCAAAGTCAAATCTGGCCTCAGACACTTACTAGCTGCGTGACCTCGGGACAAGTCACTTAACCCAGTTTGCCCAAGTTTCCTCACCTGTAAGACAAAGTTTAGAAGGAAAAGGCAAACCACTTCAGTGTCTTTGCCAAGAAAACTCCCAAATGGGGTCACAGAGTCAGACGCCACTGAAGATTGAATCAATTTAACAACAACAAAAGAAATGTAAGCCAAGAAGGTACCCATCAATTTAAGAATGGCTAAAGAAATTATAGTATATGATTGTGATATCCGTGTTTGGCATTTAGTAGGACTTCAGGTGTTGAAGTGTATGAAGGGTGATATCTGGAACAGTGCTTGTCCCATATATGATGCTTAATAGACGTTGTCAGTTGACCGATTGAGTAGATAGAGTGGGTGAATGGAGAGGGAGACACAGTTTTCAGAGAAGTACAGGCAAAATCACTCCCTCTGATACAGTTTTAGTGCAACTAATCTGTCCTGGCAGCAGCTTTTACTGTCTCACTTTTTTTCCCCTTTCCAGTCCTCTTGTGTATTCTTTTTGTAATGGAAAAAATACAGTGTTAGACCCTGAAAACTGAGAAGTGATCTCTGGGAACATTTCAGTAGGAACTCGGCCTACTCTTTTCCTGTCATAGACTTTTGTCTTTTGGGCACTTCCAGCGGGATACCTGTTCATTAAAACAAAAAACAAATGCCTTCCTGTCTGATGTCTAATTGAAATAAGGCTTTTCTGAGTCCTGAGGGGGTGGGGCAGGGGAAGGGGAGGTGTTTGTGGGAAAAGACATATTTCCTGACCCTGCTCACTTCATTGCTAAGAACCTGCCACCCTGACACTCCCTGTCTGACTTAATTAGGTCCCTTCCTATGGTGTGTCCCCCACCCCCCATAAACAAAGGCCCTCCCTGAAATAAAGTGAGTCAGGAGCCTAGAAAACTTTCCCCACTAACTCAACCAAAAGGTCCTTTGGATACAATTCTTATCTGGAAATCAGAGGACAGATGTCAACTTTGGATAAATCATTTCTCCTCCCAAAAAAGAAATGGAAAAGAAAATTAAAGCACTTTAGTGGGTAAAATTTAGATGAAATTCAAATTTTAAAAGTTTTTTTCCCTCTTTAAATGTTACATTCAGAGGAGGACCCTTAGGAAACTAAAGCCTGCTTCAGCAATTCTGAGGCTAGTATTATGACTGCTGGGGTGCTTCATGGCTTTCAGCAGGATAGAGGGATGGATGGGAAGGGAGAAGGATGCAAGACTCCTGTAGCAATTCCTGGGGTAGGTCAAAATGGAAATGTATTGGTGGACACAATGTGTCTCTTCTCCCTTTAAGTTTGCTTAGTTCAAATTCAATAAACATATATGGAACCCTGACAACTGGTTGGCATATTCCTGAGCATGCCCTGATACATCTAACCCCACTATGACCAAGTGAAAGGATCCTTATTGGCTCTTGTTGGAGAACGTGAGGGTAGAAAAGGAAAGACTCTGGTTTTTCTATCTTGAGCCCAGATAGTCTATCCTTGCTGTGATTTGGGATGCAGGGACAATCATGATGGAAAAAGCCCAGCAGCCCTCGGAGGAGATGGTTAGATGACATGGTAGTAGCAGTCAGAGAGCAAAGAACAGCATTCTAAGGAGATTTAAAGGCCCCTGTGTGAGTTATTCATGCTAGGGACCATGATAGACCAGAGGGACCCTTGTGTTCCAGACTGCCAGTCTGGGAGTTTGGGGCAGTTGGATGTGAAGTCAGGGAGACCTGACTAATCTTGTCTCAGCCTTCCTAGCAGTGTGATCCGGGGCAAGTCCATTCAACCTCTCTTGAGCTCAGTTTCCACATCTGTAAAATCAAAAGAGGTAATATATACAAAGTGCTGGGCAAACCTTACTGTGCTATATAAATGTTAACAACATCATCATTGTCATCATCTCCTTTTTACTACAGATTGCTCTAAGGCAGTGGTTCTCAACCTGTGGGTCGCGACCCCTTTGGGGATTGAACGACCCTTTCACAGGAGTCACGGGGGTCGCCTAAGACCATCAGAAAACACATATTTCCGATGGTCTTAGGAACTCAGACACCTCTCCTCTATCCGTCTCCAAGTGGGTCCTCCCACATGCAGATACACCCTCATATGAGTATTAAAGGGTCGCAGCATTAGGAAGGTTGAGAACCACTGCTCTAAGGTGTTTTTTTTTCCTTATTTTAATAAAATTTTCCTTTATAATATTATTAAATGAGGGTTTGCAAATAAAAAGTCTCAGAATACTGAGGAGGGGGTATACCACATATTTATTTCCCCAGTTTTCCTGAATAGCACTTGCTCATGTCGTGGTAGACGCTGATGGAAGGATTTATCAACGTATATGATTTGTACTGTGAGTTTGGTTGGTGGATGGACACATTCACTAGTTCTTGTGAACTCTGAAAATGTACCACTTGTTACCCCTGCTCCCAGAGTGACAAGGCCTGGCATAGGACAGTCACATCTTGATTGTATTTGCTATTGTCCACACATATTGTCCACTATTGTCCCTTCCCAGCAATTCTAGCTTTTGTTGTTGTTCAGTCATTTTTCAGTCCTGTCTGACTCTTTGTGACTCCATTTGGGATTTTCTTGGCAAAGCTATTGAAATGGTTTGTCATTTTACAGTTGAAGAAACAAGAAAACGGGGTTAAGTGACTTGCCCAGGGTCATACGTTTAGTAAGTGTGTGAAGCTGGATTTGAAATCAGGAAAGGGAGTCTTTCTGACTCCAGGTCCAGCACTCTATCCATTGCCCCTCTACCCTGATTCGCTCACTAGCTTGATATTCATACATTGCATCCTGTGTGCAGAATGCCATCTTATACAGGTAGTTTGTGGGCAAAGATATATAAAATAAGGTTTTTGACCTCAAGATGCATAATACATTCTAGTAGGACTGATGGAAACTATACAGAGGTAAATACCATGCAAATACTGGGCTATAAGTGCCCAAGAGGAGAACAAGTTCCTCTGAGATCAGACACTAGGTTCTGTAAGTCCGGTAATTAACCACCTACTTGAAGTTGTAGACATTGATTTATAAATGCTTGTTGACAAAGGTCTTTTAAGAGCAGGTCTTATCATGTCACTCCTCTATTTAATAAATTCCAATAGTTCCTTCTAGAGTCAAACACAAACTCGTACTTTGGTATATAAAGCCCTACCTGGCCCCCAGCCACCTGTCCAGCCTTATCATACAGCCTCTTCCTCCTACAGGCCATGGTCCAGCTCAATTGACCTTCTTTTTGTCCCTCACACACAACACTCCATCTCCCGTCTCTGTACCTAGATACGCCCTGTCTCCTCTGCTTTATGCGATCTCTGGCTTCCTTCAGACTTTAGCTTCAGCACCACCTTCTGTTTGAGGCATTTCAATCAATAATCAGAGAACATTCATTAAGAGCCTACTATGTGCCAAGCACTGTGCTAAGTGCTGGGGATACAAAAAGAGATAAAAGTCATTTCCTGCCCTCATTTCTCCAGCGGCTAATGCCCTCTCCTGCCACAAACCAAATTATCTTGTATTTATGCACTTAGTTTTTAGACACCCACGTATGCACACATGTATGCATACAAACATATTTATATATGTAATGAAAGGAAATTGTCCCTTCCCGTACACACACACACACACACACACACACACACACACAGACACACACACACACACACACACTCCTCAGATGGAATTTAAGCTACATATATGTGCAACCCTCTGATAAAATTTGGCAGCTAGGTGGTACAGTAGGTAGTGTTAACCCAGGAGTCAGGAGGACCTGAGTTCAAATTTAGTCTCAGACATTTACTAGCTGTGTGACACCAGGCAAGTTGTTTAACCCTGACACACACACATGTGTATGTGTATATATGTACATGCATGTGTATGTATATGTATATATTTAAACCACATGTATAATTTAAGCTTAAGTTCTAGAAGAGGAGCATGCAAACATGCAGCTTAATTTTTATCAGAGGAAATTATATATGTGTATATATGTATATATTATGTTAGATTTCTTTGATAGAATTTAGGGTATGTGTATGTGTATACAGCAGACCCATGGGCATATGTGCTAGTGTGGTTCTTTGATAGAGTTTAAGCTACTCGAGAGAAGAGACAGTTTTATTTTTGTCTTTATATTCCCAATTCACTGGCATACAATAGGGGATTAATGAATACTGCATTTATTGAATTATTTAATCAACCTAGAAAAGAGGCCCAATAGTAGGAGGCTAGCCTCGTGGAGGCCTTAGGAACAGGGGCAGATGTTGGTTCTTCCTCAGGGCTCCCAGCGATTACTGTTATCTATTAAGAACCAACCTTAAGAATATATAAATCATTTATGCCATCAGCAGTCTATAGGTAACTTTTGTATCAGAGGTTCCCATAACATGAAGGACCCAACAACCTTCAAGGGCCCTAATCCAGTCTCCAGTAAAACTGACCTACACTTTGTTCTATGCATCTGACATTCCACCTCCTGATGAAATCCCAGCTCTGAAAAATCACAATAAACATAAAGATATAGAATCACATTTGGTAGCTACATACATGTATGTGTATGTGTATGTGTATATATATATGTATATATATACACACACACATACATACACATGTATGCCTGTGTAGGTATTTACTATATAGGCATACATAAACCTATATATATATAGATATACTAGTATATCTATAAATTATTTATCTAGATATATCTTATAAATATACACATACATATCTATAAATATGTGTATGTATGAATATATATATATATATATATATATATATATATATATATGTAGGTGTACCTATATGATAAATTTTCTTATCTGTGAACACGTCATATCCCCGTAATGTAAATTTCATGAACGCAGGGAAAATCTTGATTATCTTCACTTATGTATTCGTATCATGGCTTATGTTGAATTGAATTGAATTGTCTTTTGGTTTACCAAGAATCACTTGTTTCATGTTTGTATTCAGAGTTCTGTCATATCAGGGCCCAGAGGTGTCTTCTTGGATTTTTTAGGCTTAAGTCTCCATCACATTTCCACTCCCAGGCCAACAGAAGGACTTGAAACCTTGAGCTCTGGCATCTATGCCCCCCAGGATTAAAAAAACTCTGCACCTCCTACTTTGAGCAGGAATGCCAATAATGAGGGGCAGATCTAATGGCCAGTTCCTGGAAGGAGGAATGTTTTCTGCCTAAGAGATGGGCAAGTGGTGCGATAAGAGACTCAATGTCAATTATGATAGGACGTTAAGAAGTCTATTTCTGGTTGCCTCAGTCAGGAGACACTATCAGCATCTGGCATTTGAAACCTTTCTATGAAGAATGTTGGTCTGGGAGGCTATTTGTGGAGCCTTTCTGTTAGTGCACACTTAAAGCATCTCATACATTTCAAATCTTCTTCCTGACGAAGTGTCTGGGTGATATCTGTGATGATGTGTATGACTAGAAAGAGTAGAACATTTGGGAGAGACATGAATTGTCCATAAATACTCTATGAGTCTTTTTCAGAATTGTTTTAGTAAGCAAATGCTCTTCTGTTACCATTTGGGATTTTAGAAAGAGAAAGTCAGAATCCTAAACTTGGCATGAAGTAGCTGAGCATCAATTTGTCTGCACACTGACACACTTACCCCACTGACTAAGAGACCAATTCACTCTTCTGCTTGGCCTTCAAAACCCTCCACAAGCTTTCCTCTCCTTCTTGTCCATTCCAACCCCCAGATCAAACCTGTGGTTTCAATAATACAAGTAATTACTTTTTATCAGTGCAGGTGAACATTGTCTCCAGAAGTTAAAGTCTTGGAGAATTGCCTGGGACAGGCAATTAAAGTGGCTCACCCAGGGTCACATATCTAGTGTCAGAGGTAGGACTTGTAACCAGTCCTTCCTGTATTCCAGGCTAGGTCACTATCTCCTCCTTGAGGCTACCTCTCCTGCTAAACTCTATTTCCCATCATTCCTCTTGCTCAAACCAGGATGGTCTCCTTATTGTTCCATAAGCCCATGTTACTCCTCTCACTCCCTTTCATGTTTTTCATTCCAACTTGGAATATTATTCTCTCTCTCCTCTTTCCTTAAGTCTATCTTCTTTGGTAAAGGCTTCTTAGACTCCTTCAGATCCTCAATGATTTCTCATATCAGACTTATTTCCTTTCCCACAATTTAGCCCTTCATTATATTTATACTCCACAAACTTGCCTTAGATGGGAATAGCAGTCCCAGTCTATGCAGTATCTCCTTTTTGGACCCCTATACAAATCTCTTCTTCTTTGACACCTCTGCCTCTGAGGGCAGACTCTCTACTGACCCCATGCCTCTACTGAGGCATCTCTGATAGTATCCACGAATGGGGATTCCTTTCCCTCTTCTCCTCCCAAGTACCACTGCTGCAGGTATCTGGTGCCGCTGCCTGCTACTGCTTCCTGCTTTGGTTTCCATTTGTTTGTTCAACTGGTTAGTTGGCTATTAGAGCCCACCTCTACCTCCAGCCCCAATATTCCCACTCTCTCCATTCAGTAATGGAAAAAACAAAACAAATGCTGGATTTCAAGTTAGCTGATGTGAATTTGAATCTTAGCTTTGTGATGATCATCTCTCTGGGCCTCAATTTCCCCATCTATAAAGGAGGGTGGACTAAATGTCCTTTTAAACCCCTTTTCCAGCTCTAAATCTTATGATCCTTTAATCAGAAGGGAAGCACTCTAACCCTCCTGGAAGCAGCAAAGTAGAGACTAGGATTCCCCTCTGAACTGAAGTTGCTTATTCACCTTGCCTTGCTTAAAATATTCTCACTCATCCTTTGGGGTCAGATCATTTTCATCTCCTTTGTCTTTCCAACTTCCACTGGTTTGTCTTGGGAATCATAATGGCCAAGGCCCAGCTTAAGTTTCCAGTTCCCCACAGGCATCAGACTTACTTTAGGCCAGATAATTTATCACAAGGGCATTATGGACTGTGTCTCTCTTTTAAAGTGCTTTGAATTATTCAAATGTATTTTATGATGTTTAGAGGAGAAAGATTACTTCACAAAATTATTTTCTACTTTTTTCATTGCAAATGTAGGTTTCTGTGGATTCGCTAAGGAACCTAACCATTATTTCTAATACCATTTCTGGAGGGAAATGCATTTGGGGTTCTAAATAATGGGTAAATGGACAGATTTTGTGTTGTCTGCACACTCTATGTTCTAACCAGAATGGCATATAGATGTTCTTCAGTCTTCTGCCTTCTCCCACCTCTGCTCGTTTGCTCAAGCACTCTCCCATGCTTGTAAAATACTCTTCCTTCAGATTTGTCTGTTGATATTGTTCTCTTAGAGCATCTGGATGGTGAAAGTTCTGGGCCTGGAGTCAAGAATTCTTATCTTTCCTAGTTCAAATCTAGCTTCAGACACTTAACTGCACTCATGACAAATTATTTAACTTGAAAAGCTTATAAGCCAAGACTAAAGTGGAGGGGAGACTTGGCATGTGATTTTTTTGATTCACAAATGATTGTGCACTTAATGAAGCCTCTGAGGCCAAGATGTAACCAAGTATGGGTCTATTGTCTGCTCCTTGTATTAATTTTGGCCTAACAATTAGCACCAAGAAAACACAGGTTCTCCAACAGCCAGCACCACACCATCCATACGTGGAACCATCAGTTACAGAAAATAGGAAAATATTGAATGCTGTGTATAAGTTCATTTACCTTGGCAATATGCTTTCCAGGGATGTACACATGGTTGCTAATGGTGACATATGGATTGCCAGAGTTAGCTCGCTGTTTGGGAGCATCCAAAAGAAAGTGTAAGAGAGAAGTGGTATTAGACTGCCAACCAGACTGAAAGTCTATAGAGCCATTGTACTGACCTCATTGTCATATACCTGTGAAACCTGAACAGTCTACCAGTGCTAGGCCAGGAAACCGAATCACTTCCATTTGACTTGTCTAAGGAAGATTCTGAAGATAAGGCAAGAAAAGGTACCTAGACACTGAGGTCCTTTCTATAGCTAAACTACCAAGCATTCAAACTCTGCTGCAGAGGGTACAACTTGGATAGGCAGGCCATGTTGTTTGAACGTCAAATGTACGTTTGCCTGAAATACTATTTTCCAGAGAGCTCACACAAGACAAGTGCTCACATGGAGGTCAGAAGAAGCAATACAAGGACACTCTCAAGATCTTTCAGAAGAACTTGGAATCGATTGCTTGACATAGGAGACACTGGCAAAGGACCACTCAGCATGGCATGCCCGCATCAAAGATGGTGCCGTACTCTATGAATGAAACAAAATTTCAGTTGCTAAAAAACAAGTGAGATGTGCAAATTTAGAGACATCTCCACTCCAATTCCAATTGCTTATGTGAACTATTTGTACCTAACCTGTGGTAGAGAATTCCTGGCTTGTTTTGGTTTAATCAGCCACAATCAGTCACACTATATCTTGACTCCAACATAGTGATACCATTTTAGTCTTCTTTGAGAATGAAAGACAACAACTACCAACTATCAGCTGTATGATCTTGGACAAGTCATTTAAACCTGTTTGCCTCAGTTTCTTCATCTGTAAAGGGAGCTGGAGAAGGAAATAGCAAACCACTCTGTACCTTTGCCAAGAAAACCCCAAATGGGGTCAAAGAATCAGATACAACTGAAAAAACAATTAAACAAACAAAAAAAGACTGACTTCCTCACTCTTCCTAACTTTCTAACTTAAGCACCCTTTCCACTCTGCCACCTGGATATGTCACACACTTAACTGTTAATTCCTTTGTGGGCATGATCTCTGTCGTTTTTCATCCCTGTAGACCCAACTTCTAACTCAGAGCAGCAATGCATAACAAACACTTTGGACAGAGCCGAGATTCCCATACAGATGACCTATGGACCTTTCCAGCTCCATATCAAGGATCCTGTGAGCCTCTAATCGCTCCCAACCTCTCTACTCCTGCAATGGAGGGATTCTGGTGGGATCCTGATGGAATAGGTACAGACCTATAGAATGTGGAGACCTGTATTTTATTTCTGCCCTGACTCTGTGTGATTGTGAGCAAGTCACTTCACTTTTGTGAGGCAGAAATCATCCTGCTGGGCATCAGTACCTTGTGTGCTAGATTTGGGACTGGAGAACCCTGGCATTCGCTGCCTGTGTGACCTTAGGTAAAGCCATCTGAAATGAGGGGACTGGTCTATATGATTTATAAGGTCCCTCTCAGCTCTAGAGGTAAGTGGGTGGTGCAGTGGGGAGCACATTCAGCCTGGGAGCCAGGAAGACCTGAGCTGGGTGATGTTGGGCAGTCAGTCAACCTGTTTGCCTCAATCCCCACAGCTGTACAATGGGGATAATAATAGTGCCTATCTGGAAGGTAGTTATAATGAAGATAAATGAGATAATATTTGTGAAGCTCTTAGCACAGTGCCTGATACATAGGAAGTGTTAGCTATTATCTTTCCTATTAATTGGTATTGCCCTCAATCTCCTGTATCTGCTGGATTTGCTGCAGGGGCCACTGAACTTTCTATCTCTAATACCCGCCATCTCGTGACCTATCAGTTCCTCACCTGAGGAGACTTGAGTTTTTACAAAGAATATGGTTATAAGGATGACAGAGGAAAGTGATTTTAAAATCTCTTGTTCCTATTATTCTGTGTTTTCGAAGATTTTTTTATTGAAATCTTTTGTTTTTACATTGCCTAGATTTCCCCCATGCATATGTGTGTGCTTTAATGCGATTTTTTTTGGGCTGAATATATTTGTAATTTTAAATTGACTTAGTTGAGGAGCAGCTGAGAACAGTGGGGAGAAAACAGGAGCGTAGGAGTCAGAGAGATTTAGATTGAAGCTCTGTGTCTTTCACCTGCTGGCTGCAGGGGTCAGAGACCCTGGACAAGTGTCCTACAATAACTGTCTAAGAATGTCAAACTGTAAAGGGGCTCAGGACTTTTCCTCAGTGAGAGCTCTCTGTGCCAATGAGATCAGGGGTCTGGGCCAAAAAAAAAAACTCCACTTGATCACATTTCCTTATCTCCTAAAGATGTTCCCCGTGACAACGAACCTCTTTTCATGAACTATGACACAGTAAAAACCACCCATGACAGGAAGGATGTTATGAGGCTGTGTAAAGGACCTTTGCAAAAAGGTCTGGGTCAACATAAAAGGCTGGCATAATAGCTTTGTTGATATTCTATCATTTCAGTTGTGTCCAATTCTTTATAATGCCATTTGAGAGTTTTTTGACAGAGATGCTGGAATGCTTTGCCATTTCCTTCTCCAGCTCATTTTAGAGATGAGGAAACTGAGGAAAGCGGGGTAAATGACTTGCCCAGGGTCACACAGCTGGTAAGTGTCTAAGCCCAGATTTGAACTCAAGAATATGAGTCTTTCTGGCTTCAGGCCAGACATTCTATCTAGCTACCATCTAGCTGCCTAAATCATGTAGAAGATACACATAGGAGAACATATACCATACAATGCACAATGAAGGATCTCTCCCATTGGGAGTGAGATAACTCAGCTCAACCAAGAGAGAGAGTCTTAGATCTCACCCATGGGGAAGCTCCACCATATCTCTAGGGTAGCAAGCTGGGGATAGGGACAGGATGGGGACTGCCAGCTCCTCCTATATCTCTGTAGAGACCCTTCAGCAGCATGAACTGAGGTAGGCCTCTTCCATCTTTTCTTTTGAAGCTAGAAGCCAGAAATATCCTAAGTGCCTTGATGCTTATAGAGTATCTCAAAAGACTCAAAGTCTGATGGATCCTGAGGGAAGACTCTAAAGGACCTGGGAAAGGCTGGAGCTTTCTCAGCTCTCACCAGCTCCACCCCAGAGAAGAGGGCATTTGTGACCTCCAAAATGGAGAAAGGCCCGTATCGATGGGCGTTGGGATAGGAGTTGCATTACTCTTATTATTATCATCATTATTTTTGTTGTTGCTATCTGAGTCAGCCAATAAACATTTAAGCAAGCACCTGATATGTGGCAGGCCGTATGGGTCACCGAGCAGCTGTGATGAAGCTCAGTGTGAGGGTTCTTGGTAATTTACAGTTCCTAATATTGGAAATTTTTGTTAAAGTATAATAAGGCTCCCAAACAAGAGCGGAGCAATTGTCCCAGTTTCAGGTCTCTGAGAAACATGAGGCTTCCCTCAGAACTGGTAGAAGTAGGGCAGTTAGGTGGCACAGTGAATAGAGCACTGATCCTGGACTCAGGACGATCTGAGTTCAAATCCAGCCTCAGACATTTGACATACTTACTAGCTCTATGAACTTGGCGAGTCACTCAACCCCAATTACCTTGCCTTCCCCCATCCAAGAAAAAAAAAACTGATAGAAGACTTACATGATTACAGAATGTTGTGATTTTTTTGGTCCCCGTTCTAATTAGCCTCTCTACAATGGTTAAAGGGTAATTGTGACACAAAACATCACACCACCTTCCATTTTTAAAATTTATTTATTTAATTTTAATTTACAGCATTCAGTTCCACAAGCTTTTTTCTTTTTTTTTGGAGGGGAGAAGGCAAGGCAATTGAGCTTAAGTGACTTGCCCAAGGTCACACAGCTAGTGAGAATGTCAAGCATCTGAGGCCAGATTTGAATTCAGGTCCTCCTAACTCCAGGGCCAGTGCTCTATTCACTGCATCACTTAGCTGCCCCTATTTAATTTTATTTTTTTGAAAGATAAAGCTTGAACCCAAAATATTACTTTTAAAAATTCTACTTTTTAAAAAAAAGTCTTAAGAGTCTTACAATGCTAATTGAAACACCACTACAGTATAGTTCCTATGTCATGGAGCAGAAAAATCATATTGTAGAAAGAGTAGCTGACCTTGAGTCAGAAAAATTGGGTTCAAATCCCACCGCTGATCATATTCTCTGTGTGACCTTGGGCAAATTAGTTAACCTGTCTGTGTGACAGGAAACTTTCTAAACCTTTGAATGCTGATACAGTGTTGATCTGTACTGATAGAGGAAGTGCTCATACTCAAGATTAGACATTAACAATAAATCTAGGATTAAAGCATCTCAAGGATCAGTAGCTTTTTTTAAAAAAGCACTATCATTTTCATTTTTATGGATGGAGAAAATGAAGCTGAGATTCGTTAATCAATTTTTTTAGGACTTAGAATTGAGTGGTCACTCCCAATCTGGTTTTGATTTTATTTTTTTTTTGCTGTTATTCTGGGGTAGCTAGGTGGTGCAATGGATAGAGTACTGGGCAATTCATTTGCCTCAGTTTCCTCATCTGTAAAATGAGTAGGAGAAGGAAATGGCAAACTACTCAAGTATCTGCCAAGAAAACCCTAAATGGGGTAAAAAAAAAAAGTAGGGTATGATTGAAATGACTGCACAACAATAGCAACAAACGATTTGGATAGTTGGAGTCTTTTTTTTTTGTTATTGGCTATGTGTATTCATTGTGGAACTGGTAGTGGGTGAGAAATGGGTTAAGCCTTAGATGTAAAGTTTGGGGTCCTCCTTCCTCCCTAAATGATCAAGTGATCAGACGTAGATCGAACTCAATAATATTCCTTAGATAGATAATATTTAAGGGAGCAGATAGGTATGACCATAGCCTGGTAGTCCCGAACCTCTTGCTTTCCCTTCTGACAGTACTGAAGATCTCCCTTGGAGAAGTGGGGAGGGGGGGGAAGACAAGGAAAGAGGTGTCTATTCCACCTCCCTTCAAGCCCCACACAACAATAGCCCTCACCAAACAGAGGGCCTCACTATACACGTGGGAACCCCTCTTCTGTTACAAGATGGTGATGATGGTGGTGATGGTGGTGATGGTGGTGATGGTGGTGATGGTAGTGATGGTGATGATGGTGGTGATGGTGGTGATGGTGGTGATGGTGGTGATGGTGGTGATGGTGATGATGGTGGTGATGGTGGTGATGGTGGTGATGATCTGAGATGTTAAGTGACTTGCCCATGGTCACAGAGCTAGTAAGTGCCTAAAGCAGGATTTGAACTTGTGTTTTTGGCTATCCAACTCCTTTGCTCTATCCATTTTACCACTTGAGGCCTTTTAATAATCATAGTCAAGTTAGATATTTGGAAATACTTGTTTTTGAGTTGGAAGTAACCAAACTATTTATCATTTCATAGAACCATAGACTCTTCATTTGGAATTAATTAAAAAATAATTATGATAATAATAGAAAGTAAATCAGGAGTCATTTAGACCAGGGCTTCTTAAACTTTTTCTACTCATGATCTTTTCAACACTTCTTAAACTTTGGATTGTGATTCTAGACTGATTTCTTCATTCTTCTGCCGCCTGCCCTACCCTCATCCAACTACAGGAACTCTCTCTATTATATTCCAATTAGGTAATACAATGGATAGAGCTCTCGGCCCAGAGTCAGAAAGACCTGAGTTCAAATTCAGCCTCAGATACTCACTAGCAGTGTGATCCTAGGAAAGTCACTTTAACCTCTGTTTCACTCAGTTTCCTCTTCTATAAAATGAGGGAAATAATAGCACCTATCTCCCAGGGTTGTCGTGATGCTCGAATGAGGCAGTTGTTGTAAAGCATTTAATTAACACAGTGCCTGGTACAGAGTAAGTGCTTTATGTAAGTGTTAGTAGTTATTGTTATTATTAATTATTATTATTCCTGATATATTATTAATTATTATTATTCCTGATATATTAATTATTATTCCTGATACATGCTCATGCTCTAACTGAAGAAGACCTCTGTGAGAGGAAACTTACATTCCATTTTTTAACAATTCTAATCAGTAGGAAACTCTTTCTCATATTGTGCTCAAAATGGCCCCTTTTTTTCTTTTAGCTTTTTCTTTTTTGTTATGAACTTATTAATTATCAACAAAACCAAAAGCATTTCAATGCACTAAGGACAAAAAAAGGATTGTGTTTGAAGTCATGGAATTTCTCTTATGTACAGCTTGATTTTTTTAAAGGGTATATTACATTTAATACATTGAATACAATTAAATTTAATACTTTGCAGTAAAATTGCCCTATTTGTGTTCCCTTCTGAGTTTTTTCCTCTGTATTTTAATGTTTTAGTGATTCTTTTTTCTTTTATTTCTGTATCTCTGTTACCACCTACTCATTGCCCCTTCCAAAATGGAAGCCTTAAATAATAACCAATAAGTAGAGTCAAGCAAAACTCTTTGACCATGTCTAAAACCCGTCTCTTATGCATACACCTCTAGTCCCTCACTCTTCTGCCAAGAGATGAGAAACACATTTCATCAACAGTCTTCTATAGGCATGCTTAGTGACCAAGCATGTTCTGACATTTTTTGAAGTTGCTTTCCTTTACCTTATTGTCTTCATATAAATTGTTCTTCTGGTTCTTCTTATTTCACTCTGCATCAGTTCATATGAGTTGTCCCAAATTTTATTGAATTCTTCACATACATCGCTTCTAGTGAAGCACAATAATATTCCATTACCAATCTATATACCACTATTTCTTCATCCACTCCCCAGTTGAGAGAGACAGACAGAGAGACATACAGAGAGAGACAGACAGACACAAAGAGAGAGAGACAGACAGACAGACACACAGACAATTGGGTTGTCTGTTGAGGGGCCACTTCTTTGTTTCCAATTCCTCATTTAAAATACAGAGTGTTGCTATGACTACGTTAGCAGTATGAGTCCATTTTCTCTCTTTGACTTCTTTGCTGTATATGTGTATAGAAAATCATCCTAGTAGACACTAGGCACTTAATAAACGCTTTTTTGCTAATTTGTTCATCGTAGTATTGTTGTGTCAAAAAACTGCTTATATTTGAATGACTTTGGGAAATAGTTCCAAATTGTTTTCCAGAATGATCAAACTAGTTTAAAAATCTACATTAGAGTGCCTGTCCTCGACAGCCCCTCCAACAATTGCCATTTTCATCTTTTGTCATCTTTATCAATCTGATGCTTCGCTACAATTTCTACTCTTTGATCGTAATTGGGTCTGCTGGAGCCATGCAAAATAAATTTGCTGATTCTCTATGGCTGACAGCTACAGAATAATAATGCCAATGATAGCTTTCCTGTGTTAATATACCCACAGATTACTGCTGCTGCATAGTCTGATATCAGTAGGAATAACAGCTGATGTGCAGGTTCACGACTTGTGAGAGAGCTTTCTCTCTTTTCAAAAAGGGCTCTCTTTTTCCAAACACCACGGCTGAACATAAAAAATCTGTGTCTGGCAGTGGGGGAGGGGAAGGTAAACAGAGAGAGAGAGAGAGAGACACAGGGAGAGAGAGAGACAGAGACAGAGAGAGAGACAGAGACAGAGAGAGAGACAGAGAGAGAGAATCATGATACTAATTAAGATAGTTCTAAAATCACTTTATTGGTTAAGTATAAAGTGCAGAGTTTTTCTGCCTTTCCTGTAAATTGTGTATTTGATGTGGCTGCTATAGCACTAAAATGGCTTGTTTAAAGTAACATTTTGGTGAAAAATCTTTCGTATCCTTCCATGCCAAATTCAATCAATAGGAAATATCAAAGAATATCTAAGTAGCTGATCAGTGAAGTGAATAGAGTGCTGGGTCTGGAGTAAGGAATACCTGAATTCAAATCTGACCCCAGCCACTTACTAACGGTGACCTTGGCAAGCCACTTAATCTCTGCTTGCTTCAGATTTCTCGTCTGTAAATTGGGGATAATAACAATACCTCCCTCTCAGGGTTATTGTAAGAATCAAATGAAATAATATTTATAAATTGCTTAAAGCAGTATCTGGCGCAAGGCAGGAGCTATATAAATGGTAGCTATCATTAGAGGTACCAGTAGATGTGGAGCTCAACAAACTTCAATGCTATGGAATCTGAGAAGTTAACAGCATTGAAATTGCTACCCTCAAGTTGCATATAATCAATTCACTCATTCATCCATTTATTCAAATAAATGTGTACTTGAATGGAGGAAGTAAAAATAAACACTGATATAAACTCAAGCACCAGAACCTGGGACCACAGAGCCAGTGTCATGGGGCTAATGGCTAAAAATGCTTCTCGTAGAGTTTCCTGAGAAACCACTCCCAGGATGGGAAGATTGCCTTTGCTAGAGCCTGGGGTACTTTTAAGTAAGCTGTAAAATAGGAAATTTCAGCCAGAGATTGAGAACATGCTTTGTGAGGCTGGACGTTGGTTCACTAGCAACTGTAATGAAACTGCTGACTTCTTTCCAGTAGACAAATCAACAGGCATGGATTTATGATGGTCTTTGGTGAAGAATGACCTAAAAGGGATACAGATGCTAAAGCTTCCATATTTCCCTGGAACTTCCCTGTGAACACTGTTCAAATATTTTATTTCTTCTCTTCAGTGTGGAGCATGGCAGAGGTGGATTTGTGTGGAGGACACCATGAGAACTTTTGGCCTAATGACTTTTGTTCCATGGTCTGCTGGGCCTGATACCAGAGAATGACTGCATTCCAGAATCTCAGAGGTCATCTAATCTAACCCCAAACATGAATGAGTCTCTCTATAACCTCCCCTGACAACTCATCATCCAGTATCTGCTGTAAAGCTTTCAGTGACATTATCCCCTGAGAGAAAATACATACTCTACTTTTGACTGGTTCTAGATATTTGGAGATTTTTCTATTTTGGATGAATTCTGCATCTCTACCAATTCCAGCCATTAATTCTAGTTCTGTCCTTTGAACTCAAGCAGAATAAAGCTAATTTCTGGGAACCCAAACTTTGTAAAAACACACTGCGGTAGTTGTGGCCTTTTCCTTCCCCAGAATCCCCACCATTCTCCTGGTCCAATGAACTTGGGGCCCTCTAGAGGTAGCTGGAAACAGTGTATACTCCACTACACTCAGTTTAAATCTAAAAATCTGAAATCTTCTTGAGTTCAAGGTTTTATCCACACTCCCGCAGATACCTGGACAAGAAGGGTGATGCTAATCTCTACACATACTTTTTCCTCCAATGAGGACCTGGAGAATGTAAATGGGAGCTTTGTATCCCCAAGGCCTTTGAAATGGCTGGGGTTTATTATATGAAATCCAATTTCTCATCTTCTCCCTGTTACCATTTTAGCAAAATAAAACAACTAACTTTAAACCAAAGTACTTTGCAACAGGGTATAGTTTTACAAGCAATTACCTTGTTTCACAGATCTTGAAAGAGCTGCTATTTACTTGTGGCACAGAATTTCTTATACAGATAACAAGAAAAGTTTCTCTAGAATCTCATAAATTTGTTATCTAGGCTCTAGACCCCTGAGTGTGAGTGTCTTACAAATATTTCTAAAGTTCTTAATAAATGTGTGTTCAACAGAACTGTGAAAAGACCAAATTATTCTGGTTGATAACCGTGGCTCTGTTAGAATTTTCTTCTGACTTTGAAAAAGAATCTTCTTCTGAAGAAAAAGCTACCATTCCCTCCCAGAGTCAGTACACTCAGTGAGAGACAGGTCTTCTTCATGGTTGGACAGCTAAATGCGTACATCATGCAGTTATTTTTTCATCTTCTCTTTATCCAGAACAGTAATTAGGATTGAGCCACTGGTGCTTTTCCCTATTTCCTGACATGGGTGGGTTCTTCTTCTCTAGATGGAAGAAGTGGGTGGTCCCTCTCTACATTGTCTCAGAAACTGCAACTCCATGTATCCACATCTTTTGCCAGCCCATATCCCAGTTAAAGCTGGGAGAGAAGGTGGGCCCCAGGAGACAGAGAAGAGGCCAGGTCATGGGCCAACAGAGGTAAGGGTAGGAACCAGAAGGCATGCACTAGCCCTCTTCCAACACAAAGATGGGTTGCCTAAGCCAATGTTTATCCCTCCTATTCAACTGAATTTGCTCAGGTACCAGGATTTCTAGTCACATCTCTGCCTTCGTCCTCTGAGTTGTTCTCTCAACAGAGCAGCATGATGTATTTCTTAGAATAATTCTCTGGCCCGGTGCTGTACCTTCAGTGCCCTCCCCGCCCCACCCCCCACCATGTGTTATCCTGAATTATTGATTTGAGTGAAAGAATTCTCTATCTGAGCACTATATTTGTGGAGGAAATTATGCCCATGAATAGAATCCTCTTCTAGAGCTACTCTACTTCCCCTGTCATATTGTGCCTAAACAGTTTTATTAATTAAATAGGTTTATTTCAGTAAAATCAGAGACGTGTGGCCTTTCTCAGCACATTTGTCCTCTTGCTTTTCTGCACTTTGGCATTACTGAGAGCAGGGTTAATTTTTCAAGTGTGTCAGAGTGGGATTTAAATAAAATATGGGTTCAAGCTGCCATGTGAAATTCAATGAAATCAATAGTAAGCCCTTATATTTGCATTCTTAGCATGGAAGCGAAAGTGTCAATGCACATATATTACTGTCTAATGAAACGTCAAGATTCCCCATCCTAATGGAAAAGAATCAACTGCAATGCAAATTTAATGAACTCTGATTGTGAAATGCAAACCAGACCCAATATCCAGCAGAAAATTAACTTAATCAATAATCTCATTTGAAGCTTTAAGCTAAGTACAATCTTTCCACGCAGGGCTCAGTCTGCTTTGTGAGATGCTGATTCTGAGTGCCATTTTGAAGTGGCCAGTGTGTTAAGCTATATGCATGCTCCAGCACATTAGATTCTCATTTAACTGCTCCCATTGTTGTTGCTGCTGATGAAACCATTGAGAGTAGTCTTCAAGTACCCATCAAACTTTAGGTTGTATAATAAGCTTATGAGAAAAATGGGTGTCCATGCACCAAATGGAAAAAGTAGCTATAACTTTATTTTTCATTGAAGGTCCAGTTGTATGTTTGAGAGATGTTTCCTTGCTTATTCCAGAAATTAGGGTGGAAAAAGGATTGGATTTTGGAGTTAAAAGAGCTAGATTTTACTCTGGACCCCACTACTTCCTAACTCTCTGACATGGAGCAAATTGCTTCCTTTTTTGGAGCCTCAGTTTCCTGGTCTGTAAAATGAGAGCAGGAATAGCTGAACTGCCTCTCTTAGGATCATTGATTTTAGAGCTGAGGGACCTCAGAGGTTATCTAGTCCACCTCATTTAACAGATGAGAAAACTGAGGCCTTGAGAGCTTCAGTGACCTCCTTCAAGAGGGCTATTATGAGGAAAGTGCTTGGTCAACTCTACAGCACAACATAAATGTGAATTATTGAGAAATGATTTCAAGAAGAGTTTTTAATGAATGAAGAAGGTAATCAAATTGGATAGGAACTGGCAGATAATTCCAAAAACAAGAGAGAAAGTAGAAATAGCAGCAATGAGAGAAAAGAATCCAGGTATTTCAGGTCTCCGTGGGAAAAACAAAACAAAACAAAACATGGGGCTAGTAGCCAGTATCTTGATTCTGTATCTTTGCTACTCGTTTGCTGAGTGGCCTTTGACAAGTTGCTTCATCCAGTGAAATAATCAGGTTGAAATGGATAATTTCTAAGGTCATTTTCAGCAGTGGCCCTCCTATTCTGCATTAGGGGAGGCTTATCTATACTAGCCCAGAGCACCAGTGAGGTGAAAGGGAAGGGAGGTAAAGGAAAACTGGAGGACCTTGATGAGGCTGACCGAGAGTGGGTTGCTTGTGATGGATTTTCAAGAGGGAAGTGGAAAGAACAGCATGGAAGCAAGAAGAGAAGTTCCTGGGGTCGGATTTGTAGCTGGACGGGACCTCAGAACCTATCTAGTTCAAATCTCTCACTTTACAGATGAGGAAAAGGCTGCCCAGAAAGACTGTGACTTGTCCAAGGTCACGCAGGTCTTAAGAGACAAAACTGAGATTTGAATCCTGAACCCTCTCATTTAATTACTTAAGTAATTAAGTGAGAGGAAAGATGGAAATAGAGAAGGCTAGTGGCAGGCATCCCAGTGTGTATGTGGGGGCCAAGGATATATCACTATCCAAATCTGTGCCATACAGAGATAGGTCATTTATAATAACAAGAGCTAACACATAGTACTTACTCTGTCCTGAGCACTTTACAATTATTACCTCAATTGATCCTCACAACAACCCTGGGAGATAAGTGTTATTATTATTCCCATTTTACAGATGAGGAACCTGAGACAAATAGAGGTTAAGTGACTTGCCCAGGGTCATACAGCTACTAAGTGTCTAAGGTCACATTGGAACTCATATTCCTAACTCTACCATTTATGACTGGCATCTTCATTCTCCCAGTTTCCCAGATTCAAAACCCTAGATTCTTCTTTTTATCCGCCTAACTAACTAACCAAACACCTTTGTTTAATGTCTACCACATGCAGAGCACTCTTAGGTGCTAAGGGGAAAACACACGGAGTATAAGCCATGGTTCTTGCCTTCAAGAAGCTTATGATCTATTAGGCAGATAAAGCATATGCACATGGAAATGCCAGAAAATTGGTAAAAAATCTGTTTTAGGAATTCAGAGGCAAGCAAGATCAGGAATGATAAATTAAGGATTTAAGGATGATGTATTTAAGTTGATCATTCAGGTATAGTCATTGGATAAGAGGAAATGGAATAAGATGATGGCGCTGGGAATGGAAAGTAGGAGTTAGGTAGATTTGTATGACATTGCAAAGAAGAAGCCATAGCACCTGACAAGCGATTGGTTGTGGATAAAAAGAAGAATCTAGGGTTTTGAATCTGGGAAACTAGG
The DNA here is from genome assembly GCA_028627135.1 of Pseudochirops cupreus. Lineage (NCBI taxonomy): Eukaryota > Metazoa > Chordata > Mammalia > Diprotodontia > Pseudocheiridae > Pseudochirops > Pseudochirops cupreus. The sequence goes on along the minus strand of CM053580.1, from coordinate 438,868,741 downwards.
AGAATGAGGGTGCCATTCATAATACAGGGAAGTCCAGAGGAGGAGATGCTTTTGAAGGGGAAGGTGATGAAGTGCAAAGAAGATATCTTGCTAGAGAGTTTTTCTGGGAGGTTTGGGTGTTCAATCACATCAAATAGCTTGAAATGTGGGATCTCAGAACATAGATCTAGAATTGGAAGGGACCTCAGAGGTCATCTGCTTTAACCTCCTTATTTCACAGGTGAGAAACTGATGCCCAGAGAGGTTAAGTGATCTACCCAAGATCACCCAGCTAGTAAATGTCAAAAGACAGGCTCTGGATCCAAATCCAGCATTCTTTTCATTCCACTGTAGGGGAGCTCTGGAAGATGAGTTGGGCTAGAGATACAGATTCAGGGTTTATTAGCACAGAGGTGAGAGTCAAAGCCATGGGAGTGGATGACACTGGGGACAGTTTATCCCTCTACTAATTATAAACTCTATTAAGGGAAAGACTATATTTTAAACAAACTTCATAGCTCTCCAAACACAGAAAGCAGTGTTGCTTTGCATACATTGGGTGCTTAATAAATGTGTATTGAATGTAAGGGACTGAATGAGACAGAAGAAGGACAGAACCTTTGGGGTGTATGGGGTGTTCAGGGAGGACTAGTACCTCTGGTGTGAGAGTTTGTAGAGCCCTTTTCAGGGCTGCTCATCCACCTTTGCTGTCTACCTGTCACCCAACTCTCATCTGTGACAACAAGAATCTGTAGAATCTGTAGCACATATAGTGGCCACACCCCAGTTAGACCTTGTTGACAGACTGGCCAAACCAAGTTGAGGGTAACTTACAGATCTCAAACCCATTGGTGAGTTAGGGAGATGTCTCCCCCATGTGAAGACTTCCCAAGGTGGAATGGGTGGATGAGAATGGTTGAAGCAATGGAGCACTTAGAACTCAGTCAGACATGGAAAACACCAAAGTCATCCAATGCATCACTTGCCATCTTTAGGCATCCTGACTTTTGTCTTGTCACTAGACTGATGACCCTAGAAGAGAGAATGAGACTGATGACTCTCCACAGTTCTGATTCCCTAAAATTCAATTCACACACAAGTTGATATCACCTCATCATGTCATTGGTCCTCTTCCAAAATGAAGGATAACAACAGGGATGTACCAGTAATATTTAACAATGGACTCTTCTGAAAAGAAAACAAAACAAGACAAAATAAAAAATAAGCAGGACACCCTTTAAAGTTTAATTTACATAGTTTACCCTTTCTTTAGTCGAGGCAATGAACAACACAATCAATTAAGCCCTGATTTCTAGCTTTTGCCAATTTTCAAAGAATAGATGCTCACACTGAAACTTTAATAATGTTTGAGCTGGCTCTAGCACTCCCTGGGAATGTCTTGATTTAGGGAGCGATACTATAGTTATTATCACTCCCATGTTTCAGATGTGGAAAGGAACATTCAGAGAGGGTCAGCAGCTAGCCTGCAGTAATGCACCTACTAAGTGTTAGATGGCAACTGAAATCACCAGTGTTTAATACTTCAAAATCCAAGGCTTATTCCATTATATACACCATGCTGACTCTGAATTTGCAAACAGGAAAATTTAGGTTTAATGTTAGGAGACACTTCTTAATTATGACGGCCATCCCAAAGTGGAATGGGTTGCTTTGGTAGGTAGTGGGGTTCACCTCTGTGGAGATCATTATTAGAGACTGGATGATCACTTCATTGGATTTGTTAAAGAGGAGAGTCTTTTTCAAGTATGAATTGTATTCTAAGACCTCTGAGGTTCCCTCCCCCCCCCCTTGAGATTCTAGAATCCATGTGAAGAGACAAAATGCAGTCGCTCTAGGGCATGGGGCCAAGAGAAGGTCGTTTGATGAGAGGGCAACAAGTTGGTAGCCTGAGGAGATAGAAAGATTAGCTAGATCCTTCATTTAGAACTTTCTCTATATTTTTCTTCATCTCTTTTCAGTTCGTTCTCACATACCCTGCATCAAATGAAGAAAAGTATTAAGCAACAAGAGGCATTCTAATGGAGATAGATAGTATTAACTAGTAGGGGACCTGATTAACCCAAGTTCATGGATTCAGGGATATCCCAGTAAACAGTCACTTTTCAAAGTGGTTGGAAATCTTGAAGGTTAGTGTGGTTTGAGTGCCCTCTGGGATGCTGGCTGTAGGGGGCTCTCTGACCATATCTTACATCTATAGGTAATACAGCTATCATCACTGGAGGGTAAAGTGGAGGAGGGGAGAGACAGTTCACTTCTGCCTGAAGGGGAAGAGGGCAGGGTGGCAGGAAGTGGGATAAGTAGAGAAAGGCTTGCTTAAGAAAAATCTTAGAAACTTGGGTGGAATGGACTGTTTTGACTCGACCTCTAAAACTAGGACCTTAGTCTAAGGCTAGCCTGGACCGAAATCAGATGCTACTTTATTATTAGGAGAAGGCAGCCCTGGCTTTTAGTCCCAACTCAAGAAATGCTGTGGGGTTTTTTTTTAAGACTACCTACCATGTCTAAAGCAACTTTTAAATCTTGTAAGTTGCAAGCAAAATGTAGCATGAATTCATAGAGGGAGTTTCCTTATCTAGGAGTTCCTTATACCAATGAAATCACAGGTTCAGTTCCTGTCCCTAACCATATCCCACATATAAGGATTAAGGGCTGCCAGGTCTGGAAGATCTCTTGTGACACTTAGAAGCTGTTTGACCCCATGCAAATTACTTATCCTCTGTTTGCATTAGACAATTCTCTAAGACTCATCTACTAAGTCATAGAATGTAGCCCAGGTTTTCCTGACTCTAGGCACAGTGCCCCATCCACATGGCCATGGCAATTCATGAGACAAACGAAAAAGCAAAATGGCCCTCTGTGGCCATGTGGCTCTTCAGCATCTACAACGATATTGGCAGAGGGGTAAAAAAGTGGATAGAGTTTTAAAACCACCTATAAATATTAATTTGCTTTTCCAACAACCAAAAGATCTCTGTCCTACAATTAAAAAGCTAACATAATCCTAGAGGAACTAAACCAGATATAATTAACATCATTACTATAAATGAAAGCAGAAGACATAAGGAAGTCATGTTAAATAGAAGGACGTTAGCAGGATATCAGAGAAGCAAACAAAGGAATTAGATTCACTATTTACTCAAAGATAAGAGGAACCAATTTTATGGGACTCTTGGTCATCTCTCCTTGTAGGTACCATGGTAGAAAATGTCATCATGAAGATCACTGTAATTTCTGTGTCAGTATCCACTTGGAGAATGATGTGGTCATAAAACTACAAAACTTAACAAGGTTCTCCAAACCAAGACAAAATACATTTATATTGGGGATTTCCATGTGAGGTGGTCACAGGTGAGGACGGTAAAAAAAAAAAAAAGTTGGAAAACATGACTTGAGATTAAGCAATGAAAGAATACAAAGGCTTGTATCCTCCCCAAAAGCTCCATACCAGTTTGTCATCAATGCTACCTTCAAGAATACAGTCAGAAGGTAACAAATATTGCAAGTACTGAATAACATCCCCCCCAATAAAATTGACCATATTTTAATTCAAAAAAATTTAAATAAATTTATTTTGTTTTCATCCTGTCTCCATTTCAAATAAACCCTTCTCCTCTTTTACCTAAAAACCATTATTCTGACAAAGAAAAAAATAGAAAAAAAAAGCAGTATTAAAAATCTTAATGGACACATCATCACAGTCTGGCAATATATTCCGCAGTTTCTCACCTGTCTAAAGAAGGGACAGAACAACAGCTTTACTTTCTTTTTCAAGACCAAACTGGATCATTACAATTTCTCAGTCTGGTTTAAACCTGACATGGCTGAACAACAACAAAGATCAAATGAGAACATGTACATAGATTTGAACATGCTATAGTAGAAAGTGCTAGGTTAGGAGTAGAAGGACTTGGGTTCACATACTAGGCTCTGTCTGATACTAAAATTGGATAAGTCACTTCAACTCATTGGGGACTCAGTTTTTCTCATCTTTAAAATGGGAGGATTGAACTAGATGGTTTCTAAGGCCCCTTTCAGCTCCAAATCTATGATCCTATAATCCTTGACAAGAAGAGAAACATGGAAGTTTAGAAAATTAATTCCTTTGCAAATGTTACGTTTGATACTAGCAGGAGAGTATGAATAGTACTGCCTCACAAAACAGTAAAGATTATTGGAGGGGAAAATAAGTCTGCTGAAAGTTTCATGTGAAACTCAGCTAAGCCAGACCATCCCTAGAGCATTTATAGATGAATTGGAAAGAGGACAACAAACAGATGGAAAATAGAATGGATTTGCCAGAATTCCTGTAACAATTTATTTTCGTTATTAATGGTGCTGGACTATTTGGACTTTAATGTCTCAGTCCCCAATGTGCTATGTAAAGGAATGGAAATAACATTCAAGACGATGAAGTCAAGAGTAACTTGATCAGACCAAGTACATGGAAATAAATCCATGCTAAACATGATTGGAGTTTAAAGGCACTTGGGGATCAGTTTTCAATATATCTCAGAGAGGAAGATGGCACCTGTGGCAGGTGGGGTTGGGTGAACATGGAGAGTGAAGATGGCAATTGGGATGACATTGGGAATTAATAATCCCTATGTATATTCTCTCATCTCTATAAAATCATCAAAATAATTATCTGTATGCCTCATGACAATATATTTGATAATAATACAAGAAAGGAACAGGTAAGTTTTTACAAACTAAATTCTGCACATTAGACCATATCTTTATGGTCTCACAATCAACTGAAAAACACAGTGGATGCAAGCTCCTACGATGCCTATTACCTATTAATTATTTTCGGAAGCATTTGACTTGGTAGAGGAAAATGTATCTTTAAAAGCTCCAACAAGGTATCTCCCATGCATGTGTTAAGATTGCACAAGATTCCTTGAAAAGGACACTCACAAAAATAACTTCATTAAATAATCCTTTAATTACCCCTCCCAAGTAATTTATCAAACAGTGAATCATGCTTCTCCAAGTTGTCTGACACTTTTATGGAGGACGTCCTGTGCAGAGTCCAATAGGAAAGGGATTCTGTATTTATTAATAGAAAGGTTCTCCAGATTTGCCTGGTTGTAGATGACTTTGTATGGTTTCTCAGTGAGACCCATGACCATTCAAAGGAGATTAGCCTAAAAATCCACATCAGAAAAGTCAAGAGAATGAAAAATGCCTAGTCTAGATGCAGCTCAATTGCTAAAAAAATAAATACAATCTGGCCTCTGTCTTCGTCCCTCTGAAATTTCTCTCCCAAAGGTTACCCATTGCATTCTAAGCACCAATTGCACTTTCTCCGTCTTGTCTCTCCTTGATCTCTGCAACATTTGAGACCACTCACCATCCTCTCCCTTCTGGCTAATCTCTCTCCTCTTGACATCAGAGATACCACATTCAACTTACTCATTCTTCTCCTGCCTCTTTATTGCTCTCCTGTCTTCCTTCCTAGCTCCTTGTTTTACTGTCAAGCCCTTAAGGTTAGCATTCCCAAAGGTTCTATCTCTGCCATTTTCTTTTTTCTTTCTCAATCAATAAATAAGCACTTTTAAGTGTCTATTTGGGACTAAGTATTATTAGGTGCTAGGATATGAAGATAACGCCCCCTCCAAAAAAACAGTCCCTCATCTCAAGGAGCTTACATGCTATTGAAGAAGATAATATGGACACATTTAAGTATATGTAGCATACAGATATACTGACAATTGAATATAAAAGCAAGGTAATAAAGTTGTTATAGAGAGAGGCCGGGAATAATTGGGGGAGAGGAGGGCTGAGAAAAGGCTTCCTGGAAAAGGTGATATTTGAGCTGCATCTTAAAAACTCTTTTAAGTTTACCTCTTTTAAGATTCTATGGAGTGGAGGTAAAGAATGACTCCATTCTAGACATGGGAAGCAGCACAGACATGAAAGATGGAGTGCTATGTATGAGGAACACAGAGAAGGCCAGTTTGGCTAGACCATAGAATGCAGAAAGGGGAATAATATGCAATGCGACTGGGAAGGTAGGTTGGAGCCAAGTTGTGGAGGGATTTAAAAGCCAAAAAGAAGAATTTCTATTTCCTTTTAGAGGCAATGGGGAACCATTGGAATTTATTGAGTAAGGAAGTGAATATCTGCCATTAAGGAAAATCACTTTGGAAGCTCTTTGGAGGATAGAGGAGGGGCTTGAGGCAGCATCCAATTAAGAGGATATTGTAATAATATAGATGAGAGGTAATGAGGACCTGAGCTAGGCTGGGGCTGTGTGAATAGGTACAAGTAGAAAGATGGGAGACAGAGAGGCAGATAGATGGAAGAGATGTTATAAAATAAGAATCAGCAGTATTGTTAACTCCAGACTCCCTGTCTTCCAACTCTCATGGCTTCAACTTCCTTCTTTCTTTAGTAGATTACCAAAAATCTATACCTCTAGTTCTGACCTGTCTTCTGAGCTCCAAACTTGCATCTCCATTTGCTTATAGATTATTTCCACATAGATGTCCAATTGATGTTTCAAATACATGTCCAAAAGCAAGTTTCTTATCTTTTTCCTTAAGCCTACTGTTCTTTCTGACTCTACCCTCTGCCTAATTACAGTCACTCATATGTGAAACATTTATAATATTCTAGGTTTGAATCCTTTCTGTGAAACTTATTGGCTCTGTGACCTTGGACAAGTCACTTAACCTCTGGATTTCCTCATTAGGGGACTGGATTTAGATGAAGGAAGTTCCAGGATACTGGAAGGCCCTTTCAACTCTGAGATCTATGATCCTGTGACCACAAAGACCCTTAAATTTAACAAACAACTGCATACCTACTATGCACAAGGCACTATGCTACAACCTAGAGGTTCTAGTAAAGGTTGGGATGGAATCAAGGACATAAGGGGAGTAAACCTTGGCAAGGAGAAGGGATACCTTCAGTTTGTGAAGCTAGAGCAGTGGAGGAAAGGATGGGTGAAGATAGAGGCTTTTGAAGAGTAGAGTATGGTAGATGAGGGATCTTAAGATGGGCAAACTTAATCTTCCTCAGTAAAGTAGGAAGCACGTTTATCTTCTAAGAGATGAAAGTGAAGGTAATTGGGGGTTTGAGGAGAGAGGTGGTTTGAAGCAACTGCCATAGGAAGTTAGATGTCAAGCAGGATTGCTGTGGGGTGGTAAAGGACCAGATGATGTCTCTCAAGCTCTGAATTCTAAATCCTATGATGTGTGACTCATCTCTCTCTTCACATCTTATATCTAGTCACTTCTCAGTCATCTCCATTCTCTCTCTGCAATATCCCTTGCATTTTCTCTTCCCTCTTCCTCTGGCAATCACTCCATTGAAGGCCTTCTTTACAGGGTTTGACCTATTGCAGTATCTTCCTTCCAGTTCTTCCTGCTTTTACTCTCTCTTTCTTCTGGACTAGCCTCCATATTGCTTATAGAATTATCTTCTTTATACAGAGATTTAGTCAATTTACTCTATTTCTCAGAAAATTTTCAGTGATTCTTTATTGCCTGCTTAGTAATATACAGATTCCTAGACCTATCCTGAATCCGAACCTGAACCCTAACCCTGATTGAAGGCTTTCCAAGCTCCAATGTCAGTCTAGGTTCTCTTACTTCCTACTATACCTTTCCGTGGATTCTCTGCTGAGCCAAACACTTTTCTCTCCAGAATATAGCCCACATATTTCTGTTTCTGGGACTTTACTCATCATTTTCCCTGTGCCTGGAATGAGCTTCTTCACCCTATTTATTTGTTGGGTTTTTAACCATACTGGTAGCCCAACTTTAGCTACTCTTAGTAAGCTTCTCAAGGAAATCTTCCTTGACCTGCACTCTTAGTTGATAACATTTTCCCTATCCAGCCCTCATGAAGCATTTATTTTTATTATTCTTTATTATTATTACGGTCTTCTCTTACCTAATATCATATCTCCAACAGTGCCTAGCAGAGTATCCTTCATATTGAAGGAACTTAATAAATGTTGGCAAAATGGAATGAAAATGTAGCTATAGGAAGCTACATCAGGGAATTTGTGCCTCAGGGGAAGAAAGCTTCAAGAGAATCTTCCAAATCAACCTAGATCTGGAGTTGGCCTAGAGACAGTCCTGTTACTCTGTATTTGACTGATTTGACCTAGTTATTGCTTCTCGGTGCCAGGATTGGAGGGGTAAGGAAGAAGGGGAGCCAGCCAAGTTCAGTATTCAGCATCCTCTGAACCTCAAAGCCTCTTAAAGAGATCACTCTTTCATGCTCACTCACCCTAAAATACAGGACTTTAACTTCAGCTGTCCATGCAGCCACTTCATCAGTATTAAAGTCATTTGAAATCAATTGATGTCAGTAGGATTGACCATCCGAGGAAAAGAATCCAAAAAAACCAACTGACAGATTTGGCCATCTATGTTCAGAGAATGGAGATTCTTCCTCTAATGTTGCTGAGCCTGGTGTTGCCTGGGGCCCTCTGGAACAGATCTGCCTTTCTCTAAAACCCGCCTCTCCCACATCTAAGGCAGGTGTGAAATGACAAGTAGACAATATTTGTACAACTCTCTAGAAACTCTCTGAAATGTCTAGTTCTCAATTATTATTTGCTATTAAGATGGGCAAACTTAATCTTCCTCAGTAAAGTAGGAAGCAAGGTTTTCTTCTAAGAGATGGGAGTGGAGGTAATTGGGGGCTTGAGGAGATAGCTGGTTTGAAGCAAATGCCATAGGAAGTTAGATGTCAAGCAGGATTGCTGTGGGGTGGGTGCTCTTATTATTCTCATGTAATATTTTATTATCCCAGTACTAGTGCTGAATTTCCTCAGTTCTTGATGGCAGAAGGTATATTTATTGGTTTTTTTCCCCTTTCGTCCTTGCCTTGCCTAGCATCATTAGCTCTGAAGTCAGAGAGCCTTAGTTAAAAACCTGCCTCTGTCACTACCTATGCAACTCTAGGTAAGTCACTGACCTTCTCTGGTCTCAATGTTCTCATCTGTTAAACAATCTATTCAATGAGGGGGTTTGCTTGTCCCTTCTAACTGCAATCATTATCATTATCATAATAAAAATAGCTAACAATTTTATAATACTTTATGGGTTACAAAGTGATTGACTTACATTACCTTGCTGGATGCTTACAACAGCCCTGAGAGATAGGTAGTGCAAATGTCATGCTCTTTTTGCAGGTGATGAAATCAGCATTCAGAGATGGCAAAGGACTCCCCTGGAGAGCTTAACACCCTCACCCAAGGGCCCAAAGGTTGTAGGTGGTGGGGCTGCGGTCCTTTCACTCCGAGCTAGAGATCTTTCAATTATAAAATATCATGCCTTCCTTTCCCTAGAGGTCATTTTCCGTTTCTCTACCTGGGTGTAGTTTCTGAAACAGTCTGGGGTGGCTTAGATATGGGCAGGATGGGGGAAGCTGCAGAAACCACTCCCAGCTAGTTAAAAAATTATTTCCATGTGAGCTAATACCATTCCTAAAGCTCTTCATGGAAACAGCTCAGCATTATAGCATTATCTAGACATCTGGAATGACTCTGTTTTTCCCTCAAAAGCACGAACAGCAGAGGAGATTTTTACTTTACCCAAATGGATACACTATTTGAGCATCTACATCAGTATGTGTGTGTGTTTGTATGTGTGTTGATTCTTATACACACACACGAGCAAGTTTGCACACTTCAGAGCACTGTGACAGGAGTCCAGGGTGAGCTCCTTCAGATGCACAGAATGTAGGCCCCATTTCATACCCTGCGCCCAAATAGCTATTTTTGCAGCAGAGAAAGCCTGAACTCTTGGGAATAAGCCAAATGTTTTGGGCGTGGCTGGCATAGACTCTGAGAAGGTCTTTTTTTTCTTCTAGGTATCTTCGAGGTTATGTGTGTGTGTGTGTGTGTGTGTGTGTGTGTGTGTGTGTGTGTGTGTGTGTGTGTGTGCATGCAGAGGAAGAAAGAATGACAGAGACAGAGACATAGAGACAGGGACAGACAGAGACAGAGAGAAAGAGAGAGGTGGATTGTGATTTGGAAAGGAGGCCAGTGAAGGAGGAACTGCATTCATTTTTTAATACTTCATCTATTGTCACTACAATCTACTTTCTATGTTCCCCTCTTTAGACCTTTGTGACATTCTCTTTACTGAATTTATCCATCCAAATGCTCTGTCAGGCCTCTGTTTCAGCGGGTGAACTCTGGACTTCCACTGAAGTCTCATGGCTGGAAAAAGCCAACAGCACCCAGGCCTGGCAGGCCCCCACCAAGGGAAGGAGGAGGTGGGATTTTCATAGGAATGGGCCACTCCCGAATAATTGTGTGAACAAATGGGAAGGTTCTGAAGCCAGATTTAGTGAAGGAAACCTCTCAGCACTTAAAAAAAAATTGCCCCTGGCATTGTTGTTGTGAAACATGAAGATCAAAGAAGTGTTGAGAATTTGTTAATTTTTTAAAAATAAGTTTAATTTTCTTTACATTGTTAAGATGCCTCTAGATAATAAAAATTCACTTGAATGATTTGCAGCCATTAATATGCATCTAAAGATCCTCCAAGATCCTTTTCTTCCTGCCCTGCCCCCAATGCCTAAGCTTAATTTTTAGTCACTAAAAACACCATGTAAATTTTTAACCATTCTCATACCCCCCATCTCCAGGAAATAAAGAAGTTATTTACATATTATTGATTGAAGTGGATATGATTCAAAGCAACAAGGAAAAGTCATTTTTAGAAGGAATTAGACCGTAGTAATGAGTATTGAACTCACTGGCCAAAGCTTTATTTGATTTCTAAACATGACCTTGTATATTTTTATCTAAGGTCAAAGTGCCTGCTCTGTGGGTGATCAGACCACATCTACTAATTGTAAGGTTAAGGTTCTTGTTACATTTTTATTTCTGCCCCTCACAATCTTTACCTTACTTGAAGGCTCCACTCAGGTGCCCTCTCTTCTGCAAAGCCTACCCTGATTCACTCCAGTGGTCAATGTTCTTTTCCTACTCAGATGAGAACGATACCCTGTGCCCTCGAATCCCTCAGCAGATAGATTCTTTGAGGGCAAGGGATTATTTTGTCTTTGTCTTCATGTTTCTAGGGCCTACCATCAATTACTCCTTTAATCAAACAGTAAACATTTATTAATCATTTATTAAATGCCTACTATGGGCCAGATGCTATGATAAGTGCAAGAGATAAAAAAAGAGACAAAGGACAGTCCCTTTCTTCAAGGAGCTTACACTCTAATGAGGGAGTTTACAAGCTATTTGTAGGCACCTGAGAAGCATTTGTTGTCACTGAATTTAATTGAACAATTGAGTGAAGTAGTTTGGGACAAGCAGACTTATTCTTAGATCTCCCTAGGCTCTAAGCTTTGGTGGCCCCAGCAACAGGAAGAAGAGGAAGCAACATTGCATCTGTGTCTACGGCACGATTAGAATTCTGTAAAATGCAATTAACTTCAACACCATTTCCTGAGAACTCTCATGGGGTGCTCTTTGTCCATTTGTGAAACCATTTCCTTGTGATAATTCTTCCTTAACGATATCAATTTCTTAGGTATCTGCTATGTATAAGACTGTGTTAGGCCACAAGGGGAAGAAATATAAGAAGCAGTTTAGAAGAGGAGAGAACACTCATAAATGTTAAAAACACATGCAAAAAGAACATCTACTACTTCATATAGTTGCTAAGTGCCAGATGAAATTCAGTGCCAAATGAGTGGTATGGACAGACCAGTTATCTCAAAAGTGGGAGTCATAGCATGACTCTAAGAGATGTGTGACCAGCCAACTGGAGAGTAGGAAGATGAGTCAAATTCTGTTCATATCCCACTTTCCTGATATAATCACTTAACTTTACCTCATTACACAACCGTGAAAGCTCCTAACCTCCCCCCTTTCCTGGATGTTAGCCTCTCAGGGTAGATTATAACCTTGTCAGACACCATCAGTAGCG
>CM053580.1:438835955-438856326 GCA_028627135.1 Pseudochirops cupreus | reverse complement strand
CTTTAGTGGGAAGTATCTTTGTGTGCATTTTGGAGTTCCAGGATTGGTTTAGAGTCCTATTTTATGGGTATTTTGGGGTGGCTATGTGAGAGCTGCGATGTGTTGCTGCTTCTACGCCGCCATCTTGGCTCCGCCCCCTATTCTAAATTCTTAAGAAAAATTCTTGCTTTATCTCTTCTAAGAATTCTTGTTGAGTTTTTGCCCAACTTGTGTTTTTCTCTGAGTCTTTACTTATAGTTGTTTTGGAGTCAGTCTCTTCTTCTGGATTTGTGTCTTAAGTTTCTCTGCCACCAAAATAGCTCTTTATGGTAGGGTTCTTAATTAGCTTGCTCATTCCTCCAGCCTATTCCCTGACTTTGAACTTGTTGTTAGCAATAGGATCTGTGACACTTCTGAAAGAAAGGTTTGAGCTAGTGCTCTTTCTGCTTTCAGGGATTCTATGTGGTATTATTTCAGGATTTGAGGGGCAGGTCAAGGATCTGAAAGCTTTCAGTGCTCTCAGAGTAGTCTGATCTGGGGCAAAGTCTGAGTGTTGTCCCCCAGTATGAATTCTACAAATTCCTGGTCTGGGTTTAGGTCTGAGAAAGAACAGACTGCAGCTAGACACCACCCCCAATCAGTCAGCTGGGAAGCTTTGTTGGTTCTGAGATGCAGAACTGTAGGCTCCCCTTTAGTCTGAGATTCTCGTTCTGGTTATTCCTCTGTAGTTTGGGCTAGATGCTGGCAGTGAGACCCTACTCTGTGCCTGCAGTGTGAACCAACTCCACTGCTCCTGTTACTGCCTACTTCTAAGGTAAACATCATTGTGTTGTTATACCACTCAGACCATCCCTACCTGGGAACATCACCTCATATGCAGGTTAGATCTATGACACAGAAGTGAGTAGTAGGTAACAGAGATGCCAGTATGCACCTTTCCTTAAAGCAGTGACCCAGTATGGGTCTGGGACCTCCTCTTGCCTTGGTGCAAAGTCTTTCCATAGGTGCTAGAATACTTCACAAACAGCATGTTAATGGTAATGGAAATTTGAAGATCTTCCCTGCCCCTAATAGGCTGCATGTAATCACATGGAGCATGTGGTGGGAGGAGTTTGTTGAAGGGTGAAGCAGAGTACACAAGAAGCTGAGAGTCAGAGCAGTTAGAGACTAGAGGGAGAAGAGGACGCACCTCTTCTCCAAGCAGACAGACTTGTGAATAAATGTTTGTTTGTGGGAAGGCTAAAGGATGGCATGGCTCTCTGTGGTGTTATGGCTTATTAACTTCTATATTGCTAGGATGGATTCAGTTTCCTGGTGTTGGGATTTGGTTTTCTGGTGTCTGAATAAATGTTTTGCCTCTGTCTTCTATATGAAGAGTCTGTTATATTTTGCAACGGAGCATTATGCCTGCATGTTTATAATCACCATTGACACTGTGAATATTGTGTTGGTACTACACATGGTCCTGGCCTGTCCCCAATACCCAGTGTCAAAGACTACTGTGTCTGCTTCCCTATGCCAAGTTGGACTGAATAAATGACTCACTGTGACTTTTTCTGGATTTCCCATTAGGATTCAATCTGGTGCATTTTCTAGATCTGCTTAAAGGAGATTTGGGGGGGGGGTGCGGAATTTGGATATATCAGTTCTTACAACTCCACCATTTTGACTTTGTCCTCCTGCCCTAGCATCTTTAAAGGTGTGTCATGCTAACCAAACATCATCTAAGACTTTGGAGAAGGTGACAGAAATGAGAATATTGCAACAAAAGTGAAATGCACAGAAGTTTGATTTCTTATTAGTTTCATGCATGGCAGACTGAAGATGGTGAGACTTAGCCACCTCTTTACATCACCAGTGAGCCAATATGGTAAAATGGAAAGAAAATTGCCTCTGAAGTGAGTGAGAAGACTTTGAATTCTGCCTCTGATCTTTTGATGAATCAATAAGTATTTATTAAGTACCTACTCTATGTTGGGCACTGGAGATACAAATACAAAGATTGAAGTGATTCCTCCTCTCAAGGAATTTATTGTTCATCCTCTGTTATTGAAGAGGACCAATGACATCGGGAGAGAGGTGTCTTGACTTGCAAGTGAATTGGATTTAACTGAGGCAGGACTGTGCAAAATCACCAGCCTCACTCTCTTCTCCAGAGTCATTTGGAGTCCAGTGCAAGACATAGCTTAGGATGCCTAGAGATGGCCCTGGCTGCTGTCCTCAAGGAGCTTACATTCTAATGGGAGAGATAATCAATATGTGTAGAATAAAGACTGTATGACATTGGGCAAACCACTTAGTCTTTGGGTCTCAGTTTCCTCATTTGTGAAATGAAGTTAGACAAGATAATTTGTGAAGTCACTGTGAGTTCTAGATAAATGATTCCATGATCTTGTGATCACCAAGAGACATTCACTGAAACCCTCAGCGTGCCCCCATACTATGTTGGGGTTTAAGCACTCCTAGGGTTGGAGTTATAGGTGGTTCCTGGTCCCAACACACTTAGAGATGGCCATGAATGAACGAGGAAAATCAAATCTCAGAAGGAATGGAGAAAATAAAGCTTCCTACACTATGAGTGCTGTTCTGATGGTAGTGAGCTTTGTGTCTCATATGAAAGGAAAAGATGGTCTACTCATGACAAGGCATTCTCAGTCATGCCCCTGGAATTACCTTTACAATCAGAGTTGATCTTGTATCAGAACATCACAGACATCTTTCACTTGCCTGTTGTGAGGGCCTGATTGCAGAAAGCACTGTCCTGATAAATTGATTGATTGATAGAGTGCCCTAAATGATAAAGCCCTCATGTCAACTCAGAATGGGAAATGCCATTCATTTTTCCTGTTGCCTGAATCCCAACACTGTTTTCAGACCTTTTTAGTGGAAAGCTGTCACTCTGCCTCAGGATATAAAATTAGAGACCCTTTGGTTGATATTGCCTGGTGCTATCCATGACTTTCAACTTCTACTTATGATGATTCCTGGGGCCAACAGGTCTCCAGCATTTCCTTAACATTTTATTTTGGGAGCCTTGCAGAAAGAAGTAAAATCACTGAGAAGTAACAGGAGACAATGTAAATATCGGGATTTGAAAGCAAGGTACGTGGCTGGTGTGGGGTGAGATGAACAAAAGCTCATCCATTTGATGACAAATATTTTTGAGTTGCTCGCCCACATCTGTAAAATAAGGAAGTTAGATTTGGTGACCTCCAAGGTGCCTTCTGTGATCTCATGTAAATAAACAACCTAATGTTTTATTTTGGCAAAACCAAGCACAGATGTATCTCTTCTTTCAATATGCTTTATCTTCCTGTTGATGTCAGCATTTTCCAGCATGTGACAGTTCTCTTAAATGGGGGGTGAGAGGAGGGGCATACCAGACAGGGAGCTTTTCTATAATCAGTCTAACTAAGGCAATGGAAATAGACACCTCACACTGGGAAGTACTGGAATATATTTCAACTCTGGCAATAATAATCCCAGGTACAAAAGAAACCTATTTACACTTGGGGGACTCTTTCTCCCTCTCCTGACTCCTGCTGCTCCCCAGGAGATGATCTTGTTAATAATCAAGATATCAAAACACTCCAATGTGTTTAATGAAAAATTGTTGTTGCCATGGCAAAGGAACAGTTTTGGTTTTATAGCCCAAGTAATTATTATTCATTATTCTTCATTTATAACTGCACTGCTCTCTGAGTGCTTGTGGCATTCATTAAGACTGGGTCCTAAAATGCTGCATCATTAAGGAGAAATGTGAATGGTTTTTCTAAGGCATGGTTTTGAAGTGGTACAAAACCCTTCCATGCAACACTCTTATCTTCAGAAGATCACAGTTCTATGGGAAATAGGTTAACGTGCCATCCATAACAAGTTAGACAAGATGTAACCAGGAGCAAAGAAGGGAAAAATAATGGGGTGTTTTGCTTTTCATCATAAACAATGAGATTTTCTACTTACTGTTGTGGGCATCTCATGCATCATTGAAAATCATAAAGATGCTCAGAAAAACCTGTGAAATGATTTCAAGTTATTTAAAGTCTAAGCTGACAATTGTACTATTCAGAGGTTGAATGCACAATTTTAAAAATCCTATAGGGACAATCCATCTCTCCTTCCCCCCCCCCCCCCCCACCCCTTTCCAATTTATCCAGGAGCTGAGTATCCAGTTTGTGAATTAACTATGCTCTTTATTTCTCCTCTTTCCCCTCCTACTGCCTTTTGGTAGTCTCATAGTTCTTTAGAACCTCCATTAGAGCTTAGGTAGGAATGGGAAAGGAGACAAAATTTGAATCAATTTGAATTATTCCTTGTAATGACAATAGCAGCAGCAGCAATAGCTAGAATTTATATGGGATGCACCATATGCCAGATACTGTGTTAGCACTTTATAAATATTATCTCATTTGATCCTCACAACAACTGTGGGAGGAGGATGCTATTACATTCCCCATTTTACAGGTGAGAAAAATGAGGCAAATAATACGTATAGCCTATCTCAAATTCCTTACCATCTTAGGGAAGGGAGGAGGTGACAGAAGGTGGGAAAAAAATTTAGACCTTCCTCCCCGGGCTAGCCTAGCCGGCGAAAGGCATGTCCTCCGTGGCAGTGCCCAGCGCCGAGCCTGGCGGAGGCGGGGGAAGGAGGCAGAGCCGCCGCGCTGACAAAGGTGGACGAGAGGGAGAGGAGGGGGAACGGAGCGAGCGAGGAAGCTGCTTCTCTCTTTGTGCCGCCCGCCCCACAGCCTGGGGTAGCCAAAATCTGTAAAAAATGAACATTAAAATTCTTTACATGTAATTGGAAAATTACTAATTAAAATATTATTTTTAAAAATAGAAAGAAAAACTAGGCGTTTAAGGTTAAGTGATTTGCCCAGGAACACACAGTTAATAAATGTCTTACTAGTAAGTGGCTAGATTTGAATTCGGGTGTCCCTGACTTCAGGCAGAGTAGAATCTTTTCCATGAGCAGTTTAACTGCCTTTCCTTCCTTCTTTCTTTCCTTCTTTGGGCAGTGGAAAGAATGCCACACTTAAGAGTTCTGAACTTCCATCATGAACCTGTCACTACAATCTGTGTGACCTTGAGCAAATAATTTGTCATTTCTGGGCCTTCTTTCATCTGTAAAATGATGGGGTTGGATTAGAACACTTTTAAGGTCCTGTTCAGCTTGTGGTCTGTGATGCTATGAGTCTATGTTATGTTCTGTTTTTGCTAGGGGCACAAAATCACAGGCTCCCCTTTAGTCTCAGACATGCAGTAGTTGGGGGTGGGGATAAGACAGTTCTCTGGCATGACTTTTACTTAGATTTTACTGTTTAATGTCACCACAGATAAGTGAAAGTCAGCTCATCTGTCCTAAGCCTGGAAGAAATCAGACTGCAAAAAAGTAAAAATTTTAATTAAGCTTAAAATTGTGGTCCTGAAAACCAGCTTTTATTTCTCCTGGTAGTGCTTGGTGTTAATCTGCAGAGTAGAATTGAAAGAATGGTCTATACTTCCTCCTTCCACTTCCTCATCACCCACATAATTCTTCAACCCTGTAATCTGTCTCCCATCCCCAGTACATTGATGAAACTGCTCCGTCTAAAGCCATTAATGGCTTTCTTATCATAGGATCTCACTAGATTGTTCTGACTCTATTGACTGATCAAAAGGTGGTAGGTTTAATTTATAAATTCTTTTTTAAAAATTATTTTTCTAGGTTGCAACCAGTAGGACATTAATGTTCCAGAATCTACCCAAGATGGCCGGGCAGGAACAGCACTACCACTGGGGGTGCCCTCCCCCCTTGTCTGGATTGCTTGACTGCTCACTGGGTTTGAATGAGCTGGAAGTCAACATCATTCCTTCTGATGAGATGGAGGTCCAAAAGATTTTACCATTGGCCCTGCCCTTGCCTCCTACCGTCCTCTGTACCTTTCCATCTGCCCTAATTCTATGACCCCTTCCCCCCCTTAATTACATATGATGACAGGTACTACAGTCTTAATAAGTGGGGTTTTTTCATTCATTCATTTGTTCCTTCATTCTCTACTTGCTTATCACATTCTTCTTTGATGGAGATTATCAGGATCATTAGTGATTGAAATAGTTACTCTGAAATGCTTATGAGGAGATTACACACAGCAGACTTTTAGCAAACACATAGAAATATGAGTCTGTATTGACTCATTTTAATGTGCTTAGGAGATGTTCGAAAGATGCCATTTGATTTTGCCATATTACACAGCTTTTTCGAGGGCTGTGGTTTCGGATTACGGGATAAATGTCCCACACTTGATTACAACATCATGGATGTTGACATTCTGCCATCCTGGCCAAAACTCTAAAAAGAAAATAAAACAAAACACTTGCCATGCTAACCAATACCTGCGTCTTTTCTGGGAAACACTGCAGAATATGTATTTGTTTTTTAACTTTGTTTTCTTTGCTTTGGTAGACAATCCTGGAACGTGAATCAGTGAGATTTTTCCGCTGGGTGAGTGGTTCTCCAATCTGGGTAGGAGTTGAGGTCTTTTTTCCTACTTAGGAACAAATCAGATGGCCAGGGCACAGTATGTACAAGGCAGGTTGTGCAATTTTCAACTCATAAATATGAAAATAAAAAGCGTAAGTTCAGCTAAAACAGAATGCTATTTTGGACCACAGAAAACAAGAAAGCAGTAAGAAAGAAAATGTTATCAATCAGGGTTAGCCTTGGGTAAAATTGTGTAGTACTAAAAGTTTTTCTTTAAGCAACCAATCAATGAGCACTTACTAGGTATATTCTACATGCCAAGCATTAATCGAGGTCTCACTAGGACAGCATTAAAACTGTCCCTCCCGTCAAAGAGCTTACATTCTAATGGAGAAAACATACATTTACATCACACACATATAAAAATGAAGTAGATACACAGCAACCTTGGGTGGTATGGCACCAGCAGCTAAGAGGACTAGGAAAGATCTTGTGAATTTTCCAGGGCCATCCCTGCTCTCTTGTCCTCCGGACATTCAGTTTTAACACCTCCTTCTTGATCAGGTACCCAGCATTTATATGGTTTCCCCTTTACCCTGCTCCCCACCCCAATCAAGAGGAAAGCATCTTCTCAACTATTTGTACTGAGCTGTCACTCTGCTGGGATCTTGGGCTTCACTGGTATAAGGAAGACTCCTGGAAAATGTTCCTAGACACAGAGCTCAGCAACTTCTCTGAAATTTATAATTTTAGAGAGTTGACTAGGGTACTCAGAGGTTAATGACTTGCCCAGGGTGATGCAGCCAGTATTGAACACAAGTCCTCCTGACCTTCCTAGGTTGACCCTCTATCAAACATAGCAGATTGCCTTTTTTGTGCTGAACTATTAATGACCTAATATTTTTTATTTAACCAGAAGTAAAAGGGACTTTTAAGAAGAAGGAACTGCAAAGGAATGAATCTCTAATGGCAGAATTCAGATACTATGATGCCAAAGTAGCAGAACTGTTTTGGGGTAGATTTTCCTCTAGACCGCTCCTTGAAAATAGGGGCAGTCTTATTTTCTTGCTTTTGGTAAGTGCTTAAAAAATGCTTTATCATCTATCTATTTATCTATTATGATTCTGATCCTGCTTCTGATATCTTACTGAAAGTAAGAAACATGAAGCACAATTGATAATAATAGTTCCTGGTTATATGTTATATCATTTTCAATGTTTGCAAAGACCTTTCCTCACAAAAATTGAGATAAGCACTGCTAATATTTTTATCTTCATTAAGCCTCAGTCAAGAAACTGAGGCTTAAATTGGTTCAGGTGACTTGCCCAGTGTCAGTTAGGATTTGAACCCGGATATCCTGACTTAACATTCAGTAGTTTTTTCCTTACTAGACCCTGTGATTGAGTCCATTAATGAATATTAAGATTGTAGGCAAAAGCTATACTCAGATCTGTTGTGATCCATATTTTCTTGAAGCACCTTGGGAAGCCTACAAGACTGAGCATTTCCCCCTTCCCTTTAACTTAGGGACCCAGGGGATACGTGGGAAGCCTGGGCTTGGCTACAGGCTTTGTCTCCCAAGACTTTCAGACTTGTAAGAATATCAGAAACTCACTTTTGCTCTAATTGAAAATCCAGGGGAACTTTTTGTTAGTTGCTCAGGACTAGGAGGAAATAAACAGGAGAAAGTTAGAGGATTTTCCCCAATCACACTTAGCCCTCAGTGACTACCACGGCTGCTCTTGATCTCTGGACCTGTCTGTTACAAGTGGTGAAAAGGACATTAGTGGAGTAACCCTGGGGCTGGTGGAAACAGAGATGGGTAGGAATAGGGGTTACTGAAACAGGGCATAGGATCAAAGCAAAGGTCAGAGGCTGCAGGGCCTTGAGACTTGATTTTGAGGCAGGAATCAAGATGAACTAATATAGTTTGGGCTTCTGAGCATGCCCAGTTTTTACATAGAGTCCGCCTTGAGCGGCCTTTGAGTATGCCTCACTTGCTTAATGGGAGCCTGCTGAGTCCCCTCCGGAGTGGGTGGGAATATTCTCCTTTGATTGACTTCCTACATCTTTAAAACTGGATAGATTTTTATCATCTTTTCAGCTGTGCTTTTTTCAGTATCTCCTATCTGATATGAAATTGAGACTGACTAAAGACCTTAGTTTTAAAAGGCCAAGGTCTTCCACCACTTCTGGGTTTATCTCCAGTTGTCCTGATGTGTATCTGGCCACTGGACCCAGATGGCTCTGGAGGAGAAAGTGAGGCTGGCAACTTGCATAGCCCTACCTCACTTAAATCCAGCTCATTTGCCTGTCATGGCATCACCTCCATAATGTCATGGTCCTCTTAGAGAATGAAGGACAAACAACAACAGTCTGATATGCTCGGGATGGACATCTTGAAATGAACTGGTGAGAGGGGAAGTATTTCCTTCCTCAGTCCCCCTCTTTAATCTTAGCTCTGAGAAATGAAGAGGTTGGGGTTTGTTTCTGGTCTGTTGCTGTTTGTTTCGGGTGTTGGTGGTGATCTTCATGGTAGAGAAGTTTGAACTATGGCAACCTTGGAGCCAGGGTTGCAGGTGGAGTGGTTCAGCTGCCCATCCGCAGCCATGAGAAATCAGAGTGCCTGGGGCTTGAGCCCACGGTGGCTTAAAATTAGAATTGGGACCATGCTCAGTCCCTCTTAGCTGTCATAAAGGGAGTAAGTGTTTATGTACATGGAATTATACTTTTGAAAGCAAATATTCCTTTTCTAAAAGCTCTTATGTTGTACTAGGAGAAGGGGAGAAGTAATGTCAAAAAAACCACTGTGATACAAAACTTCCTCCCTCATGTTCCATAAATCAGAGATTAATTTGAGCTCTGATTTAGCAAACATTTATTAGCTTGTATACTGTGTATACTACACTGCACTGGGTGCTGGCTGGAATAAAATACAATCCCTGACCTCATGGAGTTTATAATCCAAATTGGGGTGGGGTGAGATGTGATATCCAAAAAGAATATAAAATAATAATGACTTTAAAATGTGTTGCAAAAGAGCTACATAAGAGAGGCAACATGGCATGGCAGATGGTGAATTGTATTGGAAGACCTAAGTTTGAATTCAGCTTCAGACTACTGCTTGTGTGAATCTAGGAAAGACACTAAGCCTCAGTTTCTTCATGAGGTTGTTTTAGACAAGGGTACGCAAACCATGGGTCAGCTAGGTGGTACAGTGGATAAATGCCAGGCCTGGAGTCAAGGGGACCTGAGTTCAAATCTGTCCTCACACACTTACTAGCTGTGTGACCCTGGGCAAGTCGCTTAAACCTGTTTGCCTTAGTTTCCTCTTCTGTAAAATGAGCTGTAGAAGGAAATGGCAAACCACTCCAGTATCTCTGCTAAGAAAACCCCAAATTGGTTCATAAAGAATAGGACACAACTGAACATCAACAATGATTCAACAGCTTACAAAGAAGCTTTCTTCACAACAACCCTTTGAGGTATATTAGTATAACTATTATTAGTCCTGTTTTCTGACTTAAAACCAAGGCAGGGGTAGGGTGAGGGGGAGAAGAGTAGAGATTCAGAGAAAGAGAAAGTTGTGACTTTCCTACACATCAGAAAAGAGGAAAAACCAGGGGCCTGACTATACACCTCAGTAGATAGTTCCATGAGTTGCTATGGCCCAAAAAATCTTAATCATCTGGTAGCCATCCCTCTGGCAATGAAACTTTCTGGATTTAGCTAAACTTAGAGATTGTCCCTGGGCTGACACTCAGTCATTCCCCTTTGGTAGAGCTTGTGTTCATCTTTTATTAATTTTCATGAACTCAAGAGTCATTCCTGTACTGTCATGGAGAGTACGGTTATAATAGAGGAGGAGCAAGAAAGTTATCACAGATCAATTGATAATTATAATGTTAGGATCTTCTTATTAGTATTAAGGAAATAGGTTTTACAGCATCAGCTGCATGAAGAAAATGGGAATTTAGATCGGAAGGGAAGTAGGTTCAGGAAGGTGGAAAAAGGTAGTTTTGAAGCATGAGCCACATTCTGAAAGGACAACCAGAAGGTGGGGTTGAATTATAGAAACAGAAGTAAAAGGGTACCAATATTATATGTACTCCTTGAGGCCAGGGACTACTTTTTTTTTGTTTTTATGTCTCTAGAATGTGGCACACTATAATGTTAATGGGATTTAAGATCTTGCCTACCCATTAATAGGCCTCACATGGAGCCCATTAAGGAAAGCTTGCTTAGGGGAGGATGGCTCATAGGAAGGCTTTCACACCTTTTGCTGATTTCTAATTAGGCACTGAGTCATAAGGGTTGTAATGCCCTCTGGCTCTGAGAAGTACACACACACACACACACACACACACACACACACACACACACACACACACACACACACACACACACACACACACACACACACACACACACACACACACACACACACACACACACACACACACACACACACACACTCTCTCTCTCTCTCTCTCTCTCTCTCTCTCTCTCTCTCTCTCTCTCTCTCTCTCTCTGAGTTGATATTTTGCTTTGGGGGCTCACTTATGAAAAGGATCTTGTGATTCCCTGGTCTCTGGTTGAGACTCAGAGTAGCCAGATGTTCAGAGCTTCCCAACTGCTCAGATGTAAAGGCTCTCCCTATCCAGGGATGTATGTAAAGTATATAGGTGATTCAGACTGTCAGAGCACTGTCTGTTGGTTTTTATTTCCCTGTTTGTATTTTCTCTGAAGTTTAGGGTGCTGACTTTTCCCCTGAACTAGTGAATGTAATTTAAAAAGATTGTTAACCCCTTAAACAGCTATCTTTCCTAGTAAAGCAGATCTAAGAATCTGTGCTAGCAGCCATCCTGGGTATGCCAGTGTGGTTGCCGTCACACACACATAATGCTTGCCCAATAAATACTTGTTGAATGACTTCTGAAGGTATGCTTCACCTTACTTTAATACTTAACAGAAATCTGTGATTTGATTAGTTGAGTACTACCTTGATTATTGTAGATTACAACTCCTCCACGCCCCCCCCAATTAGTAGTTTCATGAGTTGCTTATCCAAAAACCACCACCATCTGGTGGTCATTACTTTGGCGATGAGCCTCTCTGAACTTGGTAATGTTGGTTACCATATGATAGATAAATAATCATTGGATCAATATTCAAAGTCATTCCACCTGTCAGAATGCAAGTTTCATTCATGTAGTTTTTGAGACCCTAGATTGTCTCCATACCAAAATGAGACATTGAGGTCATTTCACCAATTTTGCCATTTTGCCTTGGGTTAACCAAGTTTCCAAATACCACTGAAAATCATTTTCAAAATGTATCACATTTATAAAAAAAATTTTTCTAATAATACTTTTTGTAGTAGCAAAGAACCAGAAACAAATCAGTGCCCATGGACTGGGGCATGACTGAACAGCATATCAACAGAAGGGAATGTAGTTGTACTATGAGAAACTACGAATATAAAGAATTTAGAGAAACGTGGGAGGGCTCATATGAAGGGATGTAAGAGCAAGGTAAATAGAGCCCTAAAAATAAGTGATAAAATGAACACAACAATGCTTAAAAGGAAACAATATTCAAAAACACTGGAACCCTGTTCAATATAATAACTAATAATGACTTCAGTGAACCCTTGATGTAACATCTTCCTTAGGAGGGGGGGTAGACTGTAGGTACTGAATAAGCTGCTGTTTCACACGGCAGTCAGCAATGTCAATGCATAGACTCGTTTTGCTGAGCTGTACTTCTTATTGCTGCTGTTGTGAGAGAGAGTTCTTTGGAGTGGGAGGAGGGTGCAGAAATGGGGAAATGCCTACAGATGTGAAAAACCCTAATACAATATTTAATTTTAAAAAATCATCTTAGATGCAGTTTTTGCCCTTTATTGTAGGTTATTAGTACCTGCTACCAGTGCTTAGCACAAAAGTGTTTATTGACTGACTATAAAACAGTACCTTTAGTCCCAGTCCAAAGTATTAAGTGTAGATATTAGTTATTATTGACTTAATAAGAGTATTGTCCAGAGTTGTAGGAGAGAATGGATTGAAGAATATAGTCCTCCATTGGCTTAAGAATGCCCGTCTCCAGACCATTGTTGTACTTTGACAGCTGTCTCTTTGTGGTAGGTGAGTAGTTAAGCAACAACACTGTAGGCCAGTGATGACATCTTAGGGAAGCTATATTTAACACAACCACAAGGTACTAATGCAGAAGCTATATTTAAGAATGAAATGAGATTAATTACTATTTCGTGAGGGATAGACAAAATAAAAGGACAATCTGGCATAGAAGATGGAAATCTTATTTCTCTTTCAAGATGAACTCAAAGGACACTTCTTCCACTGAAACTGTTCTTCCTTGATTCTCTGGGGGCGGGGGGGGGGGGGCAGCAAATCTTTCCTTCTGACTTCTTTTTATGATGTTCCTTTGAGTCTTTCCTTTGCATTAGTCATATTATATTTGTATTGTAGTTATTTCTGTATGTGTGCTACCGGATTTTAATTTCTGTCATGGTAGAGCACCCTCTCCTCATCTAAACTCTGTATTTCTCCCACTTCCAGTACAGTAGATGCTTAGTAAATGTGATTAATTAAACTGAACTGATAAAGAAAATGTCACTGGTTTGTTAGTGGAATGAAACTTGGGTCCATGTAGGGAGCCCCTCTGGAAGTCCTCCACAGTTCTACAATGCTTTTGCACCAGAAAAACAAATCATTGGCATACAATCTTGAATATTCTGTCCTACAGGCATGCAATGTAAGGATGCCTCTGAGAGTCAGGAGTTTGAAAAAAAAGAAGAAAAAAAAGGTAAGGCAAGAAAACATCTGCTGACATAGGCATTTATTTCTCTCTGTGCTATGCTAGATTGTTTCCAATGGGGTTTGAGATATTTAAGGCTAGTTTTCCTCTTAGAACACAGACTTTTGCTGAGATGTCCCATACACAATGCAACTGGGGGTAGCTAGGTATTACAGTGGATAGAGTGCCAAGCCAGGAATCAAGAAGACATCTTCCCACGTTTCTGGCCTCAGACACTTACTAGCTGTGTTACCCTGATCAAGTCACTTAACTTTGTTTGCCTCAGTTTCCTCATCTGTTAAATGAGCTAGAGAAGGAAATAGCAAACTACTCCAGTATCTTTGCCAAGAAAACCCCAAATGGAGTCACGAAGAGTTGGCCATGACTCAAAACAACTGAACCACAAGAGTACTATCCAGACACAAGTGTTGTCCTTTTGCTTATCTTGGGTCTAGGCCCAGTCACATTCTTTCAAACTGAACAGAATTTACCTCTTCTGCAACTTCAGGAATGTTGAACCTAACTCTCCATATAGGAAAATCAAGTAGAAGAAGAATGACTATTATCCAAGCTATGATAGATAATAGACAAGACATAGAACTGATTTATTCTCACACATATTGAACAGGCACTGGTGATGGACTATAAACTGGGCTAAGAACAAAATAGGAAGAAGAGAGATTTGGATTGCCTTCATTAAATCGTGTAGTACTTTTGTGCATAGGATTATAGATTTAGATCTAGAAGAATGTAGCACAACTTCATTTCACAACTCGGAGAAATTGATTGATAGCACCCATGGCCACACAGATAAAAAATGGCGAATCTGGAATTTGAACTCAGATCTTCTCTCCCTAAATCCAGCATTCTTTCCATTAGACCAACATCCCCCAAGCTTCTCCCTGAAACAAAGGCCTGTCTTTTTAAAACCAATATTTTTGCAGGAATGCTGTGTGTCTGAATCATGCAATGCCACAGCCTCCAAAGACTTGAAGTTGTGGCAATGGAAAGATGTATGGTTGGTTTAAGTTGGCTGCATGTATTTATTATAAAGGAAGAATTGTGTAGGAGAAGCAGAATAGAAATCATCCCAAGAGATATATGACCAGAATTAGAAGTTAGGCCTCATTGATTTAGATAAGTGATTAGAAGTAAATCAGGTATCTTTTTAGAAACCCATTTAGATTACTTTGAAGGGTTCTGCATTCCCATTAGGCACTATTTGTATGTTGTGAATCTCTTATGCAATCTGATAAATTACTTGGGCCTCAGAATATTTTTCCTTCAGCAAATGTTTAGCAGCCTTACCATTTAAAAGAGATAGGGGAGGGAGAGAAGAAAGGAGAGGACTGGGAGCCTAGGGGCCCTGCCTTGGGAGAGTGCTAAATGTGGTTATCAGAAGATCAAAGGAACTAAGAGAAACTACTTTGATCCTCAGTTACTTGTCAGAGTTGCAATTAGATCTTTGAAAAAAAACCACCTCTCCCTTTGCCCACAATCCTTCCCTTTTGGACACCTGGAAGTGAGGAACCCAAGGCAGAGGGTGTGTCCTAGAATGTAGCTCCTTATTCTTAGGGAACTTCTGCTTCATTGTAGGAAATGAGAATTCAGAGCATTTCCTGGGAGCCAGTAGAGTTAAACTGCCTCTTGGGTCTCAATGGCCTCAGTTTCCCAATCTGTACAAATGAAAGAGGAAATGGTCTCTGAAGTCCCTTACAATTCTATCATTCTATGACCCTGAGTTTTCTTTATTGCTTAGTGAAGATTTTAAAAACTTTTGTACCTGTTGAGTTCTTGGATATACTTATGAGCTCTGTGTTCACCAAATAAAATTAAGAGGTATGTATGTGCACATACATACTTCTTTTTTTATCATTATGTACGCATAAATACTATGCGTATTGTATGTACATAAAGGTATAAGAATTATATTGACATAGTTGGAAAACATCTTATTTTTGTTATATATATATTTAAGTATATATGTGTATATATAAATGTATATATATATATATATATATATATATATATATTATATGTACTACATATAAGCATGAGAATCATATCCATATAGTTGGAACCTATGGTTTAATAAGTGTGGGGAAATCCCAATGCGTAAACTCTCTTCATCACTACAGATAGACAACTTGCCAATAATTTACAGTTTTAGAGAGTTTCCTAGGACATTAAAAAGTGAACTGATTTACTCAGGATCATAGTTACCATATGTCTGAAACAAGACTCAAATCCATGTTTTACTAACTCCAAAGTTGGCCCTTTATCCACTTTCGAAGGTAAATAATAAGTTCAATTCAATAGGCCTTTGTATTACAGGTGCTTAGTGACCAAAGTAGGCCGGGATACACTGCTTTAAAGGTTGACAAAGAACTTTACCTGTAGTTTTTTCCCATCACTTGAATAGAGATGGCATTCTTAAAAAGGGAACGATTGCTGCATTTGGAGTAAGATGATCTGAGTTCAAATCCCAGTTCTGAAGCATCCTAGTTTCCTGACCTTGGGCAAATCACTGGACTTTTCTGGGCCTCAGTTTCCCCGACTGTAAAATGAAGGGGTCAAACCTCTCCATTTCCTTCCAGTTCTAAATCCCCGATACCTATGAAACATAATAGGAAATGTACTTAACACATGGCTGAGACTAATATTGGGGTTTCCCAGATTTTCCAGATAATGAATTCTATAACCCAAATATTTGTTGACTTTTACTTCACTTCCCATTGTTTTCATCCCTTGAATTAAACACCCATACATTCAGTAGCCCACCCAGGCACAGGCATTTGATTGTTTTCTTCCCTTTATTCTCAAAAGCTACCTAACAGCCTAATTAAGATCCTCTTGGTGATAATTCTCCAAGCAGCCTCAGCCTCATTCTTGGGATATTGTACACATTTTGTGCTAGTCAAAAGGAACAAGAATAATGGGTATATTTCTGCTGATGAGCCAGACACTTCATCCCTATCAGTCTTGTGTAAGATACAGAATGTCTTGTTATTTTAATGTTTGCTAGTTACCCTAAGAGGCAAGATTTGATAAGTGCATTTCCTAATCCTGAGCTATTGAAATATTGATGCGTATCCTTGCTTGGCCTCCTGGGAGTTGCGCCAGGATAGCTGTATCTCCCCAGCCGAGCGTTTAGGCTAACTGTCTAGCTGTTAGCTTCAACTGTGCAACACCAGGAGGAGATTAGCTTTGTTTGGGGGAAAATGTGAATCCATTTAAATAGTTGTCTAGCCTCATTTCTCTTTGACAGAACTGATCCATGGGCAGAATTCCCTGACGTTTTTGAGCAGTGCTATAATGTGTTTACAGTAATGGTCTCTTTACTGTGTTGGCATCATCTGCTTTCAGGTACCAAGACCCTCTGAAGACCCACCAGAAAAGAAGTGAAAGCTAAGTAGTTGTTTTCATTACTGAATGATATTGCGTCTTAGAAACTGTTAAACAGTTTCGTATAGTGTCCTGGGAAGATGAAAAATTTTGTCATGTTTGAAAAATTTCTCTGCATGATAGGTAGGGTTTTCTGACTTGTGATGAATTTATATTAAACTATTATTTGAGACATAATGTCAGGATCTGACATGGGGTACCATACAGGGCAAACCTCAAATCTATGAGTCCTAGGGGACGGAGAAGTAGGAGACGGAAAGACAGACTCACAGAAATATGCTCTGCTTGATCATGTTTCTTCACCAACAGAGATATAATGAGCATTTTTGCACCTGGGACAAGGGGTATGAAACCATGTATGGAGCAAACAGTTGGAAACATGACCCCAAATCAACTTTTTTTTTCTTTTGGTAGGATCAGCCTCCATGGATAGTGAACCCTCTATGCTTTGAGGTCACTTTAGGGGAAGGCACTGCTTCTGGGGGGAGCAGGGCCTGCTTGAATAGGTGAAGGATGAGCTAAGTCAACCAGTCATCTGGTAGTTGCCTATTTTAATTATTATTCCTGTTGACTAAATGCTAAGGTCAGTTGTTTCTGCCCTACAGAATGGCTGTAAATACTGTCAGCACCCTCTAAAATTCCAGTACCCTAGGGAAAAGCTCTGGTTGCTCCACCCTAGTTACAATTCTAGTCATCAAGAAGAATTAAACCTTATTATACAGTTGCTATGCAGAGCACAGAGACAAGAGCAATAAAAAATTAATCCCCAAAAGGGTTATAATCCTCTCTGGTGGAGCATAATTATAAGGCAAAGTCAATAAGGACATGGAAAAAAAGATAAAATTTTTGTGTATTTTATTATTATTGAAGTGCTTTAATCTTTGATTCACTCAGTAAACCATTAAGTACCTACTATGAGCAATGTTCTGTAATTGATTCTACGAATCTTCAGAGAAGATAACATGAGCTTATATAGAAGAAGGTCACTGAGAAACAATATAGGAGCCCTAGTCCTGTGCTATGTGTATTCAGGAACAGTTGTTGAATTAAATTGACTGCAAAATAGGTGATTAATATTATTCTTGAATCAGTTTATTAGAGTAGAGTTCTAAAGGGATTTCTGGGCTGTGTCTTAGGCTTCTATTCCATGGCACTTATACTGAAGACCAAATGATAGTTTGTCATTTTATGTACTGTAGGCACCATGGCATAGTGGAGGAAGTGCTGGTCTTGGAGTCAGGAAGACCAGAGTTCAAGTTCATTTTCTGAATATTCTATGAGCATGTGCAAATCACTTAAGTGACTTGGGCAAATCTTTCAGACTCTAAATTTAAGAGGAGTGGCTTATCTACATGGTGGAAAATGTTTCTACATGAGAAATTCCCTGCATGGATGAAATCACAGGTCTGGATCAAAACAACAGCAACAGCAACAAATCAAAAAAAGATGGGCTTTGCTACCTTCCTTGTGACCTCTGACTTAGGTCTCTCCTTTCTTTCAGTTGATAACCCCATTCAGTAATGCATCTCCATCATGGAATATTGTGCCCCCCTCTTCTCCTTGTTCACTATCATAATTATTTAGTCATATTTTATCAGAATTTCAAGATTTGTGAAGCACTCATCTTACCACAACTCTGTTTATGAAGAGGTGCAGGTATTATTATACCTGCTTTACAGATGAGGAAGGTGAGACTGAGAGACTGATGCATGATCTACCACACAGTTAATTAGCATCTGAGGCAGAATTCCAACCCAGGTCTTCTGATTCTAAGATCAGTGCTCTGTCCACTGTGCCATGCTTCCTTCCTTGAGTCTGTTGGCCTACAAGCATTGGTTCCCCAATCTTGTCCTGTTCTCTTATGGCTCTGCATATCCATGCACATCTTCCTAATGTACTCCTTCAACATTTCTCCCAACTCTGATCCCATATGTAGTACCAATGCAATATTCACAGTGCCCACAGTCACTATAAATATAACTGCATGGTGCTCCATCACAAAATATAACACTCTCCACACAGAAGACAGAAGCAAAACATTTATTCAGACACCAGAAAACCAAATCCCAAAACCAATAAGCCAACTAAATCATAGCAGCAAAAGAGTTAATAAGATGCAACAGCACAGAAAGCCACAGCATCCTTTAGTCTTCCTACAAACCAACACAATGCCAATATTTACTCATAAGCCTATCTGTCTCCCTCAGAAGCATCCTCTCCTCCCAACCATCTAGCTTGCTCTGACTCCCAGCTTCCTATGGACTCTGTTCCACCCTTCAGCAAACTCCTCCCACCATAGGCTCCATGCGATTACATTTAGCCTATTAGAGGCAGAGTTTATTTTCAAAGCAGGGAAGGTCTTCAAATTCCCTTAGGCTTATTAAGGGGTAGGGAAGATCTTCAAATTCCCATTCCCATTACACTGTGTTCAATCAAGTATGGCCTATTGCACATGGTTGGTGCATTGTGGAGGTTTGTTGAATGAAGGGATCTATCATTCCAAGATCAGAGCACTTCAAAAATATTAAAAGCAATGATGACCTTTCTCTGCTTCTACCCCTGTGCCAAGGAAAGCAGTACTTCTGGATGAAGTCTGGATATTATACTCACTGACTCCAAGGCCATTTTATGCTCTGTAACTTCACATGGGTTCACACAAAATAATACTTTTGTTGTTCAATTATTGAGCCCACATAACACTTCCCATAGCAACTGTTCAAATCTCTCTTCTCTTTTCAAGTTCCCAAACCTGCCTCCAACCTCTCTCTCAACAGGTGACCTTCCCTTACTTTAAGTAGGAGGTTCTGTTGTGAGGTTCTGTGTTTTCAGCAGTTATTCTATATACCTCAAGATTACTCACCCTGCTCTCACCCTTCCCTCCAGTCCCACAAAATGAGGTAGTTTGCCTTCTTTCGAAAGTTAGTCACCCTAATTTGTGTTCTCAAGCCCATCTTCTCCATCTTCTCCTAAATCTTGCTCTCATTCTTTCATCTGGAATCTCTCCTTTTCCAGTGACTTCTTTCTCCTTTGCCTACAACCACACTCAGAGATATTTTATTCTAAGCTTTCCCTTGGCCCTGCACCTCTGTCAGGTGGTGAAGAGATCTCTTCCTAGTTCTCTCTACCCTTTAAACTTCCAGAAAAAGTAGTTTATAATTCCTGCCTCTACTTTTCTCTTCCTCCTCTTCCTCCTCTCTCCTGTCCCTCCTCTCTCCTCCTCTTCTCTCTCCATCTTTCTCTCGTCCTCCTCTCTCTCTCGTCCTCCTCTCTCTCTCGTCCTCCTCTCTCTCTCCTCTTCTTCTCTCTCTCCTCCTCTTCTCTCTCTCCTCCTCTTCTCTCTCTCCTACTCTTCTCTCTCTCCTCCTCTTCTCCATCTTTCTTTCTCTCCATCTCTCTCTCCTCCTCTTCTCTCTCTTTCCTCTTCTCTCTCTCTCCTCTTCTCTCTCTCTCCTCCTCTCTCTTTCTTCTCTCTTTCTCCCCTTTTCTTTCTACATAGGGTATCACACCCTTACCTGCAAGTGCTCTGTCCAAAGAAAATTTTAATTTTTTTTAAAATTTTATTATAGTTTGCATCATTCACTTCCACAGGATTTTGAGCTACATATTTTCTCCCCGTCTTTCCCCCGCCCACCACCCCAAAACAGCTATCCCAGTGTGTCCCCCCCTCCCCCAGTCTATTCTCTCCTATGTCACTTTTTGGTAGGG
>CM053580.1:438781815-438835455 GCA_028627135.1 Pseudochirops cupreus | reverse complement strand
GAAAGGGTCAACCTTACTCTCATTGAATTTGGCTTAGAGAAGGAATGACATAAACTCTAAACTGGGTATCTTGCCACACAGGAGAGTAGGGGGAAAGGGGATGAGAGGGAGGATGACAGAGGGGAAGGCAGGGTGGGAGGGAGGGTTGCTGGAAGTACACACTTCTGTAAAGGGACAGGGACAGGGTAGAGAATAGAACAAGGGGGGGCAGGATAGGAAGGAGGGACATATAATCAGTCTCTTACAATGTGCCCACTTTGGAGATAGTCCGTGCAATTACACACGTACAGCCAGTATTTAATTGCTTGCCCTTCCAGTGGGGATGGGTGACGAGGGAGGAAGGGAAGGAATCTAGAATTTAAAGTTCTATAATCAAATGTTAAAAACATATATGTGTGTATATAATTATTATTAATTACATCCAACTGGGAATTAAGATATACAGGCACTGTGGTAGGGAGATCCATCCTGCCCTACCAGAAAGTCAGAGGGGTGAGGGGGAAGACATAAGAGAGAGCAGATTGGGGAAGGGGTTATACAGCGGGATGGCTGTTTTGAGGTATTGGATAGGGGAAAGATGGGGAGAAAATTTGTAACTCAAAATCTCATGAAAACAAATGATGTAAACAAGCAAATAAATTAATTCATTTATTTTTTAAAATAACATAAAATAAAAGGAGTTTGGTAGTATCCTTTCTTTGCCTATTGTTCCAAATAATTTATTTAATATTGGAATTAGTTGATCTGTAAATGTTTGATGGAATTCACTTGCAAATCCATCTGGTCCTGGTGCTTTTTCTTAGGTGGCTCATTTATGCCTTGTTCTTCTGCCTTTTAAAATTATCAAATAGATACTATAAAAATTGGAAAATAATTTTACTTTCTTTATCATTATCAGTGAAATTTTACATATAAAATCCTCAATTCAATTTTGAGAATTTAGGATAGCCAGCTCATGATAGATAAATTTGGAAGCTAATCATATACATGCGTATAGTCCTTAGAGAAAACAGTTTAATCTTGTTTCTTTTCTCAAAATTTACTATTCCATTTCATTAGAAAACTCTTACATTACATCTTTGTCTAATCATTCCCTCCTTAGGAGGTATTATCCCTATGCTACAATTTTAACACAAATACAGGTTAAAATTGTAAGATGTTCATACTTGCATCCCATTATAGTAACTCAGAGATATTTTAGTATCAATCTATTATTTAATAGATTTAGTATTATACTTATAAAGCTTCTTGATCATAGAAATTTGCTATTTAAAAAAAATGGTAAACCATGTGCACTTTATAGCCACCTCTTGTTAACCCCCCCTCGACCATGAAAAGAGAAAAGATGATTTAAACCAAAGATCTCCTGTGACCCTGCCCCTTCCAGTTCAGATATCCTCTCCCTCTCATCCTTTTATCCCCTTTTATCTCAGATCAGGATCCCAAATAAAGATATTGGAAAAAGTGCTGGAAAAATATAGGGAACCGTGAATTATGTTTCAGTTGCAGAAATTTATTAGCTATATAATCTTAAGCAAGTTATCTTATCCCTGTTTGTTCCAGTTTCCTGATCTGTAAAGAGAAAAATAACAATGGTACCTACCTCTCAGGGTTGTTGTAGGGATCAAAAGGATATAGTGATTGTAAAGTATTTAACACAGTGACTGGCATATAGTATTATTATTTCTTTAATTGAATATAATTTTTCCATGCCTGATAATTCTAAATTGGATTTAAAATGCCAAAGATAATAAGATTAATGATTTTTATATGGAATAATTTGGAAATATATCCAACTGAATTGATGTCATCTGACTAGAAATAAGTTTTATTTCATGTTTAAATTACAAGATATTGTTTATGGTGTTACTGTATTTCTTTTTTGTTGTTTTTGCTTTTTGGAGGGGGGAAGGCAAGGGCAATTGGGGTTAAGTGACTTGCCCAAGGTCACATGGCTAGTAAATGTTAAGTGTCTGAGTTTGGATTTGAACTCAGGTCTTCCTGACGCCAGGAATGGTGCTCTATTCACTGTGCTACCTAGCTGCCCCATTGCCATATTCCTAAATTCTCTTATATTGTGAAATTTGAGAGACCATTATAACAGAAATGCTGTTAGATAAAACAACTTCCCTTTTAATCTGAATATGTTAGATTATGAACTGATCTATTAAAATGATATGACAAAAGTGGATATTTGAAAACTTAAATATTTAATGAGATATATTTTGAAACAAAACAGATAATAATGTTTACTATAATAATGAATTTTCATTTGAAAATCTTGGCTATTGTGAAAATGTATAGGGTGCTTTAAAGATGTAGCTTCAACATATTAATGATGAATCAGCTATTAGGTATTTGCTATACATCTGAAGCCCTAGAATATGGTTAGTCTTAATTTATATGTAAAGGATAAATGAAATGTTAACTGTTGGGGAAATGACAGGAAAGATATTCAAGCCTTATGTTGTAGTTAGAGAAGTTTTACTATGTAAGGTAAAAATTCCTGGGATTTTAATTTTCTGTTGTTTTTAGTTTTGATTACAGGGATAGTTGTCTGAATTGTCATAAAGCCAAATAGGAGAAAATGGTATGTGCTGAAGTCTAGTAACTACTAACGGTGGATATCTATGCCTAGGAAAAGTTTTGGGGACGACTTTGGCATGGCCTAAGGTAGGATCCTCTTCACTTTATTTCCCCATTGTGTGATTTCCATTCTGAAAAGGAAATTTCCCTATTTGGTTAATCCTGAGCCTTCCTTTTAACAGCCTGTGACTACATGATTGGCTGGCGGGTACAACTCATACCTGGAATCAACAGAACTAAGGGAAATTTTCCCCCAGTTATGATAACATGACATTGTTATAACTGTGTCCCTCTTTTTCATTTTATGGCAAAACAAACAGTTCATCTGACCAGAGAAAGATTTTTCAATGACTAGTGTTAATTTCTTTAATTTGCAATAATATTAAGAGACAAATTAGAATCAACACAAATAAATCTCTTACAAATTTATGTCAGAAGTCACATAATTCAACTTAAAGGAATAAGTCAGATTATTGACCCCAGGCTGTCTTGATTTTAAGAGGGAACTGTTATATTAGGGCTTTTCCTTCCATATCCTCAGAGTGAAGAGGATGAATCTTTCCCAGGGAGAGGTGTTTAAATATTTTTCTGGGAGAGGTGACTTGGTCCTACATGCACGCAAATCCCTGACTTACTGTTTTAAGTGATTGATACAATTCTGACTATCATTCTGGAGGGTGCAAATCTTCTCTCCTGCCCTTTCCCCATTCTTTTTAATTTAAGGTTTCCTTAAAGGAATCCAAATTACAAGAGGCTTTTCGTTTGGTGTTTTCAAGTACTGTTTTGTTAAAAGCATCCCACTTGGGATATTTAATTTTCTTGCTGGCTTCATCAAAACATTTCTTAAGGTAATTTATTTTATACTGATCAAAAGAATCCCATGTTGGCTAGCAGTGATAGAGGTTGTCATGGGTCAATTTCTGCCAATTAGTTAAATAACTGCAGGTTTTGGGCCCATGATATAAAGACATATGGCCAGCTGCTGTCCCCTTGGGGGAAGGGAGTGCTTCCGTGTCTTGGAAAGTTTGGTTACCCTGTGGGAACTTGACCAAGGTCTTACTTTATTCTGGAACATTTCCTTTTCATATCAAGTAATTTGGACTACCTGAATTAAAAATTGGGGCTTTTTAAAATCAGTTCCTGACTAAACTGTAAAACCTGGGACTTGCCAGTCCCAAACTATAGGTTTTCACCAGTCCCCACCGGGTATTTACCAGTTCCCTGCCAGCGGGGTACCTGCCCTATGATGCCCATGCCAGAGTCTCCACCTTGTGTCCA
Organism: Pseudochirops cupreus; assembly: GCA_028627135.1. Taxonomy (NCBI): domain Eukaryota; kingdom Metazoa; phylum Chordata; class Mammalia; order Diprotodontia; family Pseudocheiridae; genus Pseudochirops; species Pseudochirops cupreus. Next base: position 438,831,591 of record CM053580.1, on the reverse strand, counting down.
TGAACCTCTGAGACCTTTCAGCCTCAATTGGTGATCAACATTACCTCTGTCAGGCCTTTACCCACCCTGGCACCCCTGGGGGTATCCCAACCCCTTTTCCTCCTAACAAATGAACTCAAGTGAAAGAGACAGAAGTTCAGGATTCAAGCAGAGAGGCACTTACCAGACCCACTCATGGGAAATGGTAGGCTGGACATCAAAGGGTCCAAGTTGGTACCACAGCACCTGGATCACCCCCCACACACACGTACACACACACTCACACACACAGTGGTCATGAAGAAGCCCATCACTATGATGAATCCCACTTCAGACACACTCCAGACATCCCACTTCAGACAACCAGGTAAAGCCCACACTTCAGAATGCAGAAGAGTCTAAGCTGGGTTGAGAGTAGAAAAGTGTTATTAGGAGTAAAATCAGACACTAGCGCTGAGTCCCCACTATACAAGATACAAAGGAGCCCAAAGCCCAATAGAGGCAGGGGAGATTTATGCTCGAAAACCACAAAGAGGAGGTTCAGGGAGGGATTGAGAAACAAAATAGACGATCTTTCCCAGGAGCAGGTGGACATAGAAGCAGGATGTTTTACAGGAACAGCTGAATTCAAGACTGGTTTGGGCCAGTTAGGGGTGGGGGGGGGGGGAACACAGCTCAACAAGGTCAGCCAGCAAACACCAGCAAAGGCATCTGGGAGTGAGCAAGACTTTGGCTCACTGCAGACTCCTGATTGGCTCCTTTCAGTAAACAGGCTTACTCTGTTTCTAGTACATCTGCCTGGTAAAGTAACTCATAGAAAACAGACATATTAATCTCAGGGACACTTCCACAAGGATCACAAATTATCCTGTGCTCATCTACTCTTTGTATACCAAAACTATCCTTCTTTCTTTCTCCATACATATACACAATTAGCCTCAATAATGATGAAATGTAGGGTTTTTTAAAATTATTTTTTGGTATTTTAGTGGCATATTGTTTATATCAATTACTATGTAGAACAGTAGTATACATAACATCAAACAGTTAACACTACGCTTCATTCATGTGTTCTCTGACTTTAGAATTTGTCCCTTTGCTTACACCTTGACACATTGGACTGCACCAACATCATTCACTGAAGTCAACTCAATAAGCATGTTTTTTAAAGCACTTACTATATGCCAGACTCTGGACTAAGTTCTAGGAATCTAAGCAAAAAAATGGTTTCTTCCATCAAGGAAGATAACACATAAAAGGGGGAGGGGAGAGGGAAGACAGGGAAGAAGAGAGAGCTAGGAGGTTATACCTGTTACAGGATTATGTTTCCTAAATCTGTAATCTGAGGGATGACTGGTCTAGTCCCTTTTACAAAATGGAGGTTCCATTAAAAAAAACGGACCGGTGGGAGGAGCCTACAAGAGCTGAGGCACAATGACAAATCTGCAGAATCAAGGGTGGCTGGTCTCTGTCTTTTCTAATTCTTGGTTTCCCTTCAAGACTCACCTCAATGAGACCTTTCCCTGGGCTCCAGCTGCTAGTGCCTTCTCCTTGCCCCATAAATTTTGTTAATTTCTTAGGAAGCTCATGCATTGGAGCTTGGGAACAGGAAGGAAAAGGAACTGCTAATATACTAATTGTCAATATTACATAATTTAGCACATTCATTTTCCATTGTTTCTTGTGTGTTAGTATTCCTACCTTAGCTATCAGGTTATAGGAAGAAACTATGCCTTATGCCTCTTATACATAGTCACACAGTATGGATCTAGTGCTGAGCAAATGGTAGGTATTTAATAAGCGCTTATTAATTCATTGATTTTATGTAATTTTGATCATCTTTGTTACTTTTCTTAATATTTCTCCAACTCCACATTCATTTTAGTACATTATTATGAAAAGTGAATGTAATACTTTAATAAAGATCTAATAATAGTTCACATTTATATAACATTTTATGAATCATAAAGCACTTTACAAATGCTATCTCATTTTGATTCTTGCAGTTCTTGCAACCCTGGAGATAGTTGTTCTCATTATCTCCATTTCACCACTGAAGAAACTGAGACTCATAGAAATAAAGGTAATGGTCACACCACTCATAAGAGCTGAATTTAAAATTCAGGGCTCTCCTGATGATCCCAGGGACCAAATGTTTCTCCTTTGCCTTTCTGGGTGCTTTGGTTTAGAAAGTACATTCGTCACAGCAGCCCTGTGAGGTAAATCGTGCAGTTATTATTATTTTTCTCATTTTGCAGAGGAGGAAACTGAGGCTCAGAGTAACCCATGATCACATGTGACTAGCAAATAAGGCAGAGGCATTACTTCCCAGTCCTTACATGTGACATGCTAATATCTTGCTGCCTTCCCTCTCCCCCCATACCACATTGCTGATTCATTTCAACTTGTGATCAATCTTTAAGATCTTTTTTTTCTAGACAAAAATATTCTTATAAGATGAGCTCTCCACAATCAAGGAAGCACTGATATACATATATATCCATATATATGCATGTATACACACATACACATATACACACATATATGTTATGAAATATATATTATAAAACTATAATATAAAAATTATATAGAAATATTTTTACCCCAAGACTAAAAGATTACCTCTATCCAGAAATTTCTTGCACAAACATATTGACCACCCTAAATAAAATCTGTTTGACTGTCTACAAATTCAAGATGGAAGTTCAAACAATAATCTATGCAAATACATGATGCTGTTTTTTACAATAAAAGCACCCCTTTCCCCTCAAAAGCCTAGTACATACTTCCATATCAATGTATCTGAGAAATGATTTACAGGTAAATACATTACTAAAGTGAAAGTTCTTTGAGGGAGAGCATTCTGTTTCATTTCATCTTTTTATATGCCCAGGTAAAATGCATATAATGGATAAGTAATAAATGTCTATTGAATAAATGAATGAATAGAGATTTTACTATGATTAAATCTCTGAGGTCCAAGCCATGGTACAACTTCCTTGGTTAGATTGTCTTACAACTAAGTGCTCTTATTACATGCCCTGGTGACTATATTTCCCTAACTATATTTACCCATAGTAAAATCTGCCATGTTATATCAATTTTCCAGTGAACTTTCCATTCAACTCAATATGTATTTATTTCTGGGTAATATTCTGAGGTGAGGTACTGGAAATACATTTTTTTTCATAGTATGATTATTGTTGTTCAGTCATACTTGACTCTTTGTGACCCCATCTAGAGTTTTCTTGATAAAGATACTGGAATGTTTTGCTATTTCCTTCTCCAGTTCATTTTACAGATGAGGAAACTAAGGCAAACAAGGTTAAGTGACTTGCCCAGGGGCCAAATTCAGATTCACAAAGGTGAGTCCTCCAGTTTCCAAGCCCAGTGTTCTATCCACCGTGCCACCTAACTACCAGATCCCTGTCCTCAGTGAGGTTATATTTCATCTGGGGGGATATGGCACATGTACAGATAAGTATAAAACAAGATATGATGGGTGAAAGGAAGGATGTAAACAATTTGGTCCAGAAAAAAGTGAGGAGTATGTGCTTTCAGCTTGATGGAAAAGGCAGGGATCAGAGAAGGTTTTGCAGAAAAGGAAGAAGCTGATTTGAGCCTTGAAGGAAGAAAAGGCTTCTGAAAAGTAGAGTTTTGTGGCAAGTGTATTTGCATGGAGGGTGGCGTGTGAGCATGTGTGGAGGGGGCAAGCCTCATATCACATTCCAAGCTCTATTATTCTTCCTTAGCTTTGTAGGGTTCTTGATGGGAGGGACTCTGTGTTATTTTTCATCATATCTCTTCCAGGACATTGTTCACCCTGTGTAGTGAAGTAGTGAGGAGGTAGCGTTGGGGGAGGAGTTGGACCATGAGGCTGTTACTGTTTGAAAAAAGCATGGTTAGAAGCCAGTGTTAGCATAGAATGGAGTGTCTTGCATGGATGAATGTGTGGAATTGTCATAACAAGAAACTTCTAATCTTGAAATTGTTGAATCTAATTCTACATCAGTCATTTGGAATATCATTCAAACTTCAGGAAACAGCTATCAACTAGATATTATTTTATTCTATTTCTAACTAGAGAGGAAGAATAATTGCTAATAGATACAGAATTGGAAAGGCTTGAGTTTATATAGATCTAGTCGGGTAGGTGGTGCAGTGGATAGTGGCTAGACCTGGAGTTAGGAAGACTGACTGTAGGTAAAATTCCTCCTTAGACACTTAATACTACCGCAAAAGCCTTCTGGCTAGTCTGTTTGCCACAAGTCTTTCCTCACTCTAGTTCATCCATTTTCCTAAAACTCAGATCCAACAACTATACACACACATGCACACACACACACACATACACACAAAACATACATCTCTCCCACCCTACCTCCCCCACAACAAACTCCAGTGATTTACTGAAAGATTAGAAATTTCTTCTAAATCCTGTTTGAAGATGAATAAAAAGAAAGTGAAAAAAATTATGCTATTTCTTTTTTTTTTTCCTTTGGAGGGGGGAAGGTAGGGCATTTGGGGTTAAGTGACTTGCCCCAGGTCACATGGCTAGGTTTGCGTTAAGTGTCTGAGGCTGGATTTGAACTCTGGTCCTCCTGACTCCAGGGCCAGTGCTCTATTCACTGTGCCTCCTAGCTGCCCCAATTATGGTATTTCAATATTTCATCTGATCAGCAAAAACAGAATCAGCAGCCTGGGTTTATGTCCTTCTATAGTTTGGATCCAATTTACCTTTCCAGCTTTCTCTCACATCAATCTCATTTACACTCTCTTCCTTCCAATCTAACTGGTAAACTAGCCATTTGACAATCCATCCCTTGGGTCTGTGCACTTACATATGCTATCCTTGATGCCAGGAAGATATTCTCTCAGGGCCTTAGAATCAGAATACCAAGAATCTGCCTACCTAAAACTTTTAACAGAGATAGCAAAGTGGCTTAGTGGGTGGAATGCTGTGCCTGGAGACAGGGAAGTGTACATTCAAATCTAGTTTTGTCACAGCAAAATTTGGAACCTAGATGGCCATTCAGTCTTAGTGGTAAGATGTGTGTGGCAGTGGATTTTTTAAAAATCTATTTGGGCAGCTAGTTGGCTCAGTGGATAGAGTGCTATACCTGGAGTCAAGAAGACCTGAATTCAAATCTGGCCTCAGACACTTACTAGTGGTGTGACTTTAGGCAAGTCATTTAACCATTTTTGCCTCAGTTTTCTCCTCTATAAAATGAGCTGGAGAAGGAAATGGCAAACAACTGCAGTATCTTTGAAAAGACAAAACAACAAAAATCAAATGGAGTCACCAAGAGTTGGACATAACTGAACGGCAACAATTTGATTTGTCCCAACTGAATACTGGAAAGAAGATAATGGGCAGTGGGGAGGTAGTGGCATTTGAGCTGGAGAATGATGACCAAGAGTCAAATCTTGTCTTGTTCTTTTTTTTTTTTTGGAGGGGGGAAGGCAAGGCATTTGGGGTTAAGTGACTTGCCCAAGTTCACACAGCTAGTAAGTGTTCAGTGTTTGATGCTGGAATTGAACTCAGGTTCTCCTGACTCCAGGGCTGGTACTCTATTCACTGCACTGCCTAGCTGCCCCTTGTCTTGTTCTTTATAAAATATAAAAGTCTCTTTGTCTTTACCTCTATTCATTTGTAATATTAGGGAACAATCATCATAATTAAAAGTTTTTCCTAGCATTATTTTAAAATAACTATAGAGTAGAAAGGAAATTCAAAATACGCAGTTTTTGAATGGATTTGGTAGTTCAAGAATAAGCAACCATATTTGTCTCAGAGTTGTCTATTTCAATGGCCTAATTATGAGTACATTTCTTGGATTTGCTTACCTCTGCATCTACTTTTGTCCATTCACTTTTTCTTCTTCAGGTATGTATGGATAGTTCCCTCCCCCTTTATAATTATATATACTACAATTATGTGTTATATTGTATTGAAATTATATATTACAATTGTAATTCATAGTTATAATGAATTCATAATAAAAGACTGAAAAAAGTCATACAGAAAGTCAGGGATCCCAGTACTCTCTGTTGGGCCAGGTAGGCCAGACTTAAAATTCCTTTTAGAAATGCAGCATGGTATAATGGACCTCATAGTGCTTAGATTCTGCTCTGTCTCTGGGTCACAAGTCATGTAACGTCTTAGAGTCGTCAAGAAGCTGTCTAAGAATAGGAATTGCTGATCTGTGCTGGAGGGAGGGAACAGAGGGAGAGTTTTCACATGGGGAGTTCCTCAGATTGATGAAATCACAGGTCTGGGCCAAAGGAAAAAAAATCATTTTTCAAACAGCCTTTTCCTGCTTGGCATCTAAGCTGAGCTGCCTGTTTCGTGGGTTTAGTAATCTGAATTTTTACTTCCTCTTGCAAAAAGTAAAATCTAAATCAGGGTTCTTAACATTTTGGGGCCATAGATCCCTTTGGCAGTCTGCAGCAGCCTACGGACTCCCCCTCCCATAATAATGTTTCTAAATGCATAAAATAAGGAAGTCAATTATTTTGACATAGTTTTCCAAAAAAAAAAGCTTCTGTTTCTCAGGTTAAGAAATCCTGGTAGAGGATAGCGGTGTCAAATCAGGAATATCTTAAAATTCTCTTTATAGATCTTACCCCCCAGGTAATGAATTACTCCACCTTTGGTTTATGGATTCTTATTTAAAGGGTAGGGAAGGAAACAAGCATTTCTTAAATGCCTACCAGGTGCCAGGCACTGTGCTAAGTGATTTACAAATATTATCTCTTTTGAGCCTCAGAACAACCCTGGGAGGTTCAAAGGCCCTTCCCAACCTGCCCTGCCTCCTACCAAATTTATTACACCTTCTACCTGCCTCCCCCCCACTCTGTACTCTTTGATCTAGTTACACTGGGTTCTTTGCTGTTCCTTGAACAAGACACTCCATCTCTTCACTCTGAGCATTTTTCCTGGCCCTCCCCCATGTCTGGAATGCTCTTCCTTCCTCCTCCTCTCTACCTCCTGGCTTCCCTGGCTTCCTGCAGATTTCTAGCTGAAATCTCACTTTCCACAGGAAGCCTTTCTCAATCCCTCTTAATTCTAGTAGCTTGTTCTGTTGGGTTATTATCTTGTCAGTCCATAAGCCTGTATTAAGTCAGATAAGCATTTATTAAGCACCTACTGTGACATTCACTATGCTAAGCAGCAAGGATACAAAAAGAGGCAAAAGACAGTCCCTGGCCTTAAGGAGCTCACAGTCCCATGGGGGAGACTACAAATATGTGCAAACAAAAAGGAAATAATCAATAGAAGGAAGGCACTAGACTTAAGAGGGGTTGGGGAAAGTTTCCTATAGAAGATGAAATTTTAGTTGGGACTTAAAAGAAGGCTGAGAAGCCAGGAGGCAGAGATAAGGAGGAGAAGCATTCCAGGCACAGAGGTCAGCGAGAAGCAATGCCCAGAGCCAAGAGACACAGCAAGGAGACCAGCGGCGCTGCATGGAAGAATACAGGAGGGGAGGGTGTCTAAGCTGTGAGAAAACTGGAAAAGGAGAAATGGGATATGAAGGACTTTGAGCACCAAACGGAGAATTTTATATTTGATTCTGGAGATAACTGGGGATCCACTGGAGTTTACTGAGTAGGGGTGTGACATGATTGGACCTGCACTTTAGGAAATCCACTTAGTTGGCTGAATGGAAGGTATATTGGAATGGGGAGAGACTTGAGGCAGGCAAATCCGCCAGCATGGTATTACAGGTGTGAGGTAATGGGCCCCTGCACTAGAGTGGTGGAATTGTAAGAGGAAAGAAGGGGATATGTTTTTTAAAATGTTGCACAGGTGAAATCAACAGGTATTGGCAACATTTTGGATATGGGGGTTGAGCGAGAATGAGGAATCGAGGATAACATCTGGGAGGGAGATGTGAAACCTGAATGGTATATACCCACGCCATGCCAGGAAACTGAATCACTTCCATTTGAATTGTCTTAGGAAGATTCTGAAGATCACCTGGCAGGATAAGGTACCAGACACTGAGGTTGTTTCTCAAACTAAACTGCCAAACATTCAAACTCTGCTGCAGAGAGAGCAACTCCAATGGGCTGACCACATTATTTGAATGTCACACATATGCATGCCTAAAAGACTTATCTCATGGAGATAGGCAAGCGCTCACATGGTGGTCAGAAGAAGTGATACAAGGACACTCTTCAGAAGAAGTGATACAAGGACACTTCTTCAGACACTCTCTGAAGAACTTTTGAATTGATATGTGTGACATGAGAGACTCTGGCATAGGATGGCCCAGCATGACTTGTCCTCATCAAAGAAGGTACTGTACTCTATAAGCAAAGCATGATTGAAATAGCTCAAAAGATACACAAGATGTACAAACCCATCCCACATGTTCACATGGGCTATTTGTGCCCAACCTGTGATAGAACATTCCAAGATATTGGTCTGCCAGTCAGACACACTGTAACTTGATTTAACATAGTGATGTCATTTGGGTTCTCTTCAAGAAAGAAGGAAAACAACCAATAGGGAATGTAAGAGGTTGGGAAGGGGTGGGTTGAGGGAAAGAGAATGGGTTCACTTTTGGACATGTTGAGTTTAGGATGTCTGCTGGACATCCAGTTTGGGATATCTGAAAGGTAGTTAGAGAGACTCAAGATTGCAAGTCAGCAGAGAGCTTAAGGCAGGATAGGTAATTAAATCTATGGAAGTTGGTAAGATCACCAAGAGAAGTAATATAGAGGGAGAAGGACAGAAAACCCTGTGGGATACCTGTTGGTTAGAGGGTATGATATGGAGGAGGATCTAGCAAAGAAGACTGAGAAGGAGCAGTCTGATAGGTAGGAGGAGAATCAAGACAAAATGGTGTCCTGAAAACCTAGAAAGTACCAAAGAGAAGAGAATAAGTGTCAAAGGCTGCAGAGAGATTGAGGTCTAGGAGAAAGAAGATTGAGAAAAGACCATTGGATTTTACAACTAAGAGATCACTGGTAACTTTGGAGGCAGCAGTTTTGGTGGAGTAATAAGGTTAGAATCCAGACTGTAAGGAGTTAAGAAGAGAGAGCAGAGAAATGGAGACTACTGTCTGGATCAGAGAATACTTGGTGGGGGACTTTTTTTTATCAAGGGACTTTTCTAGTTTAGCCATAAAAGGCAAAAGAGATAGAGGAAAGTAGTTAATGGGGGATAGATTGAGAATGAAGTAGGGCTTTTCTGAGGATGGAGGAGACAGGGATGTGTTTGTAGTCAGTAGGGAAGGAAGCAGTAGATAGGGAAAGATTGAAAGTAAGTAGGGAAGTGTTTGTATTGGTATATAAACATATAAACTTTTATATATATGCATACATATATTTTATATTATGTTTATATATAAATATTTGTATTTTGATATATAATTTATATATTACATACTATATAAAAATTATACATGTGATTTATAATTTCTATTATATATATACATATATATGCACAGAGACAGAGCTTTTGTTTATACATAGTTGCTTGCGTGTTGAGGAATTGTCTGTCTCCTTCATGGTCAAATAGAGTTTAATTTTTAAAAATACCACCAACAGAAAAACCCCCAACTGATCACTAGTTGAATATTTGGGTGGGAAGAAACACTTGCATTTTTCATTATTGTCTCCTACCAAAAAAAAAAACTTTAAAAAAAGAAAATTCAGAATCCAAAAAAAAGACTACTTAAGTCACTGAGTCAGTAGAGATTTGTTAAGCTCCTATGACATGCTCAGTACTGTGCAAACTGCTGAGGACATAATAGAAAATGGGATTTTAGCTGGGTATCAAAGAAAGTCAGAGAAACCAAGAAGTAGAGATGAGGAGGGAGAGAATTCTAAGCATGGGAGATAGCCAGTGAAATTGCTCAGAACTGAGAGATGTCCTTATGAATGGTAAGGAGGCTACTGTCTGGATCAGAGAATACTTGGTGGGGAGTGGGGGAAGGGAGTTTAAATTGTAAGAAAATTGGAAAGGTAGGGGACAGATTATGGAGGGCTTACAAAACAAAATTTATGAAAGAAGATTCAAAAGATACTACTGTTGGTCATAATTAATAAAAATATGATGAGGTTCTCAGTAGTAGTCTTTGGATGAATATAGAAAGATTATTTTAAGGTGGATGACAAACAACTGCTGTTCAATTGCACTTAGGAAAGAGCTACAAGAAATGAGCTTAAATTGCAACAGGAGAGATTTGGGTCAGACGTGAGATTTCACTCATGTTCATCAGTGGAACAGATTACTATGGGAGGTGGTAAAATCTTCTTTATTGGAGAGCATTAAGAGTTAGATAGAGAACCATCTGCCCTGGTTGATTTCGAGGCAGTTTGCCTAGACACAATGGAGGGTATAGAATACACAACTTCTTGGGATCTTTTCTAGCCCTATGATCAGTTGAAAAATCTAGTTATCATTACTTGTAATTCTGCCCTTCGTATGAAATAATGGCATTGCTGACCCACCACCAATAAACAGGGCATGGATTCCGTGTTGCTTTTCTGGTAATGGTGACAGATTTGTATTAATCCATCCACACTCTCTCCCCTGGTCCTCCTTGTGACAAAGGCACGCATTCATGAGACAGCTGGTTGGGATTAGGGTTAGGGCACAGCCTGTGGCCAAGGAAAAGAACAGAGCTCACAAACTGGTGTATGTGGGGATAAGCCGTATGGGATTCAGAATGAAATGAAATAACTTTGAGGGCATTTGTTAGAGAGGTGCCTTGTGGGCCTTATGGTTTCAGACTCATTGCTTTCTTTCCTTCTCTGCCAATATTGTCCTTTACGAAGTCTGCCAGCAGGAAAACTGCCTGTTTCTAAGCTGTAATCACTCTCTATTCACACAGGGCATGTCATATGCTTCCTAATGCCTGTCGCACAGACAATGCCGTGCAGCTGAATGGACAGTCCATCCTGTGGGTCCACCAGTACATATATGTTGAGCATCCCCTGCGCGTGGAGAGCAAAACTGGCCCAAAATGGGCAGGTGGCAAAGAGTGGGATGGATCACATGTGGGAAATTGCAACCCTAGGCTTCTCTCCATAAAAACAACATTCCCTGTCTTTAATAGCCGTATTTGTCTTATGAGGTTATATGTTTTCAATTTATAAAATTCTCTCAATCTCCCAAGAATCAAAATTGTAGTTTACCCAAAAGAGAAATATTTATGTAGACATATTTAGGTTGTAGCAAATACCAGTGACAAATTTGTAACTAAAGTAATAGAAAATATATCCTTAAGGAGATGTAGCTAGGTGGCAAAGTGATTGAAGTGCAGGACCTGAAGTCAAAAAGATGTGAGTTCAACTCCAGCTTTAGACACATACTAGCTGTAGGAAACATGTCACTTTACCTCTCTTTGCCCCCAATAATAGCACCTACGTCCCAGAGTTGTTGTGAGGATCATCAGAGGTAATATTTATAAAGTACATAGTAAGCATTGTTAGCTATTATTAGCTACTATTATTATGGAAAAGGTGACGGGTCAGTCCTCCAAATAAAAGATTATAGATGTGCTGGGGGATGATAACCCAGTGGCTTCATTGGTAGCCACCTGATATTAATTCCTAAAGGAAGGCCCCTATCATTTTGGGTGGACCCCCTGTGGAAGATTTACAAATGGATAGAAATAAACCACACCAATAAGAAGGCATGCATGCATGATTTCTGTCCTGCCCTTTTGGAGGGTATGCCCTCACTGACAATGCATTCTTTGAAGTGCTGAAATATTGGGAAAAAGTTACTCTTTATCTTTGAAGAGCCATATCTTATATGCAAATGGACAAAGAATCAATGGATCAATCAGTTGGTATTAAGTGCCTAGTGGTGCCCCTCACTAGCAACATAAATATGAGACAGTCCCTGCCTGTAAAGAGCTTGTAGTCTAATAGGGGAAGATAGACACACAAAAGGAGCTGAAAAGCTGCCTGGTGTTTGCATTAAGTGTGGTCCACTGTTTTACCTTGTTGAACTGGAGGACAATTAGTTTTCAAATTCTAGCTAAGTTGGAGCTATTTGGAGGCAGGGGCAGCTAAATGACACTGTGGCTAGAATGCCGGCTCTGGAATCAGGAAGTCTCATCTTCATGAGTTCAAAGCCGGCCTCAGACTCTTGCTGTGTGACCTGGGCAAGTCATTTACCCTGGTTTGCTTCAGTTTCCTCATCTGTAAAATGAGCTGGAGGATGAAATGCAAACCACTCCAGTATCTCTGCCAAGAAAACCCCAAATGAGGTCACAAAGAGTCAGACACCACTGAAAAATGACTGAACAACATGGTAGTGGAGTGAGGGTATAACGAGGTTGTTTTATATCATTATACAGCTGGATAGGAGGTGATTTCTAAGATCTCTTCTAGCCCTTGAAGTCTACACTTTGTGACTAGACTGATGTTAAGAGATGTATAAATAATAGACAAGGAGATTGATGTAAAAAGTTCCTGCTGCTCCGTTCTTGGGCAGGTAGGTGGCCCACTGGGCGTGGAGTCAGAAGACCTGAGTTCAAATCCAGCCTCAGACACTTAATAGAAATATGACCTTGGGCAGGTCACTTCATCTCTGTTTGCATCAGTTTTCTCATCTGTAAAATGGGCCTGATAATCGCACCTACCTCCCACGGTTGTTGCAAGGATCAAAGGAATAATAATTGTAAAGTAGCTGGCGCATAGTAAGCATTATATAAATGTTAGCTATCATTATTATTTCTTTTTTCTTTTCTTTTCTTTTTGCTTGAGGGAGCAGGGCAATTGGGGTTAAGTGACTTGCCCAAGGTCACACGGCTAGTAAGTGTTAAGTATCTGAGGCAAGATTTGAACTCAGGTCCTCCTGACTCTAGGGCCAGCACTCTATTCACTGCCACCTAGCTGCCCCTATCGTTATTATTTCAAATCATATAAAACAATAGTGTCGAATTGAAAGGAAGGGGGGAGAAAGGGGACTAATCAGTACATGAGGATCCCCGCAGGCAGTATATTGACTTATTTTTAAAATGTAATGTTCTCAATGTTTTATTGTATTTTTTATTTATTTTGTTAAATATTTCCCAATGACGCTTCAGTCTGGTTCAGGGTTCATTTGGGGGTATTGCCCCTGGAGTCAGACACCTTTGATATAAAACATCAATAAAATAGTGAGTATGCATTGATCAGAACCTATACAAACCTAACAAAGTGACTGAAAAACAAGTCAGACACTAAGCCTGCACTATTGGTGGGGTTTTTCTCTGGAGCACTGAAAAATGGACTGGACTAGGAACTGAACAGTTTCAGGATAAATCCAGACTCTGATATTTCCTAATTTGGTGACTTTGACAAGATTTGGAACTTTTCTGACCTTGCTTTTTTTTGATCAAATGAGATCATACATGGTGTCCCAAAAGGCTTAGTTCAGTTTTAAGCTGTTAAAGTACTAAGACTTTTTGGAACACCCTATTTATGTAGAACATTTCATAAACCTTGAAGCCCTATATAAATGTTGTCATTCTTCTATAAGACAGAGATAAGGACGTTTGCACAGATTTCCTCCCTACCCCTAACCCCTTCCTGAGGACTGTCATTCAGATTAAATGTAATAAAGTGGGGATAGTACTTTATGACTTTAAAGAGGCATGCCAGCGTGAGCTATTGTTATCCCTTGAAGAGTTGGCCCTGCAAGTCTTATCTGCATTTGTTATTATTTTCTTGAAGTTGTTCTAGTAGACACATAGATGGTGTTAGAAGCAACGGCCAGGGCTGAGACAAACACAAACAAAAGCAAAGAAAATGTATTTTAGAAAAGTAATGTGGTATTTCTTCTTTTTTTCCATCTACTTTTTTATTTCATTTCTTCTGCATGCCCACAGAGAGGAGGGTTTCCTAGATATCTTGCTGTTCTGCATTCATTTTGACCACTGAAATTGCATCCACTGTCACAAAGGCCCATTTGTTGCTTCCTGCTGGGAGAGGGGAAAGCAGGCAGGGGCTGGGCACACCGAGGCTCTGCAGTGCCCTGGCCCAGAAACAGAAGCTTTGGTTCTGCTGTTGGGGACTCATTTCAAGAGCCAAGTAAGAGGAGGATCAGTTTCGACCTCAGATCACCCAGATGATTAATTATGGGCCAAAATTAATCTTCCATAAGGTTTAATCCTGCATAGTTTGCCTTAAATGAATAAGAGTTGGCTTTATTAAATGGGAATACAAGTAGGCCTTGTTCAAATCTCCCTAGGCTGCATTTAGGCCATCTGGGGATGGGGCATTCTGCACAGCCAAAGAGCAGGTGTAGTAAGGATTGGGTCACATGGTAGGGATTGGGCTTGCATTGGACAGGCAGCTAGGTGAAACCCCAGATGTGTGTGCTGGCAAAGGTACAAAGAGAGGAGGGTTCCCCCAAGCTTAGAATCCCTGGGCTGTGCAGCTGTTTGTTTGGCACTTGCTTAGGGCCAACCTGTAGAGTTGAGGATTTAACATGAAAATCCCTTTGGAAAAGTACAGCTCCTTCCAGGTAGAACAAAAAAAAAAAAGAAATATAGTTTGTTCTTAATTCTTTGGTAGACATGTCTAGCATTTTTAAACTGTCCCTCTACATTACACACACACACACACACACACACACACACATACACATAAACATACACACACACACACATATATAAACATACACATACACACACTTCTTGTTTGGGGGCAATGAAAATTTGCCTTGGAAAGAGAAAAAAATGATATTCAGAAATAGTAACAACTCTTTTTGAGGCTTAACTTTTTTTGTACTCAAAAATGTATAAACACCCATTTTCTTTTCATTCGAGGACATAGCCTGAAGAATACATACAAAGTAAGTCAGGAATTCCCTGAGCTGGAAGGTGATACAATAGGCAGTTACTCAGGAGAAAAGGCAGGCCTCAGGCTCAAAAGCAAAAAATAAATTAACAAGAGTCCTCCTGGGTTGCAGGAATTCATTTAAACAAGTCCATCTTAACAACCCCCTCTTAATTTGCTTCTGTCCCACTGGTAAGGCCATCCACTCCCCTGTGGTTTTCACAGAATAGAATCACCTCTTTTTTGTTGTTATTATTGTTGTTGGAAGTGGTGTTAGGAGTGTTTCAGTTTTTAAGTGAGTTAAGGAAGTTTTCTGTGTTTAAGGCAAAAGGAAGCTTGTTAGTCAGGAATCTGGTGTAGGGACTTGGGGCCAGCCTCTTCCGCCTCTTAGCATATTGTCCGAATGCCTGTCTCAAATCTCTTCTCAAAACCTCTTGGACTAGAGAATCAAATAAACTCATTCACATTAATGTTTAAATGACTGGTTTGGCTTCAGCATTTTACCTCTATCAAGGGTTATTTTTCAATTTAACAGGGGAAGAATCATTAGGCCGAAGGAAAGAATCTATTTCTGGAATTGTATCCTTTAAGCATTTGATGGGAAAGGATGGCTTCCCATAAAATTCAAACTTTTAAAAGCTTGATCTCTGGTTAAGATCTTCTCAGGTCCATTTTACCTCTTTCTTACTGCGTGCAACTCTGCCTCACTTAAATCCAATTCACACACAAGTCAAGACATCAGCCCATGATGTCATTGGTCCTCTTCAAAAATGAAAGATGAACAACCACCTCTTAACAATATTTTATTGGGAGAATGCAATGAAGATCATAGTATCACCATAGGATCATAGGTTTAAAGATGAAAGGGACCTAAGGAGCCATCTAGTTTATACACACATTCCTTCCCCCCACCATTTTACAAATGACGAACTGAGGGCCCAGAGAAATAATGTGACTGGCCAAGGTCTCACAGGTAGTAAATCAGAGAGCCAGGATTGAATCTGATACCATCTGGGTCTCTTTCCACTATATTATTCCACCTTTCTTGAGATTTCCAGCAACAAAAATCTCTTTCTTAGCCTTCATGGCCTAACAAATCCTTAAATACGATTGTTATCCTAGGAAAAGGACAAAACAAAAATTGTCATAAAATGTATAATTTGGCATTGATTTGTTTAACTAGGAAAATCCTTGGCATGCAAGGCTGTCCAGTTTGCATCTCTCCCTGCTTCACAAGTGGAGGGAGAGAGGGTTACTCATGTGTGGGGCATTGGGAAAGGAGTTTTCCACCAGTTGCCAGAGACCTTTCCTTCATTGCAATGTAGCGAAAGGGAATTTTCTCATAAAGACTGGGGAGAGCTTCTTGGTTAAGGAAGAGGTTTTTGTTTTGATTTGTTTTTTTCCCCACCAGAAGATAAGAGAAACAATAAGCCTGGGGAGCAGAGCAATGAACTAGGGTAACTGGCAGGGACTAGCACTCTACCCTCTGCTGCTTCTAACTGTATAAAGGAGTAGATCCTAATTATATACAGAGAAGTTGTCAGCAGCAGGTGTATCAGTTGTTTTTCAGTTGTTTATGAATTTTCATGATCCCATTTTGGAGTTTTCTTGACAAAGATACATGAGTGGTTTACCATTTCCTTTTCCAGTTCATTTTATAGATGGGGAAACTGAGGCAAGCAAGGTTAAATGGCTTGCCCAGGGTCACACAGCTAGTAAGTGTCTGAGATCAGACTTGAACTCAGGAATATGAGTCTTCCTCACTCCTGGTCTGGTGCTCTATCCACTGAACAACCTAGCTGCCCAGGTCTATCATCTTACTGCAAAAACAATATTGGGACCATGTTTTTACTACTAGAGTCATGAGTTTGGTGAGATTTGAGTTCTAAACCTCTCTGAGGGACAGGAAGGAGACTGTAGTCATTGAATAAGGTTATTTTGGTTATTTTAATACTCAATTCTGTCCTTATTAAATGTTTACTGCTCTACTGATGTTATATGCCTGGCTCTTTTAGCACAATGAGCTAGAAAATCAAAACCTGAATTAAATTCAGAAGTTCCTAGTCTGGAGATGAGGTAGGAGACAAATGAGACAATATAGGTAAATCACTATCAAAAATCCCAGTTTCTAAACTCAAGTCTGTAGTGATCCACAGAGAAGCAAGAAGTACCCTCTGAGCTACACATGGACCCGTTCTCAAGGGAGACAATGCTTTAGACAGGGCACATAGCCATAAGTAAAGGGCAGCTAGATGGTGCTATAGATAGAGCACTGAACTTAGAATCAATAAGACTCATCTCCTTGAGTTCAAATTTGACTTGTGTGACAATGGGCAAGTCACTTAACCCTGTTTACCTCAGTTTCCTCATCTGTAACATGAGCTGGAGAAGGTAATGACCAGTATCTCTGCCAAGAAAACTCCACATGGGGTTATGGAGAGTTGAATATGACTGAAAAACGACCTAATAACAAAAAGCCAAAGTCAGTTTAGACTTTAGGGATGGGAAGCTTCAATACACCAGTAGAGAGTGTTTTCATAAAACCTGTATTTTAGTATGAACAAATTGAAGGAAAAAAATCACTCCTATTTTATTTCATAGTGCACTATCTACTTTATTTAGCAAGTATATACAAAATAACTTGGGTTGTTTTTCTTTCTTCAGTGTCCTAGAGCATTGTAAATGAAGTGATAATGAATCAAATTTGTTAAATTTTCTCTAAAATAAAAAAAAAGCAGATATTACGGTACTCAGCATAGCTAACTTGTTTTAATAATGCTTTGTCTGACATAGAAATCCAGAGCTCAACATCTGTTCCTAATAAAAATCTATAATCAGCAATGCCCATTGCTTTTCAAAACTTATTTTCTTCATCCTCCAACTATGCACAGACCTGGCCAAAGCTTGTTTCTGTTGTCACTAAGACATATTGGCATTACGTTCATTTTGGTTTTTGTTTTTAACTCAGCAATGATTCCAAGTGGAGTCAGTGTCAACATCTTGGGCAATCGAAGTGTCCCTTCCTTCATTTCATTGAATTATATTCATTTTTAATTTCAGATACTTATTTCCATTTTCCAAAGAATAAATCCCCAGACTGGACTATGTATGTAATTTTTTTAGACTGATAATGCTGAATCTCTTGGGACACTTTTGTTTCCCTTCACAGGCTAAGAAACATTCGATAATAAAGGCAGCTTGCATTGAAGGATATTTTACAAAGCAGCTACCTTTAGAGCATTCTTGCCACAAAGAAAACTCATTTATAAAGAGGGTGGTGTTTGTACTGGGCCCTGAAGGTCAAACAGACTGAAATTCTTCCAGGCCAGGGCAAACTGCTTCACAAATGAAGTCCCTTAACATAATTTTCCCTAGCCTATAGTCCAAAAAAGAAGTATAGAAAGAATTGTTAGGAACACTTAATAGGTTTTCCTTGCTACGAGGACTAAGAGTAATTTCTTTTTAAAATAATGTAAATAAAAGTAATTTATATAAGTGTGTGTATATTTGTGTATGGGGGTGTTGATCTGGGAATGGTTTTAGTCACCTTTAAGTGTGACTCTGTAAATCCTTATATATTTTCTTTTTCCCTCTTTCAAACCAGTTGATTTGCAAGTTTTTATAGTTATGAACCACTTTGAAAGTAAACAGCAGGCTGTGAGCTGTGTACTGAAAACTCCTGTTCGTCCTCTCCTCCAAGAGACTTATCACATTAGATAAGATATGGATGGCAAGCAAAAGACGAAGGTGGCGGTGGTAGGTGAAAGGAAAAACAGAAAACGAGGACTGTAAGATGATGAACACCAGAAATACAATGGTGGCAAACAGTCTCAAGACCTTGTAAGTCATTCCATGCCATTCAGAAAGCATTGGGCGAGTTTCTGTATGTGTCAGGCATTGTACTAGGTATGGGGGTCAAAGGCAAAATTGAAATAATCCTTGCCTTCAAATTGCTCACATTCTACTGAAATGTAGTCATTAATGCATATTTGTTACAAAAATTTTGGGTTTTTTTCATTGTGAGGAGAGGTAGAGAAAATAAATGTGTATTAGTTGAAAAATAAAATTTTAAAAAATTTTAAAGAAGTATGTTTATCAGAAACATTCCTCAGGAAATACTTCTGTATTTGCTTTCAAAGATGCAGGATTTTACCTGTGTGGGTACTCCCTCTACTAATGCCTTTTTGTGTGTTAATAGATAATTTCATGAGTTGCTGTGATCTTAAGAAATCTATTATCTGTTGATAAAGATCTCTGAAATTATGGAAGCTGGTCCTCCAACAACAGACACATTGTCTCTCAGCTCTTACTCAAAGCTTTTCCAGTTTGGTAGGACCTTGTTAGGGCTTGTACTCCACTGACACAGAATTTGAGCAACTCAAGGTCACCTCTCTCAGTGAGGCATCTGAGTAAGATTTAGTTCAGGATGGAAGCCTCTCATTGCTCTTCAGAATTTGGATATTCTTACACAGTAAAGAAATTTCAGGCAGTTGTCATTTTCAGACTAATATCTGTTGGTTTTACATCTGTCAGGTAGTATTTGCAGGACAGTAACTATAATCCAATATAATTAAATAGTGCTGAAAATTAGCACATTATCTCTTGAAGAAGCATTCTTTTTCTTTTTTTTGGAGAGGGGGGGAAGGCAAGGCAATTGGAGTTAAGTGACTTGCCCAAAGTCACATAGATAGTTAGTGAGAAGTATCTGAGGTCAAATTTGAATTCAAGTCCTACTGACTAGGGGGCCGGTGCTCTATTCATTGCACCACCTAGCTGCCCCTGGAAAGCATTCTTAATGTTTCAAATAATCTCATTTTGTTGAGAAAGCACACCAGTCATTATTTTAATGTACTTTATTGATGCCATTTGTCTATATATCATAGTCATCTCAGCCCTGACGCACCAACAACCATTATCCTCAAACTGAATCCTCCCTTTTTACAAAAAAAAAAAAGTCAAGCAAAATTATCTGTTAGAATAACTGCATCTAACAATGTATGTACAACATTTTGTGTTTTTAGTCCACCACTGCTGTAAGTCAGGAGATTTTATCCTCTGTTCTCTGGTCTTGGCGCTGGTTTTCCAGTTACTCAGAGTTCAACTTCCTCTTAGTGATCCAACAAAGTGGGCCTTCTTGCTGTTCTTCTTAAACAACTGTCTCCAATATTCATATCCTTATACAAACTATCCTTCACACCTGAAGTACACTCCTTCCTCACCTCTTCATCTTAGTTTCTTGCAAAGCTCAGCTCAAGCATCACCTTTTTACATGAGGCTCTTCATGATTTCCTCCAGCTGTTAGTGTCTTCACTGACAAAAGTGACTTGTATTTACATATTTACTTTGTATATATTTCAAATATAGCTATATATATACATGCCGTCTCCCCAAATTGAATAAGCTTCTTGAGGGTAAGGACCTTCCCTTCTGTCTTTGTGTCCCCAGCAGCCAGCACAATATCTGGCATACGATTGGAGCTTAATAGCTAGTTGTTTTTATTGACCGAACTTTTAATTTATATTCTTGTATCATCCTGTATATCATTCTCTTTGTTCTGTTTATATAACTACCCAACAATTCTTGCCAATCTTCACCCTCATCTTGTTAGTCTACCAGAAGAAAAGGGTAGGTTCACAACGTATGAATGAACAAATGGATGAAGTATTTATTAAGTGCTTACTGAGTTTGAAGCACTGTGCTAAGCCCTGGGAATACAAATAGGAAAGTAAGACAGCCCCCTGCTCACAAGGAGCTCGTAAGGAGACAACACATAATGGAAGGTTTCAGCTGCAAATAAGACGGGAAAGTCCCATGGTCCTTGGGATGCAGGGGCAAAACAGTGATCAGTGCTTCATCTTTAATGTCATTTCCACTGATAACATATTCGTTTTTAATGTTGAACCATTTGACAGTATCAGAGACTTTGATGACAACAGTCTTCATGTCATCCTTAACTCCTCACTTGCCCCACATAGCCAGTCTATTTCCAAGTCTTCTTATTTCTACTTTCCAAAAGTCTCTTATATACATGTGTCCGCTTTTCTCCATTCACATAGTTGCCATATTGGTACAGGCTCTCATCACTGTGTGCCTGGACTACTGCAGTAGCCTGCTGACTGATATCCTTGCTACAAGACTCTCCCTACTGCAATCCATCCTTCACTCAGCTGCCAGTGTGATTTTCCTCAAGCACAAGTCTGGCATTGTTACCACTTACCCCGTACTCAGTAAACTCAAGTAGTTCCCTATTACTTTCAGGATAGAATGTAAAATCTTCCATTTGTCATTGAAAACCTTTCAGAATATGGCCTACTCTTCTAGTCTTCTTATACTTTACTCCCCTCCAGGTACTGTATGATCCAATGACAACAGGCCTCCTTGCTGTTTCTTGAACATTGTGTTCCATTTTCTGACTTCCTGCCTTTATATTCCATGGTTGGAATGTTCTTCTTCCTCACCTCTGCCTCTTAGTTTTCGTGGCTTCCTTCAACAACACAACTCAAATCCCATCTTCTCAACTGGCCTTTTCAGGCCCTACCCTTCCATCTTACCAACTGCTGGTGTCTTTCTTTTGAGATTATCTTCTATTTATACTTCAGTATCTTTGCCAAGAAAATCCCAAATAAGGTCACCCCAAGAGCTGGACATAACTGAAAAATTACTGACTGACTGATACTCTGTATATCTTGCAAGTACAGTTATTTGCATGTTGTCTTTTCATTAGAATATGAGCTCCCTGAGGGCAAAAACTACCTTCCTCCTGAGCCCTCAACTCAAGATCTGGCACATTTTGTTGTTGCTGAGTTGTTTCAATGTTGTCCAACTCTTTGTGACCCTATTTGGGGTTTTCTTGGCAAAGATAATAGAGTGGTTTGCCATTGCCTTTTCCAGTTCACTTTACAGTTGAGGAAACTGAGGCAAACAGGGTTAAGTGATTTGCCCAGGGTCACACAGCTAGTAAGTATCAGAGGCCAGATTTGAATTAAGGTCTTCATGATTCCAGGTCCAGTGCTCTGTCCACTGTACCATCTAGCTACCCCCTCTGGCACATGGTAAGCACTTAATAAATGTTGAATGACTAACTGATATTACACCCCAATATCATAGCTCACCTTCAAGCAGTGTGCTATGGTGGAAACAACTAATGTTATGTTATGTTATGTTATGTTATGTTATGTTATGTTATGTTATGTTATGTTATGTTATGTTATGTTTCTATTCTATTCTTCTATTCTATTCTATTCTATTCATTTTAAGTCCTTGTGGGTAAAGGCAACTAGGTGGTCCAGGGGATATAGTTCTAGGCCCTAGAGTCTGAATTCAAATGCAGCCTCGGAGACTTAACTATGTGACCTTGGACAAATCACTTATCCTCCGTTTGTCTCAGTTTCTTCAACAATAAAATGGGGATAATAATAACACCTACCCTGTGGTAGTTGCTATTATTGTGGTAAGGATCAAACAAGAAAATATTTATAGAAGACCTAGCACATCATGCCTGCACATAATAGGCACTATATAAATGCTAGCTATTATTATTATAGGGACAATTTCCTTTTTTATATACATAGTAGACACTTAATAAAAGGTTGTTGAATTGAATTGGAAGAGCCCTGTTTGAAGTGAGAATATCTGTGTTGTAGTTTTACCTTGACTAATTCCTAGCTGTGTGACAGTGGGCAAGTCATAATTTATCTAAGCCGCAGTTTCCATCAAGATGAGGTTAACAATACTTGTGTGCAACAACTTTTAAGGGAAATTCTTCTTAATTGATAAGGCCCCATGTAAATGTGAGCTATTATTATTGTGGCAAAGAAGATCTTGGGCCTTTGTTGGTGACTAGGTAGCAGATGTCCTGAAGGAGGCTAAGAAGGCCACCTTCAGAACTTCCCATCCCTTGGACTGAGATTGCAACTTCTCTGTAAAGTTGTGAAGGGACCTCAATTTTGTCTTTACTCTAGTAAGGTTAGGGATAGACTATCAGGACTTAAGTGGCTTCCCCACAGCTTTGCTGGAAAGGGAGAGGTGAAATTTGACTGTGGATTTCCTGTAGCATGGCCACACACCTAGGACAAGTTCTGGGATTTCCAGTTCTACTGTAGAAGGAAAACAAGGAAAGAGTCCATGGGGATATTCACAGACCGCCCTCTTTTTTTTCCCCTCCATGGATGACTGGCTTTGGTCCAGCAAACTACAAGGGGCCCTCTGTGAGGATCTCTGGACTTTTGCCCAAGGTCTTTTAATGCCACAAAATAAGAGCGTATCACAGTATGGAATAATTTAATTTTTCATTCCTTCTTGCTAGAAAAATAAGCCCAGCAATTTGGGAAATTTGTATGACATGGTACAAAGACAAAAGAAAAATGTACTGTTGATATTTGATTCATTTTCCCCACAAAATAGGATAAAACTTGCACTTATAGAAGGGGGATTTGAAGGTTTTCTCTGTTAGAAATGATTTGGTTTTACAGGTTGAAGTTAATGCTCATGATTTTCCAAGTTCAGAACTGTAAGAGGGAGAACATCAAGGAAGATAAATAGAGTACATGTACCTCCAAAATGAAGGCAAAGCTAAGGATGAAGACCTGCTAATAACTCACCAGAAATGAAGGGGTAATAATTTATCATCTTAGGGTAAAATTCTAAACCAGAATTGACTAGAATGTATAGTATTGAGTAGAATGTGTGAATTAATATATTCTTCCTAGGAGATGCTAACTCCATTTACTGAAACATGAAGCTATTTGTGAAAAATTCCTAGCGGCAGGGGATGGGTAGGATCTTCTGAGGTGGGAGGAACTAATATCATAAAGTTCATGTGGAAACGTCATAGGGCTGTGGAGCTGGGCATGTAGCATAGATTGCATAACCGAGATTTTGTTTTCAAACAAAGTCCATGTCAAAAGAATGACTTACTGTATGATTCCACTAACCCTTTTTGAAGAATAAACTGTTAAGTTCTCTAAAGAAATTGTGTACTTTACTGAATTATCTCTTTCCCTGTGGTTTCTCCAACACTGCCCAGGGTAGTATCTCTGAAACACTGTTCAGAAAAAAAACAGAGTTTTGTTCCCATTAAAACCTCATCCTAGTCTGTAGAATGAAAAATCATTTTTCCTAAAATGTTTTTTTTGTAAGTTGACACAATTTCAGAAGTATAAGGACTTTTTATAGTGGTTTAGACCTAGAAGGACCCCTGGAGGTTATCCAACCCAAATGCCTTTATTTCATAGCTTACAGAACTTATATTTTACTGAGGAAACTGAATCCCAAAGAGATTATATGCCTTGTCTAAGATCACACAAACAGTATGTGGCAAAATCAGGATTTGAACCCAGGTTTGCTGACTCCAAATCTAGCATTCTTTAGCAGGAATCATTGAATAACAAAGGCTAACATATCCCAGACAAAGAAAGCAGAGATGTCTGAAAATATGAGAGAGCTACAAATTGATTTATTTTTTAATAAGGTTATTCATTTAATCAGTAGTAGGGAATTAAATATAAATAGGCAGATTTCTTTAAACCCATTTCCACAATTATTCTGCAAGCTGTTTTAACCTTGTTATTCTGACGAGCAATAAATGAAATTCACAGATATGGAACAACTGAGCTAATGTCTATCCATGTGTGTAGAATTATTAGGTGCTTAATTTTATGTATTCAGAGGTCTGGAAGGCATGAGAAAATTACATAGATGTAGAACACATTCTCAGATTTCACAAGACCATGTTCAAGTGCTTTCTTCAATAACCTCTGAGGAAGCAATCAGGCAAAGTATGGGTTAAGGAAAGAAGACAAGACCACAGAATTCCTAGGTATCACATAGTTGCACACTAGAAATCCAAAGACCAGAAGAAACTCTTTTTTTGTAATTTCCCTGCTTCCATGGTTAAGAATCAGAAATTTAGTTTAAGTGGATTTGTGAGGAGTTGGCTTATTTCCAGAAAGGTTTTCATTCTAGTTTAGCATAAGGGAAAGTGGTCAAAACTCAGCTGGCAAGAGGTATTTTATAATAAACAGGACCGAAGTAGGCTTTTCCCTGGAGAAAAGAATGCCCTTCCACCCTAGTAAAATCCTCTCCAAATTATTGTTATACTGTCGTGAAGAATGGTTTTGAATAGGGCGTTAAAGAAAAAGAAAACCTCCCCCAGTTGTGCTAGTGTTCTGATGATGGAAGGAAACTCTTTTCTTTTACCCAAACGTTCTCTGATGTTAGGTGTATCCTTAGCGTAGCTACTAGACAACCAACACTCTTCAAAAGCATTGCTCCTTCAACTGGATTCTACCTAGCCTTTTTACCAGCCTAGATGTCTTGCAATATAACCTGAACACTTTGCTGGGAGTTTGTAAGCAAGACTGTGTGAAATTTGACAAATTATTCTTGAATTCTTTATTTGTGTAAATTCACATGATTTGACAGTCATAAAATTTCTGTTTTACTTTTGTTCCAAACTCCCAGAGGATGTAATCAGTGATTTGAATAGAGGAAAACATTTGTCAAGTAGTATCAATGATTTGTCGCTTTCATGTGATTCTAATGAACTTTTAAAAATCTAAATAGCATTTTGTTATAAATGCTGTGTGCATTTTGAAGGGAAATCACCTAGCCCCAAAGGACAGTTGACCAAAACCAGTTGTTTTTTTTTAATGTATACAGATAGGCAAGTGTATATACATAAAATTTATATTTATTCTTAAGTGATATGCTCCTAGTAGGTAACATAATGATGTAATTCACTTTTTACATCGTCTAAAATAGAAGTTTCCAAACTTTTCAGTCCCTATGCTCCGTGGCTTTCAGCAAAACTTTCTAAAATGCCTTTTCAGTACAGAAGGAAATAAGGCTTACGTGCTCTTAAGAACTACAATAAAATAGATTAATATTTCACAAAGAAAATTTTATTTGCTTTATAACACCAATGTTTAGCATTAAAAGTTGTTCTCTTTCCAGTCCGTATTTTTTTTCCACTAATACTACTACTTTTGGGATATTACAATAGGATAATATAGTTATTTACTAAATAACTAAAATCTTAGAGCTTTATAAATGCTAGCTACTGTCACTATTACTGCTCTGCCACAATGCCACAAGTAATTGCATCTGTAAAAAAGGCTTTTTGAAAATGGATGATAATGACAAAGATGGGCAGGCAATTTCATAGATTTGTCAAGTTTTTTCAAGATTTATTTTCAAAATGAAACCCATTTCTTTATGTTACCTTGAATTTGTATGATTATAAATATGTTTTCAAATAGATTAGAACCTATCCAAGATCTCCAATGTATTTGTACTTATTTTGATCTGAGGAGAGTAACAAAGGCAGAGGATGAGACAAGAGGAACAAAAGAAAGCAGGACAGAGCTAGGAGGGCCTCACAGGGGAAGGCCTAGGATATTGATTCTAAACTCACTATAGTATCGAGATAATGCTTATCCCAAAGAACTGAAATACATGAGCCTGTACTTTACATAGAAACATGTTAGATGGTACTTTATTGGTCAGGGTATGCAATAGTAAAAGGCAGCTAGGTGGCCCAGTGGATCGAGTGGAGTCAGGAAGACTAGAGTCCAGATCCAGCCTCAGTAATTTAACAGCTGAGTGACCTTGAACAAGTCACTTAAACTCTCAGTGCCTCATTTTCCTCATCTGTAAAAGGGGGTGAAAATAATAATAGCACCAACTTCCCAGGGTTGTTGTAAGGATCAAATGAGATAAGATTCATGAAGCACTTAGGTACTATATAAATTCTAGATTTTATTTTTTTATTATTAAAGAAAGAGGAGGCAGCTCAACACCAAAAAACAGTGTAAATGACCTACTTAGAGAATTTGCACATGATACAAAGTTAAAAGAGATAATTAATTTGTTGGATGACAGAAATGAGGGCCAAAAAACTCTCAACAGGTTGAAACTACTCTAATAATAGAGAATTAAATAGGGATAGCCATAAAGAACTAAACCTAGGTTAAAAAAAATCAGCTGTGCAAGTATAGAATAAGGAAGATATGACTCTTTAGTGAACTTCATGGTCAGTGTAAGTCAACATTAGGCCCTGGCGGACAAAAAGCTAGTTAAAGGAGGCTGTACTAATGAAGACTGATGTCCTAGGTGAGGGAGGCGATTGTCCTGCTGTACTCTGCCCTGGTCAGACCAAAGTGAGCTAACTTCTGAATTCTACATTTTCAGGAGAAGCTGTAGCAAATCCAGAAGAGGGTGATTGAGTGTGTGAGGAAATCTGAAACTTTACCATACAAGGACATTTAGAAGTTTATCCTAATTAAGAGAAGATGTAGAGGGTGGGGGTAGAAGAGAGAAAGAGGGATGTCAATGTTATACCCAAACCCAAATCTCAGGTCACTGCACACCACCTGATTTGTAGCCCACCATTAAGCCCCTTTTTATATTTCTATTCTGCATTTTGTCATAGCTTGAAAACTGCTTAAGGCATGTCTGGGCATATTGCTCAAGGCATAGTTCCCTGACCCCTCCTTCTGTAATCAGCATTTTATATATTCTCCTTGAATTATTATAGTGTATAAGGTTCATTATGGTGCAAGGATCTTATCTAGGGATCACCCTGTCCTGTCCCGATGACCAAGCAGGGCCTCCACCCTCCTCACCCAGAACATGACCGTAGCCTGTTCTGGGGAATTCCAGTCCCCTTTACCCCGTGACCCTCCACCCTGCTCTGGAAAGTACTGACTATGGCCCTCTACCTGGTGCCCTCCACCCTGTTCTAGGAGGGACCCCCATGACACAGGAAGGTTGCACCCTTGTACCTTTGCGCCATATTCCCAAATTAGCCCTGAGCTATAGGTCTAACCAATGGCTGTTCTTTGCTTCTGTACATCATGGCTTCTGCTAGCTCCCCTCCCTGATTGTGGTTTTTGTGGTTTTAGCCTATATAATCAAGTCTGTACCCCCAAAACATTACTACTCATTTGAGTGAATACACTCAGGTAGTCATGCACTTAATTAATAAATCCACATCTAAATTTATCTTGAACCCAGGTCTCGGCTCACTCTTATTCTCTGCACAACGCAATTCCAGATTCATAAAACTCAAATTCCCTTACCTGTCATGCCACTTCTCCCTTCCCATTGCAACTCCAGACCCTGTGCTTTGACCACACCCTGACTTCTGATTAAGTAGGCCCTCAGTTCTCTCCCAGGACATCACCCTTTGCACAAGCTACACTCTTCTCTCCCATCTCAACCCCTTGGTGAACCAATTCAACTCTACAGTGTCTTCTTCTCTTGAGCCCCTAACTCCCTCATCCTATTGCTGATTTTGTCCTGCCAAGCCTCAACCTTGCATTCTTCCCACCATCTGCTGCTTTTGCTTCTACATATATGCTGCTGAGCAAAGGTGGGGAAAACCACACAACCGCCTGACTGGGTCCACTACCATATATCTAATATGACTTCAACTGGGTGCTTATTATGCCAAGATAATTCACTTAGACTTCCCTATTTAACTCACTATTCCACTCTCCACAGAGACTCTTTCAAACCTTTTCATTTCTCCTCAAACTTCCCACGGCTCCCACTATTCTACTCTACTTAGCTGAGAATCTTGCCTCAGATTTTACTGAAAAAATTGAATCCATGCACCCAGAGCTTTCTCTTTTCTACTCCTCACGTCCTATCACCCAGATGCCCCCTTCACCCCTGTCTCACTTGAGGCAAGCCCCTTTAGATGTACCAATGATCCCATTCTATATCCATCTTCTCCAGCAGATTGACCCTTCTATCATCCCCACTCTCATATTTAGCTTCAATCTCTCCATCTTCTGGCATTTCTCTACTGACTACAGCCTGTCCGTATCTTTCCCATCCTGAAAAGACCTTTCCTTGATCCATCTGTCACAATCATTCCATATCTCTCCTGCCTTTTGTGGGTAAACTCCTTGAGAAGGCCATTTATAAGAAATGCCTTCACTTCTTTCCCTCTCACTCTCTTCTTAACTCTATAGTCTGGCTTCATCATTCAGCTGAAAAAAATTAATAACAAAAAACCCAAATCTCCAAAGTTAATAACAATCTCTTAATTGCCCGATCTAATGACCTCTTCTTAGTCCTCATCCTTCTTGACCCCTATACAGCCTTTGACACTGTCAATCATTCTCTTATCCTTGATACTTTCTTCTCTTTAGGCTTTCATGACACTGCTCTCTTTTGGCTTCCCTCCTGCCTCTCTTACTACTCCTTCTCCATATCCTTTGTTGGATCTTCATCTAAGTTATTTCCCTTAATGATAAGTGTCCCACAGGGCTTTGTCCTGGGCTCTCCTCTCTTTTCCATCTGTACTGTCTCACTTGGTGTTTTCATCAACTCCCATGGATTCCACTATCATTCCTGTGTTGTTGGTGTTCAGTCATTTTAGTTGTATCTGACTCTTTGTGACCCCATTTGGAGTTTTCTTGGCAAAGATACTGAAGTGGCTTGCCATTTCCTTCTCTAGTTTATTTTTACAGATGAGGAAACTGAGGCAAACCCTAAGTGACTTGCCCAGGGCCACACAGCTACTAAGTGTTTGAGGTAGGGAACCTGTGGCCTTCTAGGTCCTTGGGTCCAGCCTTTTGACTGAGTCCAAGTTTTACAGAACAACTTGTTTTATTAAAGGAACTTGTTTTGTGGAGTTTGGATTCAGTCAAAGGGCCCCACTTGAGGACCTCGAGGGCCATATGTGGCCTCAACACTGCAGGTTCCCTACCCCTGGTTGAGGCCAGATTTGAAGTTAGGAAGATGAGTCTTCCTGACTCCAGGTCTAGTACTCTATTTACTACACCACCTAGCTGCCACATCATCTCCATGTTGATGATTCTGAAATCTACTTACCTAATCCCAGCCTTCTTCACTCCATTCTCTTATCTCCAAATTCCTCTTAGACTTCTTGAACTGGATGTCTTATAGAAATCTTAAACCCAACATATCCAAAATTGAACACCTCATTCACCTTCCCTCTCTAACTTTCCTGTTACTATTGAGGGTACACTCATCTTCCCAGCCACCGAGGCTTGCTGCCAAGTTCTCATCCTCAATTCATCCTTTCTCTTGCTCCAGCTTCTATATACAATCTGTTGTCAAGGCCTATTAATTTCACCTTTGCAGTATCTTTCAATATGCTCTCTCCTCTCCTCTGATACTGCCACCACATGTACAGGGCCTTCATCACCTCATACCCGGACTAGTGCAGCAGACTACTCTTTAATCTTCCTGCCACAAGTCTCTCCACACCCTAGTCCATCCTCCCCTGGCTATCAGAGTGATTGTTCTAAGGCAAAGATTTGACCATGCCATGCTCCTACTCAATAAACTCCATTGGCTCCCTATTACTTCCAGAATCAAATATAAAATCATATGCTGGGCATCAAGCCCTTCATAACCTGCCACCCCATTCCTTACCCACCCCCACCCTCATGTCCTCTTTCAGCCAATGACACATTGGCCTCCTTGCTTTTCTTGGAACACGATACTCTATCTCCCAATTCCAGGTATTTTCACTGGTTGCCCCCTATGCCTGGAATACACTCCCTCTTTGTCTCTGCTTCCTGGCATCTCTGGAATCCTTAAGGTACCAGCTAAAATCCTACCTTCCACAGGAAGACTTTCTCAATTCTTCTTAATTCAGTGCTTTTCCTCTGTTGATTACGTCCTGATTATAGCTTATTTGTACATTGTTGTTTGCATGTGGTCTCCTCTATTGAATTGTGAACCCCTCGAAAGCAGGAACTGTCTTTTGTATTTCGTTTTATCTCTAGCATACAGTGGGCAGTCAACAAATGTTTACTTACTATCATTAGAGAGACAGAGACAGAGGAAGCATTTTTAAGTACTTACTATGTGCCAGGCATTATGCAAAGCACTGGGTTCACATAAAAAAAAAACCGCAAGATAGTCCCTGCCCCCAAGGAGCTTGTATTCTAATAAGAGAAGACTGTATACAAGGAATACTGCAAAGAGCAGGGCATAATGGGGAGGTAGCAGTAAGTGGTATCTTAACCTGGTTCCCAGCAAGGTAAGGCTAATAGCCATAGGGCAACCAAGAATGGAGCCCAAGTTTCCAGTGAAATGGGGAAAGTTGAAAAGATGGCATGTCAAAGAGGTTTTAGTCTTATTCTGTGGGCAAATACAGGCAGAACTAGGACCGATAGGCAGAAGTTAAAAGAATTTTGTTCAAATACCAAGATATTTAACAAGAAGAAAAGATTGGCAGTGGGGTGGCTAGGTGGCACAGGAGACAGAGTACTGGGCCTAGAGTCAGGAAGACTCATCATCTTCCTAAATTCAAATTCAACCTCAGACACTTATTGACTTAACCCGGTTTGACTCAGTTTCCTTATCTGTAAAATGAGCTGGAGAAGGAGGTGGCAACCTCCTCTGGTATCTCTGCTAAGAAAACCCCAAATGTGGTCATGAAGAGTTGTACACAAGTAAAATGACTCAACAACAAAGATAGGTAGCATCTGTAGTTGATGGACATACAGCCTCAGAATCAAGAAGACCCCACCTCTGACATGTCCTGTCTGTGTGACCTTGAACAAGTCACTTATCCTGTTAATACCACCCCCCACGCCCCATACCCCATACCCCAATCTGGCCCAGCAACTTTAAAACTCTCAGTTGTAGAGAACGTTTTGATCTGCAATGGTATAATAAGTTTCCTCAGGGAGATTTCTCTATACTGTGAAATTTCAGGCCTAGACCCCCAAAAGGAGGAGAAAACTTTCTAAAAATTAGAGCCCTCCAAATCACTAGAAGCTAGATGGCCAGTTGGGGGGGGTGCTGTTACCCAGGGGATTCTGACCCCCTAAGGTTTGTTCTGAAATCCCAGGAGTGTAGAATCCTCTCATCTAATAATAAGCAAAGGATTCCGAATTAGAAAGGAAGTGTCTGCTCATTAGCTACAGGACAAGCACATCTGTATTGTTTGGTAGAAGAAAACCGTAATTGACCAATGGGCTTTCTTCACCATGGGAGTTTTGCCACATGCTATTTCAATAGATGCCCCTGCCATTTTGATGGCACCCCTTTAACTAGGGCTTTTCCCTTTCCTCTGTTAATCCTCACTTCCACAGGAGGTGGCCTCCATCCATGAAGGTAGGTTTTGAAAATACATCATAATCCACATAGCCTTTCAACAGAACTCTATACCTAAAGTGTTTTGTATTTTATGAATTTCACAGGTTAGCCATGATGCATCTGATAGGAGTAAGTATCTCCAAGAAGTCTAGCATCAGAGCTATGGGGCAGTTACTTCACAGATGACTACCCCCTTCTAAAATGAGCATAGCTGATTCACTCTGCATTGACTTAAGTGGGTTAAGACTCTTCTGCCACGCTCCCAAATAAAGACCCCGAGGGACCTCCAAAGACATCTTTGATAAAGTTATGTGAATAGGTGGATGTGTTTGCTCCTCCCTCCCCATGCTACATGTTTGTGAGATGCTATGGACCCTATGTTCTGTTTTATTGCTTTTCACGTCAGATGCTTAGAAAGCATATACCCAAATACCTGATATACCTGTCAACTAATGTAACTCATGAGCTATGAGATGTCTATGCTACTGAAGCAAGATCTGCACTGGAGAGAAAAATTACACCATCTTTTAAAAAATACAGACAGAAAAGGATGTTTTGGCTACATAAGTCTTCTGGAAATCCAGGAGAGCCAGGAGCCAGACAGACATAATAGAAAAAACATTTTTTGAATATCTAAGGAAGAGCATGATATGAGGAGCCACTTTTAAATAATCACAAAATCTTCAATTTGGAAGGGTGAGCAGATGCTTTGCTGTTCCTAAACAAGAATCATCTCTACAACATGCAGTGAGCATGTTGGAATGAAATTATCATTTAATAAATGACTACTATGTGGCAGGCAACTATGCTAAGTGCTTTACAAATATTATCTCATTTGATTCTCACAACAACCCTGGGAGGTAGGTGCTATTGTTACCCCCATTTTACAGCTGCAGAAACTGAGGCAAACAGTAGTTGAGTGACATGCCCAGGGTCACATAGCTAGAAGATGTCTGAGGCTGAATCTGAACTCAGGTCTCAATCCACTATCCCACCTAAATGCCCTTAACAGTTTAGTTGTTGTGTTTTCACACAACTTCGTTTTCAAAGATGGCATCAGGGAAATGATGACATGACTTGCAGTTGACTTTGATTTGAGTGAGGGAGGACTGTGCAAGGTCACCAGCCTCATTTTCTCCTCAGAGCCATCTGGACCCAGTGACCAGATGTTCGTCAGGATGACTAGAAATGACCCAGGATGCAAGGAAAGACCCTGTTGAGTAATCCTAACAGCTAAAAAAATCCCAAAGTGAAATAGTCTGCCTTAGAGGATGGTTCTCTCTTCTTTGAGGTCTCCAAGTGAAAGCCGAATACTTGTTGAGAATGTAGTGGAGGGAGATTCTTTTTCTGCATAGCACCTGAAGTTATTTCTGTGCCTGAAAGGTGGTAATGAGAGGGCCACTATCATGTTTCCTAAGTCTTCTCTTTCTCATTTGAAGCAAACCCAGATCCTTTAGCCCAGCAATTTTTAAACTGTATAGGGTCAAGTACCAGAATGTGGGACGGTTGAAAGCAATTTGGCAACATAAAGGATTTCTGAACGTGCAATGCCAAAAAATTAATTCAAAATCAAACTCGTAATGAATCCAAGGTGTTTCTGGCAGCTCTTGCCTGTGTTACATTGTGCCCATTTCACTGCAGCTTTGGTTCTGAACACACAACACGTGCACCTTGCATTGCACATGCCATTACACCATGCAATGCCAATGAACACTACCAGAAACACCCTGGCTCAGATTCAAAACTATTGTATATTATGAATTGCAGTGTTTTTACTCTTCGTACAAAATCATTAAATGAATTTTGGTTTGAGATTAGGACAGAATTTCCAACAATTTCTGAAGTGGCCCTAAGTGGCATTCTTAGCACTGATGATTATAAAATCCAAATATCAATCAATTCTTAAAAACACTGAAGATGCTCTTTGTCCTGTAGGATCAGATATTGCACCAAGATTTAATTCTTTATGTAAAAATAAACAAGCACATCCATCTCATTAGTATGCAAATTTGTTTTCATCTTTAATAAATGATAAAATTATACCAAAGAATTGTTTTAAAATAAATTGCTTTATGATTTATTATCAATAAATATTTGATTTGTGTAACTATTTTATATATCTATATGCCTGGGGCCACATAAAAATTTCTGGGGTGAAAAGGGGTAATGAGTGGAAAAAGTTTAAGAAGCCTTGCTTTAACCAGCACTCTAAGAATATTCTTGAGGCCTCATGTCCTCCTTAGGAATCTCTCTAGCTTACCTCAGTAACCCTGAGGGAGCTCTTAGATTTCCACAAAGGAGTCATGCCACAAATCCTCATAATCTTATGTTCATAATAAGCCCCCTAAGCTATTTGTTTTAAAGCAAAGACTTTTCTTATTTGGAATGTTCTATTTAATGAGAGGGACATATCTAACACTTTTCTTTTTGGAAATATTTCTGTTCTGTCCTTTCCAAAGATGATTTTACTTGACAGACAGAACAGAAGCGAAATTAGAGTTGAGTTACTCTGGCCGCCAATATAATTTCAAAATATGCTTCCCAAAATGTGGTATCTAAAGGGTAACACAATCCTTTGGCAAGTAGGTGGTACAGTGAATAGAGTGCTAGGCTTGGAGTCGAGTACCTCAGTTGGTCTTGGTTTCCTCATCTGTAAAATGGGGGGAATAATAGCACCTACCTCCCAGGGTAGTTGTGAGGATCAAATGAGATAATTTTTAAGTGCTTTAGTTCAGTGTCTGGCATATAAATGTTAGTTGTTTACTACTCCTACGCCTACTCCTACTCCTACTCCTACTCCTACTCCTACTCCTACTCCTACTCCTACTTCTACTACTACTCCTCTAAATGTGGTCTGAACAAGCCAGGTATAAGACAATTTATTTCTACATAGAAAAGAATGTCAAATATAAAAGACTCAAAACATTAACAGAAGCACTTAAAATAGGATTCAGTAACTTAACTTGTGATTACTTTGCAATCTATTTAGATCCCCAGAACATAAAAGAAGTTTGTAGGACTACTAATGAGGTATTTTATATATCACCTTGGCTCTGCACTGTCCAAACAACTCTTATGACACATTTGCTGCTATAACATCTAACTTGAACCAGTTTTCTTGTTGGTGGCCCTCTTCTCTAAGATCACTGGAGTAATTGCTGGAACATCTCCCACCCCTGCCACTAGTCTGCTCTGACCCTCTCTGACCTCTAGACCTCTTTAACTAACAAGTCATGTCCAAGCTTAGACACTTCTGTGCTGAGCTAGGTACTCACTTGCCTAAAACCTGTATAGAACAAACAAAACAAACAGAAATCCCAAATCTAGCCTCCGGCCTGTAGAAACAGGACCCATACTTTAGGTCACTTGGTAGTTACATAATAACATCTGGAGAGTCCAAATCAGGGCTGAGCCAGAAGTAATCTTTTCTTTTAACTGACACTGCGCCCTTCTTCCTGATATTGTTATAGAATGTGGGAAGGCTGGAGACCACTCGAGGTTTGCCACAGTGTACAAAAACTTAAAGTCCTTGTAATACTGGGTCACTGCATGTCTGGAATCAGGCCTCAGGGCTCTCATGTGGTCAACCAGAACTAGTAACAACAACTGTGGACATGCTTGGTGGGATGGACCCTATAGGTCAATTCACCCTTTGCTACATAGGAAATAGGCAGACACAAAAGAAGCCAAAATATGTTATCATCAAGTCTGCTAAAGTTTGGACACGTTACTCATGCATTCATGGCCTTTTGCTATTGTTGTTCAGCCATGTCTGACTCTTTATTTCTTGGCAAAAATACCGGAATAGTTTGCCAGTGCCTTATCCAGCTCATTTTATGAGGACACTAAGGGGTTAAATGACACAACCAAAGTCAAACAGCTAGTAAGTATCTGAGGCCAGGTTTGAACTCTGGTCTTTCTGATTCTAAGCCCAGTAGTCTATCCACTGTGTACCACCTGGCTGCCCCCTTTTTAGGTTATCACTAATGAATGACTTAGTTGTTTTTATTTTTGCCAAAATTCTAAAATGAGAAGGTATATGATGTTGGGTGGTTTCAGGTTTTTTGAGGCAATCAGGGTCAGGTGATTTGCCCAAGGTCACACAGCTAGTAAGTATCTGAGGCCGAATTTGAACTCAGGCCCTCCTGACTCCAGGCCTGGTGCTCTATCCATTGCACAACCTAGCTGTCCAAATATGATATTGTTAAAGGACACACACACTCTTAAAGTCATTGGAAGTGATAGTTTAAAGTCAAAAGAAGAAACAAATTAACAGCAACAACAAAAACTCTATAAAAAACAAGCAGAATAATTCAAAAAGGAATAGTAGCCCAGAGCCGTCTTGGTAAACAGGCAAACGGCCCGCAACACTTCAGTAACCCAGAGAGAGCTCTTATGTTTACACGGGAGAATAATGCCACAAGTCAATATAATCTATTTTCATAATAAGCTCCCTGAAGTTACTTTTTTTAAGCAAAGACTTATTTGAAATGTCCTACTTAACAGGATAGTGAACTAATACTTTTTAGAAAGAGTTTCATCCAAAATCATTTTTAAATGGTGGGTGGTTTTTCTTTGATGGGGGCACTTAATGGGGGAAGCTCCAATCTGGGGAGAAATTCTCTGAGGTGTAACACCGCATTCTTAAATGAGTTATTACTGTTTGCCTCCTGGGCTTGTCTGAATACAGCAATATAAGAAGACATTTTCTTCTCCATTTTATTTCCTTTTCATGACTGTTTATAAAGTGCTAAGCACAATCTTCTATAACCTCAAGGCTTCCAGTGAGTTTCATCGTCTCCCTTCTCCATGCCCTCTTTCTGGCCCCTCTTGGTCTCCCCCACCCTTTACCTTTACTCTCAGCACCCCCACATAGCTATCACCATCTTTGAGCTGGAAAAATTTCTGGGGAATTAAAAATGAGATATGCAACCATTCATCTCTGCTTCTAAATGTCAGTTTCTATTATAGCTAACACAAAACTTTTCGACTGGAATCTGAACGTGGATGGGTAAGTCTGTTGTGGGGATGCCTTTAAAGTCTCTGAACTCCATGCATATCAGTGCAGCCAGGGCTGTTTTGAATGTTTTAAGGTTGTTTGTTTTAATGGGTTTGTTCCAAGTGAGGCACATGGTTTCAAAAAGTGAATGCCAAAGATAACAGCAAATATGCAAAGGAAAGGGAGAAAGAACAACCCAATGCGTATGAGTATGCTGAATAAAAGGCTCCACAGCATTTAGGACAAAAGCAAAAAGGCCGAACAAGATATAATGTAGAAAGAAAACAAAGAACAAGATATAATGTAGAAAGCTGCTTTAAAAAAAACAAAAACCATCACAACAACAAGGTTGACTTGGGGCCCTGCATATATTTTGCATTTTCTTCGGGTGACTTAGTTTTCGGTCAGCACATAATTCTGTTCTCTAAACTGTTCACAGCTGCACTGGAGTGGGCTTTGGTGACGATGTTGTTTCAAAGCAATTTTCTAAAAGAAACACTCTGATTACTGTTCTCTGTCATTAGCTACTATGATTTGTTTTCAAGGTTGATGGCCATCACGGAAATTGCATTTAGAACATTAAATCGTTTTGTACCCTAGGTTGGCTGTAGCTCGGCCTTAAACATGCTGCATTTTTGAGAACCTAGTTGAGCTTAAAAAGAGCATACCATTTCCTTTCTAAAGAAGATAATGGAAGCTGATTATTTTCTGTTATTGCACTGTAGAATTTACATAGCACTTACATGGCCAAGTGCATTACAATCATTTATTAATTAGCCATCATAATGCCTCTGTGCACTAGGCCATCATGTTGTTTTTTTCCCCTTTTATTTATAGTTTAGTAACTGGGGATGGAAGGTAGGGAGAGGAAAAACAGACAGAGAGAAACAGAGAAGGAGAGAGAAAGAAGAGAGAAGGAGGGAGAAAGCAGGAGAAGGAGGAGGGGGAGAACAAGGGGAGGAGAGAGAGAAAAAGGAGAGAGGAAAGAAAGGAGAGAGAAGAAAGGAGAAGAAAGGAGAGGGAGAAGTGAGAAGGAGAGAGTGAATGAAGGGGAAGAGAAGGGGAGAAGAAGAGAGGGGGAAAGGAGAAGAGATAAAAAAGAGAGAAAAGGAGAAAGGTAAAAAAAAAGAGAGGGTGAAAGGAGAAGGGGAGAAGAGGTCGAGAAAGAGAGGAAGGGAGAAGAGGGGGGAAAGGAAAAAGAGAGAAAGAAGGGGAGAAAAAGGGGAAGGGGAAAGAGTAAAAGAAGGGGAGAAGAGAGGGAGACAGGAAAAAGGAGAAGAGGTGGAAAAAGAGAGAGAAAGAAAGAAAGAGAAGAAGAGAGAAAAGGAGAGAGGCAGGAAGAGGGGGAGAAGGAGGGAGAGGGAAAGAGGAGGGAGAGAGAGAGAGAGAGAGAGAGAGAGAGAGAGAAGGGAGAAAGGAGAGTCTAGTATGATTGACACTTTTTTTCCATACTGTCACTTCCAACTAGGGCCTGCACAGGCTGGCTTCATTATTTTGTTTGAAGTGTTGTGTTTGAAGTTCTTAAAATTCAGGTAGAAAAGGGTGCATTGCCAAAGCCAAATAGAAATGATTTTTAGATTATTTGATGTTTCTGATTTGCCCCATTATAGCCCTCCCTCCTTAGCGTGTGTAATCAAGAATTGTCTCCCACAGGTTCAGCTGTGGATTCTAAGAAAAATATAAAGAAAGCAACAGGATCACCAAAACTTAAGAGTATGGGAGAAAGTTTCTAAGAGGATAATTAAATTCAAGGGGAAGAAAGCCAGGACAAGGTCTAGGAAACTGATTAGAGGATTTTAAATTA
This sequence comes from Pseudochirops cupreus, assembly GCA_028627135.1. Lineage (NCBI taxonomy): Eukaryota > Metazoa > Chordata > Mammalia > Diprotodontia > Pseudocheiridae > Pseudochirops > Pseudochirops cupreus. Next base: position 438,792,931 of record CM053580.1, on the reverse strand, counting down.
CTAGCTAAGCCACAGATAATTTAGAGTCAGAGCTGGGGGAAAAAAGAAGCAAACAAGGACAAAAGAAACGATTTTTTGATTCTATAGCAGAATATAGCTCTAAAACAGCTATATTACTTTCAGAGTATTATAGCGTTAGAGCTGGAAGGGGTCTTGGAGGTCAATTTGTCCAACTTGTTCAACCCTCTCCCTTTTTTCTGAGATTGGATTTCCCTATTTCACCAGGCTGGAAGGGCACTGGCCATTCACAGGCCTGATCCCAATACTGATGAACATGAAAGCTCTGACCTGCTCCTTTTTTTTTTTTCCAACCTAGGCCAGTTCACCTCTCTTTAAACAGCCCAGTGGTCCCCTACTCCTGAGGGTTCACCTCACTGGGACCAAATTTAGTGTCAGCACCTGGATTGGCTCTGGCTCTGCTGCATCTCAGAACTCTTGAACTCAAAGGATCCGTCAGTCTCAGCCTCCCCAGTGGTGGGGAACCACAGGGGTAAGATATCACATCCACTCAACCCTCTCCTTTTACTCATGAGGACACCGAGACAAAGCAGGGGAGTGACTTGCCCAGTCTCCCAGGTGGGGAGTCAGAATTTGAATAAAGGTCTCCTGACATTAAATCCAACCCTTTCTACTTCACTATGAAGTAGCTTAATTTTTGTTATTGTTGCTGTTCAGTTGTTTCAGTAATATCGACCTCTTCATAATCCCCTTTGGGGTTTTCTTGGAGATAGAGTGGTTTGCCATGTCCTTCTCCAGCTCATTTTACAAGTGAAGAGACTGAAACCAACAGGAGTGAGTGACTTGCCCAGAGTCACATAGTCAGTAAGTGAGGCCAGATTTGAACTTTGGTCTTTCAGACTCTAGGTTGGGCACTCTATCCATTGTGCCACCTAGCTGCCCCAAGGTCAAATAGGTTCTTCCTATATAAACTATTTATATTAAATTAACAATCAATAGTTAAATGGTTATATATTTACTGTTTCTATTTGGATATTGAATGTTGATGAAAATGTTACAATATTATTGCTTGGGTTGAATGACTTAAAAACGGGAATGTTGAAAAATTCATCTACCAGATGTTTTAGCTCTTTGAACTCAAGACAAATAATGCCGATAAAGTACATAGCACTATGCCTGACACGTAGTAGGCATTTAATAAATACTTATTTTTTTAAAGCATGAATTAAAAAGGCTTATTTGATAAAAACAAGACCTGAGAGTTTTAAATAATGTTTCTACTCTAACCTACTTGGCATTAGCAAAAAGAGAATGTGGCTTATTCAATAATTTTTAGAAATTACTCCATAAAGACAATGATCCTATGTATTATAAAAAAAATTGTTTACTTTGGAACTTCCCTGGTAGGATCCCTCTAAGTTTTGTGCTGAGGATAATCAGTAAGAAATATATTTAACTACTAGGTGACATTGTGAGCCACTCCAGTATCTTTGCCAAGAAAACCCCAAATGGGATCACGAAGAGTCCGACGTGATTAAAAACGACTCAGCAACAATAATCAACCACCTGAACCTACTCGCCAAAATAACCGGGTTCTGGGAAATCCCACACTCACCCTGCTCTAGAGGGAATGTTGGGAAGTGACAAGTTCTGTGCGGTCCTCAGAGTGGGCCACCTTCCATCCCTTTCCTCCACCTCTCTCTCTGAGTGGCCACGCTTACCTCGTTAGCCTAAGAGGTTTGTTCAGTGTGGATTTATCCAAGCAGGATAGGTCTGATTTCCTACTTCCTGGAAAACCTCACTGTCTCCTTGAATGGGCAAAATATTTCCCTGAGCTCTTGTCTATTGACCTTGGCTTGAGAGAAAAGACCACTCATATAAATGGACAGGCATTTTAAGCTACATAGAGTGATTTTTACCTTTTGTATAGAATCAATAAGCAGAATAAGATAATTTTTGCAAAGCATCTACCTCTTGGTTCCCTACAGATATAGCTTCCTAGACCCAAACCATCCCCATTAGTATATAGGAATATTTCAAGCCTAAGAATTTTAGGAAATGCTTCGAGGTGCCTAGAATTTATATGCTGCCCATACAGGGGAGAAGACATAATTTTAGCCTGATCAGTTACTTCCTTCTCCTATGAGCAGAAGAGGTTCATAGAATAAAACAGGGTTCTCAAATGCTATAAAATTCACAGCCTTCAAGGGCAAGGGGTGATTGTCAGTGTTTAAATCATGGTAAATGCCGAGCACAGCACCAAGAGATCCCAATTCTTCATTTATACAGTGAAGATGTTGAATGGAAAGCTAATTCTGTTTTGGTCGTGTCAAAGTAGGCTTCAATTTTGTGAAGACAAGAGAAGCCTTTGACTCTTAAGACGTACACAGATGTACATCTTACACAAAGGTCATCATTGCAGACTGTGGCTAGGTGAGCTAACCACCAGCCCCAGATGACTACTTTTTGTTCCTTCGGGTAGTACTTTCTGTTTTCTCTACCTGCACCAAAATAGTGATCTTTAAAACTTTATTTATTAGGGAATATTCCTTTCCAGATGTAACTGACTTGGTGAAAATGTCTATAATACTTTATTCTTTGTCACAACTTTATTTCAGTCTAGACAAAGATTCTTCATTAGTATCTAGTTTGACCTCTTATCCACTCAGAAATTTTTCTTAAAACCTTAGCCAAATAACCATCACACCTACCTCCTCCTTCTTCCCTTCCCCAACCCCAGTAAGTCTTGGGACCACCTAGTTTTTTTTTTGTTTCCCTGCTTTGTATGCCAACACTTGATCAATTGAAGCTTCCCTTCCCTCCCAGGACCAGCAATAGCCTCATCCTTGGAAATCTGAGGTTGGGCCAAAGTGTCCTGTCTCCTTGGGTAACACTTTTGGTCAAGAAATACAATTCCACAACGTGGAGAATGCTAACTTCTGTTGCCAGAATCCCTAGTTCCTTTACGGTCCTTTTCTGTGGTAGAAACAAGATCCATAAAAGCATATCTTCTTCTTGGGGCAGCCCAGTCTTTGTTCCCAGAGGGTCTAGAACCTGAAGTATCCTCTCTTCATTCAGTTCATGGCCAAATGAAGCATTTCTTTTTCTGTGGCAACTCAGCTCCCAACCACAGAGGACCCAAGACACCAAATTTCCCCCAATATCCAACTCATGCTCTACCACCAGCTTCCCACCATTTATTAAGCATACATTGTGCTAAGTGCTTTACATATATCATCTCATTTGATTTTCACAATAACCTTTCAAGGTAGATGCTATTCTAATCCCTATTTTACAGATGAAGTAATTGTTTTTCCTGTAAAGTAAGAAAAGCCCAATTTTAGAGGTGAGGCAGACATAGGGTGAGCCTTGAGTCACACTGCTCGTCTGAGGCTGGATTTGAACATAGGTCTTCCCAACTCCAGACCCAATTCTCTATCCCTTATGCCACCTAGCTACCTCAAATATTCCAGTGGGATTTATCCAAGATGTGAAAAATCATCAGTCTAAGATGTTTTTTCTGAAAGGTTTTTAATTGGTGGTATAGGCTATTCTATTGATGTGCTAGGAGAAACAATTGAATTTTTGGTAAACGTAGATATTTATTTTCTATTAAATTACCATGGTGTTTTTTGTTATTTGTAGCTCTTCTTATGTTTAAATGTTTGTTATTAAATATTTCTTAAGCTGGGTTCTACTCAAATAAAATAGTATTTTATTCTTTAAAAAGAGGACTATATCTATCTATCTATACAGATATAGATATGGTAACTTTAGTTATCCCAAACAGTGTAGGAAATAAGGTATTCTAAATGAGTAAATTTCCCAGGTAAATAAAGGTTAACCTTTCCAACGCAGCAATTTGAAATCTTAAACATTTGGGTTGAAATCATTCTAAAATATATTGCACATTTCCCATATGGGTAAATTAACATGATGTCCATATTTTAAACCCTTGTTAATGACTTGGGGCAGATGGCAACTTATATGTAATTTAGTAAAGTCTTAAGATGTTGCCTGGGGCTTGTGAAGTTTCAGTGACTAGCCCATGTTCCCATGGCTAATAAATATTAGCAGCAGGATTTGAACCTAGGTCTTTCTTGATTCCTGCTCTGGGATGCTACATTGCATACCCAATGCTGTGCCGCGTCTTTGTAAATGGAACTCAGGTTATCCATTGACAGCATCATTTGGACAAAGGGAGCCTTCTGCTTGCTAGAAAATGCTCTAGGACTCCACTTGTAGAGTGCCCTTGTACCTGGATGTGGGGATTGGGTCACATAAGGCCCAAAGGGGAATCAGAGAGCAGCCAGGGCAGGTTGGGGCCTCCTGACTTGAAGTTCCCCTACCCCTCCACATCTATAATACATGATGCCTCCATGGTGCTGTTTAGAACTGTTTAGATGCCCTACACCAAATTCTTCTCAAACTGCAGTGGTTATCTCTAGATTTTCTTCTCCTTCTCTCATGACTGTCTCTGTTTAAGGTCTGTTCCTTATCAGCCCTCTTTCAGCTTGTAATCTCTGACACCATGTCCACTGACTTTGGGTCTTTTCTTTTTCTGGCCCTTTTCCTCTCCTTTCTTCCTTATCTCTTCCTCTCTCCCTTTCCTTGTCTCTTCTCCCATGATTTTAGGTTTTGAGGCCAAATGGGCCAGTAGTCCTTTCTGCTGATTGGCTAATCTGACCAATGCCACCAATACCCTTTTCTGTAAATGTCTTTGTATGGTGTCACCTATTTTGTTACAGCTTGTGCTGTGCCCTGTTCCCCACTAGCTTCCTAATTTCTAGCTGTTCTAGAGAGTTGAATATGCCAGAAACCAGGTGGTCAGGTAATAGTAGTATTAATGTATTAATTAGTCCTTTAATGTGGAAAAATCACACATACCTCCAATACACACACACACACACACACACACACACACCAGGCCTCCACTCTATCCCCACAGGCAATATCTATAGAAAAGGGGAAGGGGAATAGAATAAGCATTTATATAGCCCCTAACATGTGCCAGGCACTATTTCAATTGCTTTACAAATATTATCTCCCTTGATCCTTGGAATGACTCTGTAAATAGGTATTGTTATTATCCCCATTTTACAGTTGAGAAAAATAAAGTAAACAGGTTAAGTGACTTGGTCAAGGTCACATAGCTAGAACATGTCTGAGGCTAGATTTGAACTCAGGTCTTCTTGACTCCAGGCACAGCTCTCTATCTACTGTATTATCTAGCTGCAATTCCTTTGGGGAAGAGACTCACATACCCACCACCAGCTCATGACCACCTGCCACTTACTGGCAAATAAGCCCCAAAACAACAAGAACAACTCCTCAGCTGCCAGCCCTGCTTCCAATCTGCTTTCACAGTCCTTGTCCAGGACAATAATTCTTATAGGGAGGCAATTTCACAAGTGCCTCTGCAGATACTGTGGCTCCTGCCTCCTCAGCAGCCACAAGCTATGGAGGACCCAGAAAAGAAAGTTCTCGCCACTAAATTCCTTGCTCAACATTAGAAACAGATATGAAAAGAACAGAGTTTAAATGGAGGCTGAAGCAATCTACATACTATCGTTCTTTTCCATGTTTGGTTTTCTTTCTTTTTTCCCATTGTTCACTCCATTGATTACAACCCTTCTATACAACCAGATTAATGTCCAGTGTGAAAGTGTTTGTAAATCCTATACTTGATTTCATGCTGCCATGGCGGGGGTGGGGAGGAGAGGGAGGGGAGAAAATTTGAAACTCAAGGGATTGTAGAACTGAAATCTTGTAAACTAAAAGTAAATAAATTAATTAATTAAAATAAAAAAAATTAAAAGGGAAAAAAAGAAACAGATATGGTTTTATTAATGGAAATGGCATTAAAGAAAAGGTGTTGTCATCTGCTTTATCAGTGTATCCTCAGCACCATGGGGCCTTTCCCTCTGACTTGCAGGTGGAATCCTCCTATATGTGTTCTCTCCTCATTATAATGCGAGCTCCTTAAGAATAGAGACTGGCTTACTTTTTTATGTGCATCTGTAGGGCAGGGGTAAGGGATCTGTAGCCTCAAGGCCACATGTGGCCCTCTAGGTCCTCAAGTGCCACCCACTTGAGGATCTAGAGGGCCATATGCGACCTCGAGGCCACAGGTTCCCCGCCTCTGTGTAGTAAATGCTCGATACATACTTTTTTCATTCATTCATCTCAATAATTTTAGTGATGTTTAGTGATCCTTATGATTTACACAATTTTAATAGGAAAATTAAGTAATCTAATGCTTCTGAGAGTCACAGGGGCCATTCACCTGGTGGTAGACAATTCTGATATTCTGATGAGTGTAAACAAAGCTGATGAAAATTTGATGGGATGCCAGACTTTTTGGCAAGGTTACTTAAGGTGGAATTTCCCCACAAGCGAATCTCTTCCAAAATGGAATAGACTAAAACAATGGAAATGGAAAGAACTACAGAAAATAAAACAATGGAAATAAAATGCTGTGAAATTAGACTGACCAAGCTTAGCCCCAGAGAATACACTTGAGAAGGCTTCTTTTCCAGCTTCTTTACAGAAGTGGGGACTATAGGTGTGGAGCACTTCAATATATATGTATATAAATGCCAAATATATACATATGCACACAAATATATTTATATTCACATATAGATGAATATATGTACATATATAGAGATATAAATTTGTATGTTTATATATCCTATATATAATATATATGTATATTATATTCATATACAGATATGTACATATATGTATATATAAAATTCGTGTATATTTAAATACACATATACATACATGTACACATATACATACATATATACACACACATATCTGTTAGGTTTGTTGAATTGATGTTTCCCCTTTGTTCTTTGTTATAAAAGATGACTATCTGGGAAAGGGAAAGTGAGGAGATATATTAGGAAATTTAGATGAGTGATATAGAAACAAAAAAAATCAATAAAACATTTATATTTTTTAATGGAATAGACTGCCCCAGGAGTCACTCTGACTGGAGGTCTTCAAGTACAGCTTGGATAGCTGGCTTCTTGCCTGGCTTCTTATAAAGGAGATTCATATTTCAAGTGGGAAGTTGAATTAGATTCTCTCTAGGTTTCTTTCTAATGCTAAGATTCTAGGATTGGTGCTGGTGAGCTTAGCCTGAAAGAGTACTTGGGCTTTCTTTGGGCATTTACCCGTCAAATGATATAAAAGGTAAGAATGGAACAACTGGAGGGAAAAATTACTTTCTGAAACGAAGGATAATGGATGGATTAATAGAGAACTTTGTAAAATGTCTTGAGACCTGCACCCTGTGGTGGGTGCTGATTCTGATGCAGGAGAGTTTTTCTATTAAGATGAATAGATCACACCAGGAGTGCTCCAAATGTGGCTTAAAACATGCATGTGCAGCTCCTTCCTTAAGAAGTGTGAATAACCTGTCAAGGGAGGTGGCTTGTTTCCTGGTCCGTTCTCTTCTTGAGCAATTCTCAGGACAAGCACAAACATGACAACCACAGTTGGTTACTAGGGGAGTTAATGATTCCAAGCTCAAAAGGAATGACTTCTTTTGAGTGATCAATTTGACAAAAGTCCCCCTGGAGCAACACCTTTTTCAACCTCTTTCTCCCACCTCCCTTCCCCACCCTCCCAACTGAAATTAGTAACCGTGTATTGGTTCAAACTGAATCTCATGCTGAATTCTTGATCCACCTTTTATTTTCAGTTTGCTTTAGAGTGGAGTTGTCTGAAAATCACTTATATATTTCCAGGTATGTGACCTGAAAGCTTCCTGGTCAATATTTGTCAGAAAACTATCTCTCCAACTATGAATGAGGCGAATTTGGGATAAGTAACTTTCATCCTACTGAGATTATAGGTTGAGTAAAGAATGTCGTGTGAGGAGTATCAGAAAGTCCTTCCAACTCCCAGATCTCTTTGTCTGATGCCTTATATGCCTTGATTAGGGATTCATTCCTTTGTGTTACTCACAGTCTTCTTCCCTGGGATCCTCTCTGAAAATGCTAACACTGTCTCCAGGGCAAATAACATTCACACCTTCATGTGAATGAATGTTTTATCAGTTCCTTTTATGTCAGGATCATGAGAGTAGGATGGTACTAGGCACCTGGACAGTGGACTCTGTCAATGGAATAGTATTTTTAGTCCTTCCAATTTGGTAGAATCTTCCAAGATTTGGGCTTTTACAGGAATAGGCACCAAGATTTCAGGGTCACCTTCAGGCCATGGTGAAATGTGGGAGGAGGGGGATGAAGAAAGAGTATCACAAGATTGTGGACAGAGCTGCAAAGAGCCTTAGAGATCTATTTACACAAGATGAATCTGAGACCTAGGAAGATTAAATGGCTTGTTGGAGGTCACACAGGTAGATTGGAGTCAGGTTCTCTGACTTCAAACCCAGCCCTCATTCTCCTTTCTGCTTCCTCACTGGCACGGAACCCTGAAAACAAACTTGTCTTCCTTATTCTTCAGTTTGATGATAGGATCTTGGACTGTTTTACATCTGCCAAATCCAATTGTCTCCATGGCATAATTCATTTCTTGTGGGAGATGTAGGTCCCTAATCCTGAAGGAGGAGCATTGATTCTGGCAGACCAGTGGGGTGTCCTCTGTTTTACCGAAAGAAGGGAAGAAGCTCCCTTCAGTCTTATTCTGTGTCTGGAATGGATTCACACCCTGAGAAGATAAAATCCATTCATTCACTATTGCACCTCAGTGAAGGGGACTAGTGGTAGATAGGGTGGGCTATATATACTGAACTGCCTACCCAGCAAGTTCCATAGATAGAATGACAAGTGTGACTCAGGATCGTAGGATTTAGAACCAGCAGAGACCTTAGAAACTATTAAGTAGTCCAAGCCCCTTCTTTTATAGATGAGGAAACTGAGGTCTAGAGAGGTTAACTGTCCTAAAGAGATATGGCTAATTGGGCCAGGAATAGAATCCAGGTCATCTGAATCCAAATCTTACACTCTTTTCACCACAACATCCAGGCTACTCAGACATATATCACTCTTATCAGTTAATCAAGAAATCATTGAGCATTTATTAAGGACCTACTATGTGCCAGTCATGGTGCTAAAAACAGACTTTGCTTTCAAATAACTTATATTCTAATAGGAAGGAAGGAAGGAAGGGAAGGAGGAAGAGAGGGAGGAAGGAAGAAGAACAGAAGGAAGGAAGGAAGGAATGCATTTATTAAGTACCTACTATGTACCAGCTGCTTTGCTAAGGGCTTTACAAATATTATCTTATTTGATCCTCACAAGAACCTTGAGCGGTTGGTATTATTATCCTTATTTTATAGTTGAGGAAACTAAGGCAGATAGGAGTTAAGTGGCTTGCACATAGTCACACAGCTGGTGAGTGTCTGAAACTAGATTTGAACTCTCTTAACTTCAGACCCAGTACTGTCTCCATTGTGCCACCTAGCTGCCCCTTAGAGATAAGACACATACATATAGGCATATACAAAATATATAAAAAGGACACATTTTTTCTTTTCTTTTTTTTTTTAGAGAGGGGAAGGCAGGGCAATTGGGGTTAAGTGACTTGCCCAAGTGTTAAGTGTCTGTTAAGCCAGTAAGTGTTAAGTGTCTGAGGCCACGTTTGAACTCAGGTCCTCCTGACTCCAGGGCCAGTGCTCTATTCACTGCCCCACCTAGCCACCCCCAAAAAGGACACATTTTTGAGGCAAAATGTGAAATTGTGCTGTTGTCATAAACACATCTAAGAGATGGAGGGTCTATACCTACCAATGACAACATCACAGCCTTTTCTGGTTACAGTTCCAGTGAAGGAACAAGTCTCCACCAACAGGTGACAAAACAGCAATCACTGTGGTATTGACATTTTCTGTATAAAACTAGATGGATCTACAGGAATCTTGCTGACATGTTGACTCTTGAGTCTGCCAAGATTTCTTTGCTTAAGTTTGGATCTTTGCTGAATTCCCAGTATCCTCTAACAATCCCCTTTTTCCTCTCTATCTACCCACCTCTACCCACCATGATACCCTTCTCATTATCACCTTACAAGGGCCTTTACACTTCACAAAGTGGTTTCAAGTACATGATCTCATTGGACAGTCTCTCACCAAAGCAAGATAGTTCTCCATGGTGAAGAGTATGGCTCACTAACTTTTTCTTCATATTTATTCTAGAGCTGCTGCAAACATTCTACTCAAAAAGCATCTTCACGATACTTTGGGTCTCTGTTTCCCTAAATGGCCTAAAGAGAAAAGCCTAACTGGCATCAGAAACATTTAGTCATAGGCATTTCACACTGCTGTGATGACCTGATGACATTTCAAGATCCTATCAGAGCAATGTGTCTGATATGAATGTGAATCAATTATTTTGATACGCCAAGAAGTTAGACCTTAGACCTGAATACTCTACTGCTAAAAGCTTTCATGGATCTCCCTCCCTGAGCCCCACAAGCCAATTGAACTAGAGTTGGGGTTCTTAACCTAGGGTATTGTAATGGTAATGTGAATTTGAAGATCTTCCCTGCCCCTTAATAGGTCTAAGGGAATTTGAAGACCTCTCTTGCCCTTAACAGGCCAAATGTGATCACATGGAGCCCATGGTGGGAGGAGTTTGCACAAAGAATGGAACAGGAAGGAGTAGATAAGAGCATGACCAGAGCTGAAAGAGGCAGAACTGAGGCAAAGTAGCTAGCATGAGTAAGAGGCATTTTTGCTTAAGGGAGCCTGTTTTGTTTTGAAGGACTGAAGGAGGGAAGGCTTGGAGATGTCAGTGATTGCTGCATTGGTAATGTGTGCCAACTTCCTGGTTGCTATGATGGATTTGGCTTTCTGGGGTTGGGATTTGGATTTCTGTGTTTGAATAAATGTTTTGGTTCTGTCTTCCATGCAGAGTCTGTTATATTTTTGATTCAGAGCTACACCAGCATTTTCATAGCCACCATGGGCACTGTGAATATCACATTGGCATTATAGGTACATGGAACATTACCCTCTCAAGAATTCTGTGGGTATCAGATTGGCTAAGATGACAAAACAGGAAAATGACAAATGCTGGAGAGGATGTGGAAAAATTGGAACACTAATGCATTGTTGGTGGAGTTGTGAATTGATACAACCATTCTGGAGAGCAATCTGGAACTATGCCCAAAGGGCTAT
>CM053580.1:438695354-438781315 GCA_028627135.1 Pseudochirops cupreus | reverse complement strand
ACCCTCATAATAAGTCTAGGAGGCAGGTGCTATTATTATTTTGCAGTTGAGGAAAGTGAGGTGAACAGATGTTAAGAAACTTGCCTAAAGTGACTAAATGTCAATATATGTCTGAGGCTGGAGTCTTCCAGACTCCAAGATCAGCCCTCTACCCATTGTGCCACCTACAGGAGAAACACACAAGAGACATGAGGTCTATGTTAAAATGACAAAAGGAAGGATCTTATGTCTTGCAAGGTTTTTATGGTTTAATTCTAGCTCTGAACACCATTATAGTATATTAGGTCTATTCTTCTTAGGTCTCTCTTGCCTAAACTACTATTCCATCTTGGACTTGAGGAGTGAAGGGCTCATTAAAAATATAGTGCTAGAAAATGGGATTTGGACTTCTTCTGGACCAGGGCTTCACTTATAGAATGATCAGAATTCCAGTATATATATGTATGTATAATGTCTGGGAAGAATATACTTGGCCAGTGACTTGCAGGTTTTGTCAAAGGTCTTTCAGTTGAACGTGGAGTGGTTAAGAGAAATGTCCACATTCAGCCACTAAGGCATATACCCAGAGAGAATCAAATACAGCACAGAAAGAGAAGTATCAGTGGGGATATAATTTTTAAAGAAGTAAAGTAGAAAGACTATTTAAAGAAGAGGGGTAGTAATAGTATTCATGGCCATAGATAGCCATGCAACAAATATGGAGACTATATAAACAAAGCATAATGCAAAAAGGTAGAATAAACATGGGCATTACTAAGACTTGATGAGATGCAACATAACTAGAGCCTCATATTTTCTCTGAGATTCCTCTTCTTGTTTAGTTGTTTTATTTATGTCTGACTCTTTGTGACCCCTTTTGGGGTTTGCTTGGCAAAGATATTGGAGTGGATTTCCATTGCCTTCTCCAGCTCATTTTTACAGATAAGGAAATTGGGACAAATAGAGTGAAGTGACTTGCCCAGGATCACGCAGCCAGTAAGTGTCTGAGGCCAGATTTGAACTCAGGAAGATCCAGGCTCAGCATTTTGTCTCCCGTGCCACCTAGCTGCTCTCTTCTTACCTCTTTTTTAATCTTGTATCAGTTAGAAATTTCCCCCTACTATCTGCTCCTTCACATCAGTCTCAGAAGTGACCCTTCTTACAAAAGCCAACTACTCTATATGCACCCTTGATCTCATTTTTTCCCATCTTCTCCAGAAGATTACTCCTACTCTCATCCTCATCTTCTTTTTTTTATCGTTGATTTCTCTCATCCCACTGACTTCTTTCCTTGCTGCCTAAAATTATGCTCATGTCTCTCCCCCATCCTTAATGGAAGGGCCCCGCACCCCAGTTCTAGTTACACGGCCAATCAACAGTGCTCCACCTCAGATCAGAACCAGTTACAGAATGTCTATACTTCTCTTACATAGCCTAATGCCTTTCTGAAAGCAGACTTCCTGTCTTCTTCCACGTTGGGGATTTTATCAGTTTCCCAACTCTGCATATTCAAAACCCCTCACTTGATTTTACAATCTTCTCTGCTTCTCATCCTAGATCCCTCCTCCAATTCTCCACTAAACTCCTTGAGAAAGCTGCTTGTGCTAGTAGCCCTCAATTCCTCTCTTCTTCTCATTCTATTCTCTTTTGGGTAGGGGGGGGAGGCAATCAGGGTTAAGGGACTTGCCCAGGGTCACACAGCTAATAAGTGTCAAATGTCTGAGGTCAAATTTGAACTCAGGTTCTCTTGAATCCAGGGATAGTGGTCTATTCACTCTGCCACCTGCCTGCCCCCATCTTACTCTCTTCTAAAACCTCTGCAATCTGGCTTCTTCATCATCCAACTGAAACATCTCTCCAGTTACCAATAATCTCTTAAATGCAAAATCGAGATAGCCTTCTCTCAATCTTTATCCTTCCTGACCACTCTGCAGTGTTCAACAGACCTGATCGCCCTCTTCTCCTGGACATTCTTTCCTCTCTGAGTGGTTGAAGTATTATTTTCTTCTTCTTGGTTCTTCTTCTGTCTGATTGTTCCTTTGCTGATTTTTTTATTCCTGTCACACCTACTAGACATAGGCGTCCCCCAAAGTTCTGTCCTGGGCCTTCTTCTTGCTACTCTCACCATTTTACTCCCTTTGCACCATCTCTATGTAGATCATTCCTAGACCCATGTAAGCTTCTCTTCTGAGCCAGTGTCCTGCATCACAAACTGCCCTTTAGATATCTTGAACTGGATATTCCATAAGAATCTCAAACAACATCATCTTCCCCCAAAATTTCCCTCACTTCCAAATTTCCCTATTTCTATTGAGGGTACCACTGTCCTTCCCAGTCACCCAGGCTCACAATTATCACCCTCGATTATTCACTTGTGTATACACACATACACACACACACACACACACACACCTTCCCCCATACAGAATTTATTGCCAAATGATAGCATTTATACAATGCTTCCAAGTTTTGCAAAGCCCTTTATAAATATTATCTCATTTTATTTATTCTCACAGTAAGCCTGGCATGGAAGTGCTGTTATTGTCCCATTTTAAACTTAGGTATAAAGATGTTTAGTAACTTGCCTTAGGACCACGTTTCTAGTAAGCAGCTGAGGTTAGATTTTAACTCAGTACTTCTTAACTCCGAGTCTCACTCTCTATTCACTGCACCACCTTTCCTATACACCTCTGTATACATTTCATCTATACTTTTCACATCGCCTGTCATCTAAGTCTCCCCCTCTGTACTCACATTGCCATTAGTCTAGCAGAGGTCTTCAAAACCTTTCACTTGAGTTATGGCAGTAACTGGTGCTCCCCCCTCTAGTCTTTCCCTTGTCTCATACATCCTACACATAGCAGCAAAACTGATATTCCCAAGGTGCAGGTCTGACCATGCCCCTCCTTGCTCAAGAAGCATGGTGTCTCTTTATTGCCTCTAGGTTAAGATGCAAACTCCTCGTTTGGCATTTAAAGCCTTTCACAATCTGGCTCCAAGCTATCTTTCCAGATTGATTTCACATCCCTGCCACCCTAAACCATCATCCACCACACATACACACACACACACACACACACACAGATTCATATACACACTGACTCACATACACATACAATGACACATAGGCACACTGATTCACATACACATTGACTCATACAACTGACTCACATACATAAAGGCACACACCGTGACTCATATACACACACTAACACACACATGCACACTGATTCACATACACACTGACTCATACAATTGACTCACACAAATGTACACACACATTGACTCATATACATACACATTGACTCACTGACACACACATGTACACTGACATGCATACATTGGTTTACACACACACACACATATGCACACACACAAAAAATGTTCCAACCAAACTGTCCTATTTTCTATTGTCCATATACAGCATTCCATCTCCTGCCACTTTACCTTTTCCCTCTTCCTCTCTACCTTCCCTTCCTCCACTTCTTAGAATCACAGTTTCCCCATCTGTATAATGGGTCTTATAATACTTGTACCACCTACCTCACAGGGTTGTCATAGGGAAAGTCATTTGCATACCTCAAAGCACCCTACTTCCAGTTACACAGCCAATCAATAGTATACCTCCTCCTTACATAGTTACCAGACTAGAACAAGTTACAGAATGTCTGTACATGCTCCAAATCATAAAGAAAGACCCTTCCTTTATATATAACCTTGCCTTTCTGGAAGCAATCAGTCTCTCCATTCTTGATGCTCAAAACCCCTCCCTTGATCCTATGTTCCAGGCTAGCTATCTCTCCTCCAATTCTTAACTAAGTTCCATGAGAAAACTGCCCGCACTAGGTGCCCCCACTTCCTCTCCTTACTTTCTTTAAATATTAAAAGAGTCTCATGGTCCCATAAGGTGGTAGAAACGCTAAAGTTCATACTGGACTGAGGCTCACGATAAATACTAAAGAAAACACAGAGAGCAGGGCTTGGCCATCAGTTCAGGGTGGTGAGAATAATAATTTTTTTTCACATTTCCATATTAGTCAAAATGTGGAAGAAAACACAGACCAAGAAAAACAATGAAAAAAATAAAGTTTAAAAATAGTATTCTTTGATCTGCACTCAGATTCTATCAGTTCTTTCTCTTGAGGTGAACAACATTTTTTATCATGAGTTCTTTGGAATTGTCTGGGATCATTGTATTGATGAAAATAGCTAAGTCATTAGCTAAGCTGATCATTGTAAAATATTGCTGTACTGTGTACTGGTTCTGCTAACTCACTTTGAATCAGTTCATGTAAGTCTTTCCAGGTTTTTCTGAGAGCATCCTGCTCTTCATTTCTTATAGCACAATAGTATTCCATTACAATCATATGTTACAACTTGCTCAGCCATTCCTTAATTTATGAGCATCCCCTCAGTTCTTTGCCACCACTAAAAGAGCTGCTATAAATATTTTTGTGCAAATAAGTTCTTTTTCCTTTTGTATATCTATGAGAAACAGGCCTGTTGTGTTATTAATGGATTAAAGGGTATGCACAGTTTTATAGCCCTTTGGACATAGTTCCAAATTGCTCTCCAAAATGGTTGAATCAGTTCACAACTCTACCAGCAATGCGTTAGTGTTCCAATTTTCTCACATGCCCTCCAACATTTGCCATTTTCATTTCCTGCCATATTAGCCAATCTGATAGGTGTGGTACCTTAGAGTTGTTTTAATTTTCATTTCTCTAAACAAAAGTAATTTAGAAAATTTTTTCATATGACTAGAGATAGCTTTGGTTTCATCTTCTAAAAATTGCTTATTCATTTCCTTTGACCATTTATCAGTTGGAGAATGACTTGTATTCTTATAAATTTGACTCCGTTTTCTATATATTTGAGAAATGAGGCCTTTATCAGAGTCACTTGCTGTAAAAAATTTTTTTTTCTCAGCTTTCTGCTTTCCTTCTAATCATTGGTTTTGTTTGTATAAAAAACTTTAAAAAATTTAATATAATCAAAGTTCTTCATTTTACATCTCGTAATGCTGGTGAAAATACTGATGATGGATGATAGGGGAGAAGGCAGAACTACTGAATTTCATTTGTGGTTCTGTGTTCTTTACCAAGAAGGTAGCATGAAATTCTTGGTTCAAGAACTTCCACTAAAACATACTGACTATGTGATCTTGGATCTATGTCCCTTGAAGCTATGTCCTTTAGCTTCTTGGTGCTCCAGGAAATTCTCTAAGACTTTAAATTGCAGATAAGGTTCTGACCTCCATTGGTAGAGGGAGTTTCTTCACCTGGGACAACACTGAAATCACACAGGTTCAATCCTTATCCTGTTCCCTATCCATGTCTGTTTTTATCAAGAGGAATGATCTTTAGACTGAAAAATACAGCGAAGAGAAAGGTTAACAGGAAATAGAAACTCAGAGTAAGGGGGAAGAGTATCCCCAGGGCCATGGAAAAAAACTTGTGGATATGATTGCTGAGCTGTGGTCACTGATCTTTGAAAATAATGAGAACAGGAGAGTGCAGTCACAGAACTGGAAGCCTGCAAATGCCCCAGTTGTGAAAGGGGCAAGAAAATGGATTCCTCAAACTTTAGCCCAGTGAACCTAACACCAATTCCCGGAAAAAAAAAAAAAAACAAACTTAGAGCTTATTATTAACAGGATAGCTTAGGAGTACTTCGAAAGGGAAGCAACAAACTCTAAGATTTACCATGGTTTCATCAAGAACAAGTCATGCCACGCTAACCTCACCGCCCCACCGCCCAGCCCTTTTTAGGATACAGTTACTAGATCATAGAAATCTGGTAGATAGAGTACATGTGAGGCAGTATGGTATAAAGGACAAATGAAGAAACATTAGTCAAGAAGACCAGGGTTCAAGTCCTTCTTCTAACACATACTAGCCAAGTTCATTCAACCTCCCCAAGCCTCAGCTTCCTTATCCATAAAGTAGGGGGGAAATACCTGTAGTACCTGCTTTACAAGGTTAGCATAAGGCTCATAGGATATAATGTACGTGAGGCATCTTTAAACCCTTAAAATTTTTGTTCAGTCATGTCAGATTCTCTGTGACCCCATTTGGGGTTTTCTAGGCAGAAATATACTGGAGTGGTTTGTCATTTCCTTTTCCAACTCATTTCTGAGATGAGGAAACTGAGGCAAACAAGGTTAAGTGACTTGCCTAAGGTCATATAGCTAGCAAATGTCTGAGGCTGGATTTGAACTCAGGAATATGAGTCTTCCTAGCTTTAGGGCCAGTACTCCAGCACTCTGCACCATCTAGTTGCCCAAAAAGGACTTACAATACCACAGCACAGTATAATGAATAGTCAGCTTTGGAATCACAATGACCTGGGCTCAAGTGCTGTCTCTGACATACGCTGGCTTTGTGACCCTGAGCAAGATGCCTAACCTGCCAGTGTCCCTGACTATAATCATAGAGTAGGTCATGATTGCATTGGTAGGAGTTTTCCCATCATGGGGTTAAGGGGCAGCTGAGTGGTAGAGTGAAGAGAGCACAGGCCCTGGAATCAGGAGAACCTGGGTTCAAATGTGACCTCAGACACTTGACACACTTACTAGCTGTATGACCTTGGGCAAGTCACTTAACCCCTTGCCTTCCCCCCTCCAAAAAAACAAGGAATGAGGTTTTTCATTGGGCTTCAACAAGAATCAACAGTATGACACGTGGAGAAACAAAGGTAACTTGGGTTTTTTTAAACTGAGGCACATCATCTAGCTAGGAAGCTAGGTGGCTGAGTGGATAGAGTGCTGAACCTGAAATTAGAAAGACCTGGGTTCAAATCCAACCTCAGACACTTAGTAGCTGTGTGGCCCTGGGCAAGTCACTCACCTCTGTTTGCCTCAGTTTCTCATCTGTATAAGGAGCTGGAGAAGAAAGTGGCAAACCACTCCTATATCTCTGCCAAGAACACTCCAAAATGGGTCACAAAGAGTCATACACAACTGAACAACAGCAACAACAGTATCTAGAACAAGAGATTCTAGTCCTCCTGCACTTTGACCAGATCCCATCATATCTACCATTTTGTATGGTTTTAATGTACATGTAATTTCTTTTGGAAGAAAAACCCTTAGGGTCAGTTTCGTTTTGCTCCAACAAATCAAATGATTTTAAGGTAATCAGCAAGCTATTATCGTGTATAGTGGCATCTTGTATTTTCAAGTAATTTCTGACTGTAGAAATGCATTCTGCTATAGAGAATCATATTGTCTGCCTGTTCTTCCTCTCAAACAGACAAGTGGCTGGGAATTTCTTGTTCTATTCCAAATTCCCTTTACTCCTTTTTGGATTATTCTACAGCAATACATTCAGCTCATCCCTAGCTCTTCTGCCCAGATGACAGACATTTTGAATATGTCCCCTGATAAAAGACAGGGCTGTGGTGTCTGATGAGGTACAAACATATCTCATCATCAGAATAGTATTGGTAAAGCCCTGTTAAGACTTACACCAAATGGGCAATGGAGAGGTCCACAGTGGGCATATGTAGGCCAAAACAAAATCCAAGTTTTTAATGACATGAGGAAATGATACAAAGATTATAGAAAGGCAAATGAGCAGGGAAAAAAAATGGACTGGCAGTGTAATGAGAGTCAGGGATGCCCAATAGATAGCCTCTGGCTCCATTGTAATCCATTTATTGTTCATTTGTTTCAGTCGTATCTGACTTTTCATAACCTCATTTGAGGTTTTTCTTGGTAGCGATACTAGAATGGTTTGCCATTTTCTTCTCCAGCCCATTTTACAGATGCAGAAACTGAGGCAAACAGGCTTAAGTGACTTGTTCAGAGTCAAACAGCTAGTAAGTGTCTGAGGTCACATTTGAATTTAGGTCTTCCTGACTCTAGACTGGGGGCTCTATCCAAGTGCACCACTTAGCTTTCCTATAATGTAATCCATACAATATCAAAAATCTAGAGAAGGCCCTGTCAGGATTTTCAGGAGGATGCAAAAAAACACAGTAAGCATGTCCTTGAATGGGTTCCATTCTGCAATGAGTACCCCCATTGATAAGATCCCAGAGATATCAATGTGTCACAGGTAGCTAAGCACCCTGGTGTGGCAATTTAAGACAAACAGAAGAGACGTCAGGTGCAGAGATGACCTACCGTGAAGCCCTAATCTTGAGAAGAGTTCCCGGAAAGAGGAAGGCTCAATGGACTAGATTTTATAGCAATAAAATAGCGTTTTGGATCACAGAGCCCACCATAGTATGTAATACGTTCCTTAAGTAGACAGTTCAGATATTAAACTGAAAACATCTTTACTTTCTTTTTATTTCAGGTGAAGATCAAATCTACTTTTAAATCCTAAGGTAGTCTAGAGTGGGTTTAGAGGTGTTTTACTTATAAGTTAGAGAGTGTTAACAGTCCCAAAAGTACCCTTTTGCCACAAATGTATGCATGTATTCTGGATTAAAAGTTGCACACGGGTGCCAAAGATAAGCCCTCCACTGTAGACTAAAAATAACTGCCACATCTACTGGCAAAATGATAATGAGGAAAAGGCTGGAGAAAGTCTCTGAAGCATCCTGATTAGAGAACAAAGATTTCCACTTCTCTTTGAACCTGGGAATTTCCACATTCCAATTCAGTTCAGAACCAACGCTAACAAGATAGAACGTGTGTGTGCGTGTGTGTGTGTGTGTGTGTGTGTGTGTGTGTGTGTGTGTGTGTGTACCCCACTCTGCATAGATTATTTTTGTCTCTTTTTTTAAGGCGGTCAGTTGTGTTACTTACATACATATATAGCATTAATACATTCATAAAAACAAATCTTTTGTTTTTATTTCAAAAGCAGCGATGAGACTGACTGATTCAGCCACTCAGTCTGATAAAAATTCTGACCAGCCAATTTGAATTTATGTTAATTGAGCAATATACCCCCCCCCACACACACACAGTCACTATTTAAAATACTTCTCTGGCACATTTAGATTAGAATATCTTTTCTTTAGTTAGACTGCTATGGTGTCCAAGTAGAGCAGAGAGTTAACATTTGTATAATCCTTACTATGGGCTAACAAGGGTGGGGAACCTGTGGCCCTGAGGTCACATGTGGCCCTCTAGGTCCTCGAGTGCTGCCCTTTGACTGAATCCAGACTTCACAAAACAAATCCCCTTAATAAAAGGAGCTGTAGCCATAGGCACTGTGCTAAGTGCTTTATATTTATTATCTCCCTTGATCCTCACAACAACCTGGGGAAATAGGTGATATTATTATCCCTATTTTAATGAGGAAACTGAGGCAAATAGACATTAAGTGACTTGCTTAGGGTCACATAGTTAATGAGTATCCAAGGTCAAATTTGAACTCGGGTCTTTGACTCCTGAGTTCCATTGAATTACCTAGTTGCCCCCCAAAAGTACAGGAATAAATGCAGGTAAAGCCCTTTACAACCTAGCCCCTTCCTACCTCTGCAGCCCTCGTCCATTCAGCAACACTGGATCTTGTTGCTTACACTCAACGCTTCATACCTGGTGCCTTCTCACTGACTCTCCCACATGTCTGGAATATTCTCCTTCCTCTCTTGTGCTTCCACCTTCTCTAAGAGGCCTTTCCCAAGAAGGCGTCACATTTGTCCAGTGATCGTTACTTAGAAAGTTCCGACCACTATTGTGTGTTGCTAATCATTGATTGTAGTCCCAAAAAAGCCTTAGTAAAATGTTATGCCCTATGTAACAGCAAAGTAACATAAAATAAAATTACATTTTATAAACCAAAAAAAAGGGGCCTTTCCCAGCTTCTGCCATCCCACCCAATGCTTGTGCCTTCCCTTCAAGGCTACTTTTTATTTATATATAGTATCTATCTTATGTACATGTGGTTGTTTACAAGTTGTCTTCCCTACTAGAATGTGAGCTCCTTGAGAGCAGGGACTCTGAATTTGACTTTCTTATTATCTCCAACACAATAATTCACAGCATGTAGAAAGCGCTTAATAAATGCGTATTGAGTGACTGCCTGATTTTAATTAAGGATTCATTTTATGTCTCACTGGCTAGATTGTACATTCCAGATCTCATCTTTTTATTATATGCTCGTAGCACTTAACACAGAAACTGGGCAAATATACATACATATATGTGCGTGTATGTCTCTATCTAAACATATATACATATACATACATGACACTGAGTAAATATCTGTTGTTTAATGCCTTTTTCCTAACTGAATCCACACGAGTCAAATATTTATTCTCTGTTTCCTCTTCTAAGGATTGTCGTATCCTTTTCTTACTAGGTCTAGTGAGACCTGTCGATTGTCCGACAAATACACCTTTCCTCTAGGCTGGAACTTGCTTCAGGCCTAAGACCATATAATCTTATTTTCTTTTAATTATGTTTTTCCCCATCTAGGAAAGTTTACTCTTCCTGTATTGTGCCAAACCGCATAATCTGGAAAAAGGAACTGCAGCTTTAGCTGGAAAGGACTAATTGGGCTTCAGCCATCCCTGGAAAAGTTGCAGTCCTTGTTTAAAATGATTATTTTAACTGGCCAAATGCCCTTTGTTCCCATATTAACAGTCTCTCCATGGTGCCTGAAACCTTGAGATTATTTTCACTTTTCTGCTAAATTTCAGCAGATAAAAACCAGCACACCCTCAACTTCAGAAGTAAAAAGTCATGTGAATTTTTTTTTTAATTCCATATTTCAGAGGCATAAGCCTGTGAAAGTAAAATCTCTTTGTTGGCTAGATTTCCCTTCACGAATCCATCTTGCCAGCTGCTCTCATTGGCAAAAGCCAACATAATATTTTGGTATTGTTAATTTGTCTGTTTCAGAAGAGCTCTGCTATGTCCTTATTTAACCATACATATTGACATTAGTCTGGCACTTAAGACGATATTTTTGTACTGACTCTGTTTCGGACAGTAGCAGTGGGAAGCTGCAATAAAGCACGTCCAGGCTAACCAACTGAGCTTCACTTTGTTCTCCAGACATAAATAACTATAAACGGTCTTTAAAGTGAAAGTTTAGAGTGATGTGTTTTTTCATAGTTGAAATCCTGACCCACAACTTAATCCCATGAAGCTCTAGAGGCAATTTTAGAAGGGAAAGCTAAAAATGACCTTAGCAGTCATGAAGTCCAGGTCTTGCATTGTGCAGATGAGAAAAATGAGACTCAGAGAAAGTAATTTGGCCAAGGTCACGTTATGGCCTAGCACCCAGGTCCCCTAATGTAGCAGCTAAGGGGAACTGACTAGTACCTGACCCCATTCATTCATAAGCATCAGTTCTATAAATCAGATGTTCACCATCACCTGTCATGTTTACCACCCAACCCCAGAGGACACGTTGGAGTATCTATGAAACTCTCCTTGGTTCTCAGAGATCTGGCAACCTCTCTCCCCTTAACCCTGCCTCTCTCTGTGGGTAGAATTTCCATTTCAAATTGGTGTAGAGTCTGTGAGTACAAAACAATCTTATAATTCCAGTATCCATAATACCTTAGGAAAGCTCTACCTCTTCCATTCAGTTCTTGATGGGTATAATAGTAATGGGAATTTGAAGACCTTCCCTGCTTTGAAGATATTCCCTGCTTCCTAATAGGCTGAATGTAATCACCTGAAGCCTATGGTGGGGGGAGTTTGCTGAAGGGTGAAGCAGAGCCCACAGAAAGTTTGGAGTAAGAGCAACTAGACAGTGGGAGAAAGAGGATGCTCAGGCAAGGAGACAGCTAAGGATGATGTGGCTCTCTGCTGTGCTGTGGTGTATTAACTTCTACATTGCTATGATGGATTCGGTTTTCTGGTGTTGGGATTTGGTTTTCTGGTGTCTGAATAAATGTTTTGCTTCTGTCTTCTATATGGAGAGTCTGTTATATTTTGCAATTGAGTGCTATGCCAACATATTCAGTTGCTCTTGGCACTGTGAATATTGCATTGGTGCTACAATGGGTTTCCTTATTATGCCAGCCTCCATGTGTAATTAGGATAACTGTTCAATTGAAGTAAGAAAAATGCAATAAATACAGAAGTAGAAAGAGGTCAAGCATTAACTTTCATTGAATCATTCACAAAACTATAAGCTTTATCTTCCAACCCTAGCCATCACATTAAGCTTCTACCTCAGGTATGTCCAGAAGGCATGGATGCATCTGAGGTGTTCTCATCAGAAAAGACTTGTCATTCACCTGATCTTAGTCAATCTCCAACTCATTGTAGGAATTTGGTTCATTTCCCCTTCCAGTTTAGCTCTTTTTGCTCTGGTTACCAACCTTATTTACCTCTGCTCTGGTCCATGCTCTACTCATGACTATTGCTCCCAATCTCTGCCTTCTCCCCAGTTTAGACTGAATGTTACCAGTTGCTCAGACTCAATTTTATTCTGTTCCTAAAAACTCCAGTGTGATTAAAAAAAAAAAAGAATTCCAGATTGTACCTACATATAGTTTGAGAGTCATAAATCCGGGGACCATAGCAGGAAAGTGAGTCATGGTGGCTTGGAATACCCTTTCAGATCTCCTTCTCATGTCTGTGGGCAAGCGCCTTTTAAATGCCTTCAGGTAATTGTTTACTGTGAGCATACTCTAATGCCAGGCTATGCCTATTATACTGGCCCATTTGTATTTCAAAAGTATCATGTTGCCTTCTCTCAATGGGCCATGGGCCATGGGAATAATAATAGGAAGAAGAAGAAGGAGGATGAAGAGAAGGAAGAGGAAGAAAAGGAAGAGGAGAAGGAAAAAAAGAAGTAAAATTTAAAAGGTTTAACAAACACTTTACATATATTATCTCACTTGATCCTCATAACAACCCCGTGAACGAATAAATAAAAAAGCATTTATCAAGTGCTTTTTCATTTTCATTTTCCCAAGAAGTGTAAATATTAAGTATTTACTCTGTGTCAGACAATGCGCTAAACGCTAGGAATGCAAAAACAAAAACAAAGATAATCCTTTACCTCAAGGAGCATATTCTAATATTCTAATAGAGGAGGGTAACATACATGTGTAGGGAAGTGGAAGCCAAGGAAGGGTGTTTTGGCCTGAAAAGTTACAGGAATGATGAGGGGAGCCTTAGAGCAGCAGACTGACTCCTCTCTTCCAAGGAATGTCAGTGCTAATTTGATTACTGTTTTCAGGGCCAGAGGTAGAAAGTGGAGAGGAGATTAAAAGGGGGTGGCCAGAGGAAAATACAAGTATAGACATGGGATCAAGACAGTTGGAGCAGGACAGCTAGGTGATATATTAAATAGAGCACCCACCCTGGAGTCAGGAGAACCTGAGTTCAAATCTGGCCTCAGACACTTAACACTTTACTAGCTGTG
This sequence comes from Pseudochirops cupreus, assembly GCA_028627135.1. Classification (NCBI taxonomy): domain Eukaryota; kingdom Metazoa; phylum Chordata; class Mammalia; order Diprotodontia; family Pseudocheiridae; genus Pseudochirops; species Pseudochirops cupreus. The sequence goes on along the minus strand of CM053580.1, from coordinate 438,768,044 downwards.
TGGCCTTGGGGAAGTCACTTAACCCCAATTGCCCAGCCTCTCCCCCTCCAAAAAGCAAAAAAAAAAAAAAAGATAGTTGGAGCACAGCACGCTGAATCTGAATATGAGCTGGATTAAAGAAGTCTCAGCAATCAAGAGACTGTTGTCTCACAGGGGGAAGTGGAATACAAAATTAGTCTGTGTGGGAGGTGCTTTTAATATGCCCATTTTACAGATGAGTAAATTGAAGCTGGGGTGATTTAAGTGACTTACCCAAGGTCACCTAACTAGTAAATGTGTCTGAGGCAGGATTCAAATTTAAGTATTCCTAATTCCAAATCCTGTGCACTACATCATCACCTTGAAAAACTGAAATACTAAAACAAATCCAAAACTTTTACTTTAACTAATTGTTCTACACTCTTCCCAGGCAAAAACCTTATTCCAATGATGAGAACAATAAACAGAATTCATTTATTTTACATTTCAATTTTTTCCCATCTATGCATTTCTAAGACATCACGGAATGACCAAAATTCAGGCTCTTGCAATGAAAGGAAAAACTAAGAGCTGGATAATACATACATTTCATGATCTAGCATTAGAAAATAATAAGTGAAGAGTGATTTAAAGAATATTTCTGAGGAACAGAAGTTCTAGTAGAAGGTTGCCGTTAGCATGCAATGGCGGGTCATCTAATGGTATAGTCAGTCCAATTTTCTGTCTCTGACTAAGACTGTAAAGGATGCTTTGTGAGAAAGCATTGTAATTATTTCCTCAGACATTCAATTCAATTTCTCTGACATCAATTAATCATCTGCTTTGTGATGGGCACTATTGGGTACTAACATACAAAGACGAAAAAATTATGAGTCTCTGTTCCTAAGGACCATACAATCGAATGGGGGTGCACGGCGTGTGTGGATGCTAGTAGGGAGGCAGCAATGGGGGAAAGGAAAGATTCAAGCAAAGTGATCTGGGAAAATTTATGGAGGGAGATATTCTACCCCTGCTTTTAGCTTGAGGTATACAGCTAAATGGCACAGTGGATAAAGCACTGGGTCTGGAGTCAGAAAGACCAGAGTTCAAATCTAACTTCTGACACTAGCTGTGTGACCCTTAGCAAGTCACTTAACCCTGTTTACCTCCATTTCCTCATCTGTAAAATGAGTTGGAGAAGGAAATGGTAAACTCCTCCGGTAACTTTGCCAAGAAAACCACATGGACAGGTGGTCTACAGGGTTACGAAGAGTCAGATGTGATCAGACATGATTGAACAATAACACAAAACCAGAGAAAACTTCATAGAGCAAGTGATAGCTAAGCTGGGGCTTTAAAGAAGAGTGGAGTTTCCATCCATCAGTCAATCCACAAGCATTTATTCAGGGTCCTTATGTGGCCGGCACTGGGGACATTGATGTTTTGTTTGTCCTCTGTTTTCCAAGAAAACCAACGACATCAGGAAGTGATGTTCTGATGAGCAAGTGAATTGGATTTAAATGTGGTAGGGCTGTGCAAAACCACTCTCTCTTCCAGAGCCAGTGGCAAGATATAAACCAGGGTGACTGGAGATGGACCCTACTGGGGATATTAAAAAAAGGCAAAAAAGAGTCTCAGCCGTCAAAGTGCTCCCACTCTAATGGAGGAGTCACATAAACAACTGTGTTCCTGGAAGGCAAGCGCAGAGGAGACAGAATTAGGAGCCTGGACTGGAAAGGCTTCCTCCCATAAGAGGATTTGAGTTAAATCTTGAGGAAGGGAGGAAACTAAGAGAAGGCAAAGGGGTATTTCAGCAGATGGGAAGAGGAAGGGGTTCTTTACAGGCACGTGGGAACGGCCTCCACAAATTCAGAGAGATGGGAGAGTAGAGAAGATGATAAAAGAGCAGCAGATAGTTCTCTTTGGCTGGGAGGAGCAGTGCATTAAAGTATGAAATAAGGAAGTCAGTTTAGAGCCTAGAGTGCCAGACTGATAAGTTTGTATTTTACCCTGTGGACAAGAGGGAGCCAGGGAAGATTTTTGAGCAAGGGTTATAGTTAGATTTACACCTTAGGAAGATTATTTGGACAGTCATATGAAGGATGGCTTAGAAAGGGGAGAGAGTGGAGGCTAGCAGACCAATTATGAGCCTGTTAAAATAGTCTAGGCAAGAGGCATAATTAATAGGTCAGGTATGATTTAGCTTTTCTGCCAAATCTGAGAACTTGGAGAAAGGAAAAAAAAAACAACCCAGTAGATTAATGTCCTTTGTCTTAACATAGGTTTGATTTAATGTTGTTATGAAGTAATTTTTATTGATCAGAACTGAACATTGGCTATTCTTTATAGTTATTCCTATCAACCATTTTAAAATTAACTTCTATAATGAAGTTATAATGATACACAGAAAGGAGAAAAATGCCATCAAAATAGAGAAGTGAATTTATGTGGGAGAGTAATCCTTTTTTTTCCCAATACTGGATAAGGATGGGGTGATGATTGAGTCATTCAATCTAATTAACCCCCACCCCACTTAAAGGTGAATCAATCTCAAGTGAATCAGTAAGAAGTGTGAACTAATTGTGAACAAGGCCGCTACATCTTGCTTCAATCAAGGCATTTCAACTAGGTGCGACAAGAAGTCTATTTGGATTGGCTGAGGGACTTAGTTATGCCCCTTGAGGCTCTTATAAAACCGGGAAGCTAATTTGGAATCAAGCAAGCCCTTGAGAAGGAATTGGTGAGGGTGGGGGTGAGAGTTGGGGGAGGGGTGCATGGAGATAGAGAGAAGAAGAGTATGTTAACCACTAGCTACAGACAGTCTGCTCCTCCCATTCCCCTCAAACTGAGAAGGCTCTGGTGAACCTGAGAGGACCAGAGGATTTGGATTTTTCTTCATATCCCAGCACTATCCCCGAAGCAACAGCAGTGTCTTCATCAGGCAACAAGCACATACAGGTGTCAGCTGACAGGGGGCTCAGTGGATAACAGCACTGGGCCTGGAGTCAGGAAGACCTGAGTTCAAATACAGCCTCAGGCCCTTACTACTATGTGACCTTGAATAAGTCACATCATCTCTGTTTGAATCAGTTTCTTCATTTGTAAAATGGGGGTAATAATAGCACTTCCCTCCCAGGGTTGTTGTGAGGCTCAAATAAGAAAATATTAGTTAAATGCTTAGTACCATGACTGGCACATAGTAGGTCGTATATAAATTCTAGTTGTTTTATCATCATCATATTATTATTTTAATATTATTGAAGGCTCTACAAGGATCCTGGCAGAAAGATCTACATTACATCTTTAAAAATCTTGAGGACTCCACCAAAAAGTCTCCCAAGGGCTATGAGCAGTTCTTTGCCATATGTACTCTAGAAGATCATATATGGAAGAGCATACTTTCCCTCGCTCTCTGTATGTACTGGTGGGAGAGCATATCACAGACCTGGGGTGGGAGATGAATTGTCTTACCAACTATACCATCAGGGTTACCATCACTTTCTGAAAGCTAATTAAGTCTGCCTGACAGATAGCAACTGAGAATCATAGGGAGACCACACCAGTGGGAGTTCCTGAGCTATAGAATGAGAAGACACCGTTCTAGAGTCTTGAGTGCAGTCACTCTGGGGAACACAGTCAAACAATGAGAATGGGGGGGGGGGGGGCTTGTGATAAAGGTTCCAGAGCACTCATTGTACTTAAAGGTCAATTACTAAAACAATAGCAAACTTTAACACTGTAAATTAGGTAAGGTTCCTATACAAGCTCTCATCATGACTCCACTTGGGAGTTTTTTTGGCAAAGATACTTGAGTGGTTTGCCATGTCCTTCTCCAGTTCATTTTACAGATGAGGAAACTGAGGCAAACAGGGATAAATGACTTCCCCAGGGTCACACAGCTAGTGTGTATATGAGGCTGTAAGTATATGAGGCTGGATTTGAACTCATGGAGGATGAGTGTTCCTGCTTCCAAGCCCAGTGCTCTATCCACTATACCACCTAGCTGTCCTAAGGGCAGGGACTAGGGGTCTTATTTATCTGTTTATTTCTTCAGCACCTAACACAATACATGGCATACAGTAGGGACTAATAAGCATATGTCAGAATGAATAAATAACATGCCTCATATCTCCTAGTCTAGTGCAAATGTTGTACCAAACCCTTTTGCCTGCACTTCATTTAAATAATGATTAACTTCTAGGAGGTTAGTTAAAAGTAGGTTAAAAGAAAAGAGTCTATTTTTTGACCATTTTATTACCAAGTTTCTTTTTTGATGTTAATCAAAGTAAACATGTGACCACCTTCAGTCTACATGTAAACATAGTAAAATGAAATCTCTCAGTAAACTTTGAATCACAGGGAAAGCAATGAGGTCAAGTAAAAAAAAAAAGAACAAAAAATGACAGCCTTTAGCCTTTCACACAGCATATGTTTGCCATGGATGGGAATAAGTAACAAGAGAGCTTCAGACTATCAGCTGATGTTTACACCAGCTCCAAGACTTTCATCAGAATCTCGGCATGGTTCAGGGAAGAGTCAGGGAGTATGTACAGACAGGAAACATATCTCCAAAGTTCTGTGCATGTCCAGATAGGAGCTGACTAAATGGGAGAGGTCTGGCAGTAGTCCACAGAAGTACATAGTCTGTTGTACAAATTAGATACAGCAAGTAAGCTTAAGAAAGCTAGAAGAGTTTAACAACTTCTGTGATCTTGCCTTAGTTATGAGTTATATTTCCGTAAAAGAAAACTGGAGGAATACTTGAATATTTAGCACAAAAATATTCTTCCCCTCTCTAACTTGTGCCTTTATTTTATAGTCCTTTTAAATGATGGAAATTATTCTCAGTCCTAAGCAGTCCTGAGACTTTCAGAGAGATTCCACCAAGGGCCTACAATATTAATTATCTACTTTTTACCAGCCCACAGGGTAGAAATACATGAATATGGAGACTGCCACTAAGATTTTTTGGAGGATCAAAAACATTTGTGAATAATTTGTAACTTATGTGTACAGAGATTGTGCTGTCTGATTTCGATAAGTTTTCGAGGTGATATTTCTTTCCTTTCACCCTGAAACCCCATGTATCCCATTACTCATCCACACCCACTATCATTGACTCAGAATAGCAAATAAGACGGGAAGAACATAGTGATAATAAGGGCTGTAACTAGGGCTGTGTAATCAGTGCTTTGCCTCAGGGTGCTTAATTTAGAAAGTAATGATAGCACTTGCTAACCTTTTGCAGTATAGAGATAATAAAACTTAGTACCTAGTTGGAGAGAATAATCAGGATAAAATGAGAAGCTTTCAGATGGTAGGTGGGATAAGCTTTTCCTTTTCCTTCCCCTATTAATGACAATCTCATCAGGAACTGCCTCATGCCAAAGTCCCAGCATCCTCGTCTCTGTTCTGTGAGGTGGCGTCAAACAACACCCTTCCCAGTCTTTATGTGTGTGTGTGTGTGTGTGTGTGTGTGTGTGTGTGTGTATGTGTGTGTGTGTGTGTATGTGTGTTTTAATTCATAATTACAGATATGGTCAAGATATTGAGTCATCTGGTGTAATCTTTTGGTTCATGGTTGCATGACATCCATTTCTAGATGATTCCACCATCTCTAAGTACTGGAAGATAAAATGGAAGATAAAACAGTTATCGAGATTTCCTAATATGACAGCAAACAAAGACAAAAAAAATAAGAGATTCATTAGAAGAACCGCAGGTTCTTCTGTACCTTGCAGATTCAATTATTGTGTTTTCCCTAGACTTAATTGGTCCCCGAGCACTTGACCTTAGTGAGATTCATGGCACATCTTACATGACCTTAATCTTTTTTTCTTTTTGGTCTTTTTTGAGTGAAGGCAGGGCAATTAGAGTTAAGTGACTTGCGAAGGTCACACAGCTAGTAGGTGTTAAATGTCTAAGGCTGGATTTGATCTCAGGTCCTCCTGACTCCAGGAGGAGCCACCTAGCTGCCCCTGACCTTGATCTTTGAATCTCCAGACAATGGTAGTTGTTCTGATGGTCATTCATTTTATGGTTAACATGCAATATTAAAAAAGGGCTATAAAAAAAATTTAAATAAAATAAAAGTGCTCAGTGAGTGGACTTTGTAAGAACAATCGATTGTAGGATGCAGGATTGTCCTTTCCAAATGGCAAGATTAAATAAGCATTTATTAAGCACCAGGCATTGAAATACTACTTGTCATCAAGGAGTTTTTATTCTAGTGGGGAGATAGAATATATACATGGATAAGTAAATGCAAAATAGATACATAGTAACTACCAGGGAATTGGGGGGGGGGGGGGAAGGACAAGGGATCACTAACAATTAAAGAGGTCTGGAAAAGTCTCCCATAGGAGCTAACACTTTAGCTGAGTTTTGAAGGGAGTTCTCACATCTTTCCTCCTCTCTCTGTGTGAATATGATTATCACCCTAGTTCATGCTCATCTGATTTGGGGGCATTAAAAATGCAACAGCCTCCAAATTGTTTTCCAGGCCTCATATCTCTGCCCTCTTCGTTCATTCTCCAGGGAGCTGCCAAAATGATATATTCCTAAAACACAGGCCTGACCACGATATCCCACTGCCCAATAAATTCTAATGGCTCCTTGTTAAATCTAAGATCAAACAAATTCTTCCGTTGGGCATTTAAAGCCCTTCACAAACTATCTCCAAGCTATCTTACTTTACTATATAATGTAAAGCTTTACTACACATTAATCCCCCTCAACCTCTCTATAATTCAGCCTAACTGTTCCTTACAAATACCATTCGAACCCCATCTCCTATGCCTTTGCACAGGCTGACTTCCATGCCTAGAATGCACTCTCTTCCCCCTTCTGCCTTTTGGAATCCCTGACTTCCTTCAAAGTTCAGTTCAAGTATTACCTTCTATGTGAGATATGCTAATGTCTGTCCCCCCAAATTTGTACATACTTATGTGTCCATATTGTCTCTCCCTTTTGAAAGGCTGAGACTTGAAGGCAGAGACTATTTTGGCTTTTTCTTTGTGACAACAGTGTTTAGCACCATGCCTGACAGATAGTAGGCTCTCACTGATAGATTGATGGAATAAAGGAAAATACAGAATGGCCTTTTTACCTATGAGGTCCCTGTTAGTTTTTTCAGTGACAGGATAATGTGAGCAAAAAAGGGAAAGGGTGTAAAGAATCACATAGTTTTAAGACTATAAATATTAACTGTTGATAGAGAATTGAGTCATAGTAATATCAACATTCTCTAAGTGAAATGGTTTCATTGTGCATCCAAGGGCAACAAGAAACATCACTTCAGGGTATGTTTCATATTGCTGTACTAATGATAAGTATTTGCGAGTATGAACATAACTACAGCTTAGACACCAACATGTGTTGCAGAGGAGTGAGAAGTCTGGGAAACTCTACAAACAACTTAATACAGATCTCCAGATTAAATCAACATATAATTTTATATTTGTTGCAAAAGTGGGCAAGAGGAGAGCAGTAGAAAAAAAGTGTTGGAAGCTCTAAGTAATGAGAGTGTTTAAAGGCCTGAAGAAGTCTCATGTCCACACCTCACACTCTTTAAGAAAGGAGTCAGGAGGTGTTAGACATAGCAAGCAGCAAATAATATCACACACACAAAGAGAAACTGATTACATTTTTACAGGAAACAAGTAACTGATAGCCAGCATCCCTTCAAAATCAACAGTCTTGTGTATAATCAGGGAACTGATTTTTAGGGCAAAGATCAAAGTTAACAACAATTTTTAAAAAAGGATAAGAAATGGTACACAATTGAAGTAACTTTAACTTAAATCTTTTTTAAAAAAAATCTGTTGATGCTGAAAAAGAGCAATTTATAGTCTTAGATCCCTGGGATGCTGATAAGTTAAGTGACCTGCCCAGAGCCACATAGGCAGCAAATGTCAGGGGTAGAGTATATTGGGGTGTCCAGGGAAGACGAGCACCTCTGGTATGAGCCCTTTTCAGGGTATCCACCTGTCACCCAACTCTCACCTGTGGCTCCAAGAAGCTGTAGCATACACAGTGGCCACCGTCCAGTAAAGATCTCTCTGACTCCAGAGTCAACTCTACCCAGCATTCCATGCTGCCTCCCTGGTTTACATCTAACCAATATAAATCAATCACAAACCCAAAGAACCAAAGTTTGCCTTAGATAGCATTGTTGATCTTGCCAAATGGAGAGATATGGCAGCTGAAGGCAACACCTCTTTAGCATGTAAATGCCTTTATAAAATCTTACAGAGAATATGGAATACTATGAGTAGTATCATCCCATAAAATGTCAAGAAGTAGTAGAGGGATATATGAGTTCATAGAAAGTTTAGGAAAAGACCTAAGTAAGCTAGAGCCTCATAAAGACATTTAAGAATGAAACTGGAATGAGAAAAACAAACAGATTTAAAATGGAAAGGATCTGGAAAGATACTGGTAGCAATCTTTTTGTCTCTCTACCAATGACAGTGGAACCTCTATGTATAGATTCGGACATCACAGTCTCAGATATACTGTGTGGGGAGGTTAAGACTGTTGGCACTGAAGAAAAAAAGATGGGAAGTGAGATGAGATCAAGTCTACACAGAAGAGGTCTATGTTGGAGGCCATGTGCTTTTGAGGGCATTGGAGAATTGGTTATTAAGATGTTCTCAATGAGAACCACAATCATTCAAAATAACTAAGTGGACAAAGTGTATATGTTGTCTAATATAAAGAAAAAAACAGTTTTGGAAAACTTCAGAACCCTGACTACTCATCATTTTAAAGGACTGATGAGATAATTTCCCTGTTGGCCGTGGTGAGGGACTAGAAGCGCCGAATAAGACACACATTTTCAGACATTGACAATGCGTTGTTTTGTTTCATTTCATTTGTTTAAAAGGAAAGCTCTACCAATTGGTTTGGGTTTGGTTTTGGTTTTTGTTTGGGTTTTTTTTTGTTGGGTTGACAATATGAAGGGACAGAGGTGAAAAACAAAGAGAAAGAAAAAGGCACAAATATATAGTTGTTACTAATCTGCTAAATTTAATATGTGCTCTTTTTAAAAACAAGATAATGCATAACAGAAGCTTACTGTTCATACGCAGTCCTCTTTTTGTGTTTTTGAATGTTGTGTTTGTTGATAATTACAAAGTTCATCATGAAAAAGAAACTTTTACTAAATAATACCTATTGTCCAGACTAAGATAGGTAGTTATAGAGACAACCTATAGAGATGTCCAGTACATCTACCTCAGTCTCTGAGAATGGACAATGAGGTTGGCCCAAAATTAAATGAAAGGGGGTGACCCTGACCCTGAACTTTTAAAAAAATTTTACATTTAAATTTTAAATTTGAAAATTTTTTAAAATATTTTATTTTTTTTTCAAATAACAATTTTTCTTTTATTAATCTATCCCTTCCACCACCTCCCACTGAGCAAATTAAAATGAAGAAAAGGAAAGCTCTCAGTACACAGTCGCATAGGCCGGCAAAACAAATTCCCACAATTAACGACAAAAAGATGAAGTCTGGATTTGGCATTCACTACCTCTTTGTTAGGAGGCGAGGGGCATGTTTCATCATTCTTTTGGATTCTTGTTTAACCATTACATTGATCAGAGTTTTAAAATCTCCCAGAATTCTTTTTCTCTCTAATGTTATTATTGTATAAGTTGTTCTACAGCTAATGTACTCCCTCTGTATCAGTTCTAAGCTTCTAAATCAAAGCTCATCTTCTTTAGCATTGGTTTTCTTCCAAGGCTGTTGGATGGTGCCATAAGAGCTTCTCTCTCTCTCTCTCTCTCTCTCTCTCTCTCTCTCTCTCTCTCTCTCTCTCCCCCCCCCCCTCCCTCTCTCTCTCTTTTTTTTTTTTTTGCTTTTTGGAGGGCAATTGGGGTTAAATGACTTGCCCAAGGTCACATGGCTAGTAAGTGCTAAGTGTTTGGGGTTGATTTGAACTCAGGTCCTCCTGACTCCAGGGCTGGTGCTCTACTCACTGCGCCACCTAGCTGCCTGCTTATATCTCTTTTTCACCTACTTCTTCTTCCAGGATTTGAAGCCCACCCTGGTATAACCAAGGTCTGCCTGTACCTTCAAAGACTTCAAGTACAGGTTTGCCACACTCCCCCTCCTCTAACACAACACCCATCCTCTTTTCTCTTACGTAAGGCTTCCAGATGCATCTTTTATATTTTCTGGCATATTTAACCTCATGTTCACCAGTATTTAATAACTTTGGCCATGGGACTGAGGGGGATAGAGCAACAGTAAAGGACTTACCTTTATCTCCTGTTCTGGAGCACAGCCCTATGTCTCCTACATGAAGGTATTCATAGATCCTATATTTGATTGCATGTCACCATGGGGGGGGAGGTGGGGGGAGGGAGGAAAGAAAGAGGGAGAAAGTTTGAAACTCAAGGGATTGTAGAACTGAATGCTGTAAACTAAAAGTAAATAAATAATTTTTAAAAAAAAGAAGTGGCTGATGGCAAAGCAGTTGACATTCCTGCTGAGTAGTCCATAATTGATAACATAATTGGAAACTGAATATTGTTTATAGGTTACAGAATAGTCTCATCCCAGGGGGGTTTGGGCACTTCTCTGAATCACTATTTTCTGTGTAACTGCATGGAGAATTAATTTTGGATTGGCAGAGACTGAGGAGAGAAGGCAAGAGAGAAGGTGAGAGACAAGCTATGGACTTCAGATGGCAAACAGGAGAAATCTCTGGAGCCACAGGCATGTAACAAAAGCCAGCACCCCAACACAGCCTTTGATTTCTATCACCTGCACCTCCCAAAGCTGCTAAGAATGGACTTCTTGGATGAAATGACTTTCTCCATAGTTGAGTTGAGATTTCATTTTGTTTCCCAGTCACAGAACTCCCTGACTCTTGTGTGTTCTCTGTATAACTTCCCTCATTACTATAACTTTGATAAATGTTTGCTTGATATCTGGGTGTGATAAGTGTTTAGTGGGAAGGAGCTAATCTGGTCAGAAGTAAGTGCTTACCCTTCTGGTCTCAGGGAAGAGCTATTTTCCACCCAGAAGGACCAAAGAAAATGGAGCTTCATATTTTAGACTGAAAATACCTGACGTGTAATAGATTGATATAGTTCTAGACCAATACTTCTTTTGGACATAAGAGGAGTGGAACCATAGAACTTCTCCTTGCTCTATACCAGTGGTTCTCAACCTTCCTGATGCCACGACCTTTTAATACAGTTCCTCATATTGTGGTGACCCCCAACCATAAAATTATTTTCATTGCTACTTCATAACTGTACTTTTGCTACTGTTATGAATCATAATGTAAATATTTCATATGCAGGATGTATTTTCATTGTTATAAATTGAACATAACCCACAGGTTGAGAACCGCTGCTCTATACAAAGTTGAAAATGACAGTTTCCTTTGGAGGTGTCCAGTGAGGTGTTCTGAATTTTTTCTAAATAAATCTCCTTTTCTTCTCTGGGGTGGGAGAGAAGCAGGCAGAAGGAAGAGAATTTGGAACTCACAAATTTTTTAAATGAATGTTAAAAATTTTACACATAATTGGGAAATATTTTACAAAATTAAAAATATAAATAAATCAACAGATCTCCTGCGACATGAGACATAGACAGTAAATACATATTAGAGATAAAAAGAGTCACATTGTTGAGTAGTGAGAAGGATGATATTTGCCAGGAGAAAATGGGGAGGGAGGATGCAATTCCACTTATTTTCACGCTTCCAGCAGGGATACAGAAAACTAGGACAGCATTACAAATGCAGCGGGAACAACAATTGCACACGGCTCTCTTTCCTTCTGTCCACTTCTCTGTAATCCCTTTTCTGAAAGATGAACCTAGAACATTCCCATCTTTGCCACCCCCCAAGCCTTTTTTGTTTTCTTTTGGTCAAATGAAAATGAACCTCTGGCTTTCTTTAGTATGAATTATTCAAAATACCTCCTTTCACACATGGACAGAAAGATCAATCCTCCTGATTAAAAACTGACCAGGTTTGCATTTCCAATGGTCTCTTTAATCTTTTAATTATGTCTGGTTGCGGGCAAGACTCAGACTGAGTCTTAAAGCAGCCGAATGAAATGTTGAATGCTTAGTGAGTTTGAAGAAGCCTTCCAAGTTCAGAAATGTTTTTTGTTTAACCAATTAGCATGATCCACAGTCAGAGAAATTTACCTTCAGACATACTGCTGGAGAGTTGGAGTCTCCTCCTGAAAAGGTTTGCTTTCATTTCAATATTATATGTGAACATATATACATATATATGTCTTATGTACATGTTTTATGACTTCTAATTTCCCCTAGTAAGGTTTTACAAGCTTCAGCCAGGAGGTTGGCTAGCACACGTTCCTCTAACAATAAAAGGGTATAGACTTATGAATGCTCTGGAAAAGGCAGGAGAATTTGACCAAGAGTGACACCTCCACAGTCAACTTCAACTTGGTGGCCTGAAATCCAGTGGGTCCAGGAGTAAACTGGCTTCAGTTACTTAGATTTCTGAAAGGAAACAGAGTCATTCAAGCTACTCAATTCTTCATGTAAAACTATCTTTGGTGTGATGGATGGAAAGCAGACCATACCCAGAAAGTTTTCCAATGATACTTAGTAATTGGCTCCTTACAAGGAGGGAATTGGGTTAAACTTCACAGTAAGTCCTAGAGCAGGTAATAATTGTTTGTGTGGTTTGAATTTTCAATGGCATACAAGATAATATGACCTAAGAAACTGAAACATTCAAAAGACAAAATGTGGACATGTGCCCACCTACATTTAAGAAGACATACTCCAGACCATCAGCAGAACTCGGTCTGACTAGTCAGTCTCTCCCAACATCATAAACCACTGATTTTTAAGTATTCTTGTCAAGATTTCAACTGAGCTCTAAATTTCACCTATAGAGTGTTTATGTTAAATTGTTGCTTTCTAAACATCTAGCAGCAAAAAGACAGCATTTGGCAGTCTAAGAACTAGTCTAAACAAAGACTAGATCAGAGGCTTGAGGGAGACAATGCAGTGGGGAGAGTACTGGATTCTGATTCATTCCCATACATTATTTTTCCACTGCTTGAACAGTGGGACATAGAAAAGACTGGGGAAGTTAAAGTAGTTCAAGCTGGTAATAGATCATTTAGGCTAAGGGACAGAGATAGATCAGCTTGGTGCTGCATCTGATTATGTGTTGCTGTTGGAGAATGGCCTTGGCACTGGTTCCTGGGATGATTCTGGGGAAGGCTGAGTGCTTCCTAATGTCTAATACAGGCAGTAGAATCAACAATAGCTTGCTTGGACTGATGTACTGCATGGCCCAGCCTTTAAATGGTTATTAGAGCTTCATCCTGGAAAGTTCTTAAGAGGCAGTGCTGAGTAAATGAAAAACTGGGAGACCTAGGTTGGGGTGATGGCTTAGCCATCAATTAGCTTCAGAAGTTCAGAAGTAGACAGCAAGGTGGCCCAGTGGCTAGAGCAGGACTTCTTAAATTTTTTCCACTCAGGACTGGCAGCATACATTGGTGTTACATAGCCTGAGGACATGCACAGTGCAAAGTGCACTTGCTTTGTGTTCAGAACCAAGACTGCAGTGAAGTCGTGCGATGCAACATGGACAAGCACAACCAGAAACACCTTGCATTCATTAACAATTTCATTTTTAATTAATTTTTGGTCACTGCATGTTCAGAAACCTTTTATTGCTGCCAAATTTTTCATGTCCCATTATGACCCACAGTTTAAGAAGTGCTGGGCTACAGCACTGGGCTTGTAATCAGGAAGACCCATCTTACATGAGTTCAGCTCTAGCCTCAGACACTTATTAGCTGTGTGACTCTGGGCAAGTCACTTAACCCTGTTTGCCTCAGTTTCCTTCATCTATAAAATGAGCTAGAGAAGGAAATAGCAAACCACTCCAGTGTCTCTGCCAAGAAAACCCCAAAATGGTGTCAAAAAGAGTCAGACACAACTGAAAAGGGACTGAACAACAACAAAGTTTCAGAAGTCATTTAGTCTTTTCACCCCTTTGTTCCTCAGTTTCCTTATCTATAAAATGAGGGATCAGATTATATAAAATCTCTTCTCAAGATCTTAAAAAATATTATTCAGTGGAATAGAAGGACTATATCCAATTTTACCCAATGTATTTAGAATAATTCTATAGGTTTCTTAGGGGAACTTCACTAGAATTCACCAAAGAATAATTCCAGGAGAGGCAAGTTGCCTATCATTTGAAATAGACAAGCAAGTGTGCAGCTCCTCTAATCCTTTTCCTTGTCTCTGAGCCTCAAAAAAATAACTGAGAAGTTATTTTAGCCACTAGTCAGTGGAACATGCTTTATATCTGTAAACCAATGAGCATTCATTAAACTCTTACTGTGTTCCAGGAAGCCAATGAGCATTCATTAAGCTCTTAACCGTGTGCCAGGCCCTGTGTGCTACATGCTACTAATACAAATTACAAGGAAAAAGAAAAATAGTTCCTGCCCTCAAAGACCTTACATTCTACTGGGGAAAGACAATACATAAAGGGAAGCTGAAGAGGTGTGGCGATTGTTCTTCTCCTAAAATCAGCTTCAAAATGTTGCATGTTTATATATTCAGGAATTTATTTGATTCCACTCCATCTCAAGGACCTGAGTTCAAATCTGACTCTGACTCCGACTCCGACTTTTACGGCTATGAGACAATGGAAAAGCTATTTCACCCGTTTGGGCCTCAGTTTCTTCATCTATAAAATGAGAGGGTTAGACTATTAGAGGTGGGGAACCTGTGACCCAGAGGCCACATGTGGTCCTCCAGGTCCTCAAGTGCAGCCCTTTGACTGAATTCAAACTTCATAGAACAAATTCCCTTAGTAAAAGGATTTGTTCTGTAAAACTTGGGCTCACTCAAAAGGCTGGACCCAAGGATCTAGAGGCCACATGTGGTCTGGATGTCACAGGTTCCTCACCCCTGGTAGATTATTGCTAAATTCTCTTACAACTTTAAATCTCTGATCTCACAATCTTTTCTGAAGATCCTAGTGCACTTGATTGTTGCTCTGCAAAAACACACTGTTCCTCATCCAAACCAGGCAGCCAGGTGGTGCAGTGGATGGAGCGCCTGGCCTGGAGTCAAGAAGACTCATCTTCCCGAGTTCAAATCTGGTCTCAGACATTTACTAACCATGTGACCCTGGGCAAGTCACTTAACCCTGTTTGTCTCAATTCCTCATTTATAAAATGAGCTGGAGAAAGAAATGGCAAACCACATCTTTGCCAAGAAAACCCCAAGCAGGGGTCACCAAGAGCAGCACATGACTGAAAAACAACAAAATGCTAACTTTGTCCAAAGCCATAGAATTCTGACTGAAACTTCCCTGAAAGATATAACAGCTTACAGAATGCCTACTATGGCTAAGCACATTATGGAAGAATAATATATTGCCGGGTCCACATACGCAAAAACCTTTCAGTCGAGTGTAGACTTGAAAATGCAACACCTAGTTCACAGCATATATAAATGTCATGAAAAGACAGAGCTATAACTCAAACTTTTGTGCCTAGGGAAAGGGAGGATGCAAGGAAGGGGAGCTCCTGTGGGGTGTGGCTAATGGGTAGAAGAAGCTTGCCCTGGGACATCCTGCCAGCTGGTTCTATGCTGACCCTCAGCTGGGAAGGGCAGTAGGTTCTAGGAGTGCAGTCCCTGGAAGAGGAGGAATCTTGAATTATGCTTTTGATGCTAACTTTCAGTGCCCTGGAAAAAAGCTCCAGTTGTTGCCACCCTCATTACCTCTCCATGAAAAAAACATGGCATTTTAGGACAATTTTAAATTCTTCAATTGCCTCTCTCAGTTTACAGGGATCTTTAAATTTTAAAGCTAATGCCTGAACAGATACTCACTTTGATCTTACAGCAAGAGATTATAAATTCCATAAACCCTCAAATAGCTATTTACTCACTGGTCTACATGATGGAATTTAGAGTGCAGAGTGTGAAGAATAAAAATTTAAGACACCCACCCCTATGTATATGTATGATATGTGTGTTGTTCTCATCCACCCATTCCACCAGGAAAAGTCTTCACATACTTGGGTAGACATCTCCCTGACTCACTGACAGGTTTAAGGCCTGTTGTTTACCCTCAGTCTGGTTTAGCCTATCTACTGAGAAGGAGCTTGGTTAGGCATTGAAGACACCAAGGTCATCCCTGCATTGGACCATCACCAGTCATCTTGACTTTTATCTTGCCAGAGGACTTTGATGACTCAGGAAGATAGAGTAAGGCTGCCCATTGTGCAACTCTGCCTCACATGCATCCAATTCATATACAAATCAAGACATCACCCTGTGATGTCATTGGTCCTCTTCATAAATGAAGGATGAACAACAACAATGTGTGTGTGTGCTTAAGGTCAATTTAAGTTTACTTTTGACCAAATAGCACATGTAATACATTTTTACAGAGCAAAAATCCAGCACATTAGGATCTTCAGAAAAGATCGTAAGATCATAGATTTAAAACTGAAGGAGAACTTAGCAAAACCCCCTCATTTTAGAGATGAGGAAACAGAGACTCAAAGGAATGAAATAATAACTTCTCCAAGGTCACAGCAGTAAGTGTCAAATCCAGGATTTGAGCTCAGATCCTCTGACTATAAATTCAGGACTTTTGGGTTGGAACAGATTTTTAAAGAAAATTTCTAAATATATAGAATACTGTATTTGAAGTAGATACTCTTGCTAAAGATAGATGGATGGATAGACACATACACACAGACACAAACATACGTTTGTTCCCAAATGACCAGTTCTGTGACATCATTGGTCTAGAGATGAGTAAACTCCTTCTACCACTAACCAGAGTCACAAGCAAGTATGTGTGAGAGGTGAGATTTGAATTCTGGTCTTCCCCATTCTGAGGCCAGCTCTTTATTCGTTGAACCACTTGTTTTTCATAATAATATATCAGCAAATATTAAGTGTTTTTGGTGAATTAAATTATTTGTTAATATATGTATATAAATATATGCACATACGTCAATTTTATAAATGAATATATTATGTCAGATACACATAGATGATAGACACATTTCTATCATCTATGTGTATCTATGTATAGAGGTGTGTATGTATGTATATCTATATCTGTCTGTGTATCTACATATAGATACCTATCATCTATATGCATGTTACATAGATATATGTACATATATATGTATAGAGAGAGAGAAAGAGAGAGAGAGAGAGAGAAAAAGAGAGAGAGAGAGAGAAAGAAAGAGAAAGAGATAATTTATTAAGGGTTCACTATGTTTTAGGCACGTGCAAAAACAGGATATAGACAACAAATTATTGGTGGCCAAATGATGATTCTGAATCAGAGCAGAAAAGACTTCCCTAATAGATGCATTTTAACTAACTCTCCAAAGCTACTACCATAACTGTGCAAAGTGTGGGCCACATGTGCCTGAGTATGGGCCACACCCAGGGCCTGGTGTTTTGATGAGGAGAAGGATAAAGGATGTTAAGATTTGAAATGGAAGGTTCAGAGTTGGAAACAATTCTATTAATTGTGCTTTAGGAGGGTCAACTTTAGAATTACCAGCGCTCTGGGAGTTCTCAGGAAGGAACTTGCAAGTCTGGAGAAAACAAGACCCTCCAGTCACAGACAACATGACCTGCTAAAGCATCCCTGAGAGGACATGCCCTCTTCACAGCAGAAATCTGAGCCAGATCAATGAGTTTTATGCCTAAAACCTTGTCGCCCCAACCAGGCCATCCCTGATTCCTTTCCACAATAATAATGTGTTAATGACTTTGATAAGGGAGAGATACATATCATTAACACCTCTTAATTACCTTTCAGGCACCGGGAAAGCAGCTGCAGAATACACAAATAAAGGAGCCTAGGGAGGAAGTTACAGATAAAGTGGTCCCTCTGATTATTAATGTTATATTTTTTTGCCTCCATTAATTATCTGATTTTTTTTTAAAAAGGTGACCTGTCATTATCTAAGAAGTAAAATACATGTTTGTGGTTGGCTCTATTCTAGTCACAACTGTTTTGTTTATATATGTGATGATCATTTCCTTCAGGATAAATTTGTTGCAAGTGAAACCCACATTTATCTGCTTGCTAATTCTCAAAATAAAGAAACCAACTATATCAGCCTTCTTTTGTAAACACAATAAGGAGGCACAAGGGGCTACATTAAGGGCCATTGCCTACTACACAGTTGCCAAAGAATGCTAAATATTTATTTTTGCCAAATCTGTTTATTTCAAAGATCATAAGGGGTTTCATCATATGGATTTTAATACCATTAAATAAAATCCATCTCTTTTATGTGGAAGGATTAGGCCTGCTTTTCTTGGTGCCAGAGGGCAGAACCAGAGCTGTAGGGTAGAAGGAGCAAAGAGGCAGTTTTTGATTCTATATATAATGACATTTGTGCAAAACAAAATGAGCTTTATAGGAAGGTAGAAAGTATCCTGCCATAGGTCTCCAAGGCAGGGATGAGTGACAGGCTGTCAAGGATATTATGGAAGGCATTCTTGCTTTGGGTGGGGTCTGGACTAGATGACTTTGAGTATGCCTTCCCTTCTGCAATACTGTGGTTCTAATAATGCTTAATTTAAGTAGTTCTATATTCTATTTATAGAGTTCCTTCATCTAATATATACCTGAATACTTAACTGAATAATCACCAACTGTTCTTCTGCAGAAACTTAGGCCGTTAGCATATCTCCTGGCATGTGTGTGTGTGTGCATGTATGTATGTGCTCGTGCGCATTTGTCTGTCTTTTTTCCTAAATAAAAGGAGTAGTTATGGTACCTACTTATCAATTCATAGTTCCATCTCTCATGCCACTTCTATTGATTGGTAAATCACTATTGAATGGGAAATACCCAATACCCAGAAATCCTTTCCTGAGAACTTCTGTCCCTCAAAGGCTCTGTCTAGTGTCCATTGAAACATAGGGGATGGGTGACTTTTCCTTGTTAATCAATGTACTTTTACTCCCTCCAAGAGAGAGGCAATCATGTCCTTACTTCACTCCATTTTCCAAGAAGCTCTCTGGGAGTTCAAGGTCACCTGAACAGAATTCCCATTATCACTTCAGACTTCAGTTGTTGAGAAATCTCTTTATCTTAATATTATCTAACCCTCAAGTGAATTCTTTGTTAAGGCTATTAAACCCAAAGATGACAAAACTGCATCCCAATTCCCTGTTCACTGTTCTAATGTCATCACACATAATACTATGTAGGCTCCTGGGACACATTTCCCTACAGGATGGCAAAATTACTGCAGAAAAAAAAATAAAGGTGGATCATGAAACTATCCTACTGGGAGAATGAAAATATAGGCTATTTTGGCTTTATTTTCTTTATCAAAATAGTTAAAGGAAGTGGAACTATTCAATATGGAATGAGAAGGGATAAGATACAGGCCTTCAAACATTTGACAGGTTGTCATGGGGAAGAGAAGTTAAGCTTAATTCAGTAGAAATGCAAAAGGTAGAACTAGGACAATGCAGAGGAGTTATAAGGATGGATGCGCTAACTCATTATAAGGGAAAATTCGAACAACTCGGGCTACTCAAAATGTGAATGAATTGCTTCACAAAGAAGTAAGTTCTCTGTTACTAGAAGTGTGGAGGGATCTAATGGCCGTCCATCAGAGATGAGGTTGCGTGAATCAGGTTGGATGTTGGATTACATGACCTCTAGGGGCCCTTCCAATTAAAAGATTCTATGATTTATTGTTCTGTCATGTACAAAAGCCCTGTGTTGGGTAGAATACAAAAGAAACAAGTAAGATATGGTCCCTGCTCATTAGGAGCTTAGAAGTCTACATAAGAGTCCATGAAAACTTGAATTATAGTGATGTTATTACAAATGGAGAGAAGGGGACAGATGTAAAAAATGTTATAAAGATAGAATCAGTAAGACTTGGAAACTAGTTGGATGTGAGGTATGATGGAGAGGGAAGAGTCAAGTGTGATCCCAAACCTGCAAACTAGGGTAATTGAAAAGATGGTGATGCCCTTGACATAAATAGGGGAATAGGAAAGAGAAGGGAATAATCATTTATTAAGTATCTACTACATGCCAAATGCTGTCAAACACTTTACAAATATCTCATTTGATAATAGGAGAGCTAGGAAGAAGGTCACATTTTGGAAAAAGGGACATTGAGTTCTGGTTTTGGACATGTTGAGTTTGAGGAGCTTGTGGGACATTCAATGTGAAATGTCTAATAGGCAGTGGTAATATGGAACTGAAGCTCAGGATAGAAACTGGACTGAGATCTATAATTCTGTAGAATTATAAAAGCACCAAATGTAAGATTTGGAAAGGACCTTAGAGAACATCTCGTGCAACTCATAACTCAAGAGGAATCCTCACTGTAACATGCCTGTGTTCACTTAGCATCCACTTAACCTCCAAGGAGAAAGCTTTCCTCCCCAACCCCAATATTTCCAGGGAGTTCATTCCACTTTCTTCTCCCTGTCTTCTTAATTCTCTGACTTCATCATTCAACTGAAACTCTTCTTTCCAAAGGTATAAGTGGTTTCTTCATTACCAAATCTAAAAACCTTTTGCTGTCCTCATCTAGCCTCTTTGCAATCTATGACACCGTCATTAGCCCTCTTCTTGATATTCTTTTCTCTCTAGGTTTGGAGACACTACTATCTCCTAGTTCTACCTCCTAACTTTCAGATAGCTCCTTCCCCTTAGTCCAGCTGAATCTAAGTATTGTCCATTAACCATGGGTGTCCCACCCAAGACTCCGTCCTGGGCCCAATTCTCTTCTATATGATTTCTCTTGGTGATCTCGTCGGTTCCCGTGGATTTAATTATTATCTCTATGCTGATGATTCTTAGATCTACTTATCCAGCCTTAACCTCTTCCCTAACCTCTAGCCTCACATTTTCCACTGCTTATTGGTCATCTTGACCTGGAAGTTTTGTAGACATCTTCTGCTCAACATACCCCCAGACTTAACTCATTGTCTTCCTCTCTCTGTCACTCCAATTCCTCCCCTCTTTCTAACTTTCCCATTACTGTTGAGGGTTCTACTGTGTCTGCCTAGTCACCAAGATGACTTACAACCCAGTTGTCATCCTGTTCCTCATTCTTTCTCACCACTCCCCATTCAATCTGTTGCCAAGTCCTATCAATTCTACATTTACACTTGCGATATCTCTCACGTACAATACTTTCTCTTTTCTGACATCACCACCACCCTAGTATTGGCTCTCTGAGTTGGTCTTCCTACCTCAAGTCTTTGACACCCAGTTATCAAACTGATTTTCTTAAAGGACAGGTCTGACTATGGCATACCCCCATTTAAAAAGTTCCAGTGGCTCCCTATCACCTCTAGGATCAAATGCAAAATCCTCTATTTAAGCCCTTTATAATTTGACCCCTTTCCTGCATTTCTAGTCTTCTTACACTTTACTTTCCCCCACCCTTATCCTATAGGACTTAATAACACTAGCCTCCTTGCTTTTTCTGTACCAAGACAACCTACCCAACTATCATTTAAAAAAGCAATCCCTATGGAAGGGGTCTAGCACCCTTCCCAAACTAGCGCTAACTACCAACTCTCTTCAACTGAAGGGCAGGTAAGCCCAGGAAGGGAACAACAGTGTCCCATGCCTGCCCCCAGACCATCAGCCCACTTCCAGCTCAGCACCTATAGCCATTATTCAGAGAAACAACCCTTGTGATGTGAACTGCTAACTACTTCTACAGATTTTGTAGCCCTCTGCCTCTTCAGAAGACATAGCTACCAACAACCCAGAAAAGACTTTTACTACTAAAGACCTTGGCACCATCAAATGGTTCAACATCATCAGTGGATATTATTTTATCCATGGACATGACATTAAAGAAGGTGCATTACTATCTATTTTGGTGCTGTACCTAAAAGATTACTTTCTGGTGCCTTCTACCGGGTTTGTAGCTGAATCATCCTATATTTGTTTTCTCACCCAATGGAATGTGAGCTCCTTGAAAATGGAGACCATCTTACTTTTCCCAATATATCCCCAGTCCTTAAACAGTGCTTGGAACATAGCACTTAAAAAATGTCTTTTGCATTCAATCATTCGATGAATGGAACCATTTACTTGCATTGGATGGGACCATTCAGTGAGTTTCAGCGCCATGAAAGCCAGCTGGGAGGTTGGGGGAGTTAGAAGCAGAAGCTAAAAACTGTAGTAGCAAAGCCAAATTCCCTGTACAGTTTTCCACATGTCAGTAAGTTTGAACCAGACACTGCTTTCAATTTCCAGAGCTCAATTCAACTTAGCAAACACTTATTAAGTACTTACTGTTTGCAGAACACTGTCTGGGAGCTCACTCCTTGACTGTGATTTGACTACATTGTCTAGAAACTTCAGTGGACTAAGGCAGAGATCTGCTCCTTCAGTCCCAAATATTTGTAGCATTTCAGGACTAATTCCCATCTATGCTGACTTTCATGTGGGCATGTAGGACACAGCTTTTGAGAGCAGGGCTTCAACTCATAGCAAAAAAAGACAGGACATTAGAACATTTAGAGTGGTATCCACTGGAAGATATAGGCTCACTTAATTTCCCCCTCTATATCAAGGAAGTTTTATAAGTAGCGGTTAGTGCTTTCACCTTTTCAGAAAAGAATTACATATGACTGAAGAATTATGTAATGATTGTTGTCCCCAGAAACGAACCAGATTAAACCATAGATGTCTATTGTCATGACATGACTCCTACAGACTGAATCAGAGTAAAAACTGCTGCAAAACCACACCACCACACAACAAATTGCATGGTTTTAGTAAGGGGAATACTGTCATACAATAAATACCTTGCAAATTTTATGTTAATTGCTCAATCTGAATAAAATCAATTTTAATTAAGTTTATATATGCAAATCATTTCTAACTAGCCAATGTTTTCATACTTCATTATTAACTACATCTTTACATTTCATAGAAATGAGACATGATTTTTGAACTTTTTAGCACAAGAACATATAAAATGCGGGCTATTTAAAGCGCTTGTACATTATTTAAATAATACAAGATATTTCCAAGAAAACAAACAAAAATGACTTCTATATTTTAAAGTCTTCTTCATTCAGGAGTCAATGAAAAAATAATTCATCTGATGTATTGTTGTAATACAAACATTTATTTAAAGTAGAGAGAATCCACATAGGATCAATTAATGCTGAAACAAGATCAAGGGTCCCCTGAACAAGGCAAAGTCTTTGAAAAAATACTACTAGAGTCGATGCTGACCCTCCTGACAAACATTTAATGTCTCCTGTATGCTAGACACTGTCAGTGTCTGGGAATACAAGGGCAAAATGAAAAAAAGAAATCCCTGCCTTCAAGGAGCTTCCACTCTGACTCTTCTATTAAGAATAAGACTAAATACTGAGTATTCATGAACTTACCATTTTAAGTGGGATCATAGAACAACAGAATCTCATTGCTATATGGGATGTCAGAGGGCATCTACACTGTAATTTTACCCATTGAAGTTTCAATATGTCACAGGTTGGCATAAGAAATTAAATGGAAATTTTGGGAGAGTTTTGAGGATGCTGCAGATGATACACAAAAGTCAGCAGACAACACAAGAAAAAGTTTAGAAGCTCAGAAATGCATAAAACATATGTACAGTATTGTATAACATCAATTCAGACTTCTTCTCTAGCATGAAGAGGGCCAAAAATGTTTACGTGGATTTTCCGGGTCGTGGGGATGCCGCGACCCTAACCCCGACGATTTGTAAGGGATAACTGTAGTCTTATCTGTATCCATTACCATCTAAGGCACCTAACACCACTTTTGGATAGCACTGATTCCCAGGAAACTTTTTTTCTTCCATTGATCCTAAATCTCTCTCTCTCTCTCTCTATTATCAGTAAGACACAGGATAAAAATCACTGGATCTGGATTCAGAAGATCGAGGCTCATGTCCTGTGTCTGATGCATCTTGTTTGTGTGACTTTGGGCAAGTCACTTAATTTCCCTGGGCCTCAATTTCCTCATCTACACTATATACATATATGTAAATATTATATTACATATTACATATATTATATTAGAGAGTTAGACTAGATGGTTTCTGAGGTTCAGTTCTAGGCTTCTGATTCTATGACCTTTCTTATGAAAGTCCAATATGGTCAAAAGTTGTGGTTGTTTGAACCTTCTGGTTGTTTGAATTCTTGATAAGTGAGAGTTATTGTACAATATTGCACTCACCAATACCTTGACCCAGCTCTACTTCTTGTCTTCTATTCCCTTCATTGTTCCTTTGAGAGTGAGGCAACTAAAATTTTTTGACCCAAGATTTTGTGATTAAAATTTTTTTTCTGGGGCATCTCGGATTGCTTCTTAAACACAGACAGGAAGAGATGTTCTATTTAACTTATAGTCTTCTAGATGCAGGCAAAAACAAAGCTACACTTGGATGCAAACATAAATTAGGCAGTGATTGGAAAAAAGAAAATTATCCCAATTTAGAAACCACTTAACAAAGACCAGGTTTGGTCTGTAAGTACTGTGCTGCATCATTAAATCACAGGAGAGGAACAATATATTAGAAAACTTCATTACATTTCATAGACCTCATGTCCTACTTTAAAGCAGTAATCAATTTTTGAAGTAAAAAAAAACCTAGAAAAAGTTAAAAAGCTGAAATAATACAAGATGAAAGTTTAAGTCTCCATACTTTCAGCCTCACCCCTATACTACTTACTTCTATTTGTGGTGTTTAGAACCATAAATAGAGCTTTAGTGGAGAAGGATGGTCATCAATAGTATTTCTTTTCATTTCTTGCCCATATGTAGTTCTTACACAAGTTCATGAATGGTCCAAACCATCAGTTTATTGAGAATATACATATACATACATACATACATATATATATATATATATATATATATATACACACACACACACACATATGTATGCATACATACAGACACACATGAATATATATACACATACACGCACGCACACACATATGTATGCATACATATAGACACACATGAATATATATATATATATATACATACACACACACACACAATGTGTACATATATATTTGTCCCAAGTTTAAACCATGGAGTCGTCCTAGAATATGACCTCTCCCACACCTCACATATCCATTCAGTTGCCAAGTCTCGTGGATTCACTCTCCACACTTTTCCCATATGTTAATTAATCAACAGATCAAAGAGAGGCGTAGTGCCAGGATCTAGGGATACAAAAACAGAAGCAGAACTGCCTCTACCTTCAAAAAGCTTCTATTCAATTTGAAGGATACAAAAGAGCAAGATGTATTTAAAAATATGTACAAGGTAGTTTAGGGGAGAAGGCATAAGTGGCTAATCAAGAAAGGTTTCATATAGAATGAAAGTAGTAGTTGAACCTTGAGGCAAACTAGAGATTCTAAGATTTTGAAGAGAGGAGGGCACTCCAGGCATGGGGGACAGCCAGTGCAAAGGTATGGAGAGGGGATATGAAATGATATGTGGCTGGTCTCCATGCCTGGAATGCATGTCCTCCTCCTCTGTTTCTAATATTTTATATTCCTCAAAACAAAATTTACTTTTCTTTGATTATATATATATATATATATATATATATATATATATATATGTACATATACAAGTATGTATGTGTATATAAATGTGCGAGTGTATGTGTATATATAATATATACATACACACATAATATATACATATATACATATAATACACACATACACATATACATGTGTATATATATTATATATATACATGTGACTGAGTAAATCACTTCTACAATGTAGAAGTAGCATGATATAGTATAATTCAAATAGAAACAGATACCTGCGGGTCATGTATTGAATTTTAAAAATCACAAATTAACGTTATGTTGTAATGTATATTTCGCCTTTTTTTTTTTTGGAGGGCAGTTGGGGTTAAGTGACTTGCCCAAGGTCATGTGGCTAGTTTGTGTGTTAAGTGTCTAAGGCCAGAATTGAACTCAGGTCCTCCTGACTCCAGGGTGGGTGTTCTATTCACTGTGGCACCTAGCCACTCCTGTTGTAATGTATTTTTAAATTTATTTTGCTAAATATTTCCCAATTGCTTTTTAAACTGGTTCAGGCTGCTGCTATTTCTAATGTAGCAGATAGTGAATTGACCTTGCAAATAGAATGATCTGACACATATTGTCATGTGACTCTGAGCAAATCACTTACCCTTTCAGTGCACCAGGTTTCATTTTTTTTTATTCTATTACAAAACTCATTCTGAGTAGAAGATAAAATGAGGATATAATAATTAGGCAGACTTTTTCCTATTGTCAATGATCATTTTTCCATCCACTCAGAGCTATGTTCTTACCTATTCTTCAATCATCTCAAGTTGTAAGTTGTAGAGAAGGTGCCAGCCTACATTGAGAGAGGGAATTTCCTTGCCTGAGAGTTCTTTTTATTGATGATATTGCTGGTACTGTCCCTATCCCTTTGGAGAGAGAGAGGGAAAGAGAAAGGGAGAGGAAAAGAGATCTACATGCATATATACTGTATATGTCAGTTATACTAATTAGCTAATTTAAGCCTAGGGACAATATGATGATCCTTAAAGTCCATGAAGTTTCCTCTTCTTTAACTTTAGGAAACATATCTGTGGTTGAGGCAAAATATACTTTATTAGAAATGCTTGAGTAATGAAATAGCTGATTATATTATGGTATCTGTGAACAGATGGACACTGGAAGGAGAAAGTGGGGCAAGAGTTGACCTTAAGACTTACCTCATCCCACATCTTCTTTTCTGAGATGCCTTTAGAGCTGATGACCCTCCTCCATATCTCCCTTCTTTCCCATAGTTTGGTCTAACCTTTGTCCCTGGGAAAATTGGGGCTGGAATGTGATGCTTTCTCTATCCTCTTGAGTGACTCCAGTTCTCTAACTAGATAATTGGTAGACAATTCCTAGGGCATGGCCAAATTTTCTCGACTTATCTGAACATGATTCTTGCACAACATAACTACATTTTGTAGAACTTTTCCATACTTAGTCTAAGGCAGTGGTTCTCAACCTGTGGGTCCTGACCCCTTTGGGGGTCAAACGACCCTTTCACAGGTGTTGCCTAAGACCATCAGAAAACACATATTTCCGATGGTCTTGGGAATTGAGACACCACTCCTCTATCTGTCTCCAGGCAGGTCCGCCCACATGTAGACATACCTACACACAAGTATTAAAGGGTCGCAGCATTAGGAAGGTTGAGAACCACTGGTCTAAGGCCTACAAATGTGATTGATTGGGTATCTTATTACTTAATTTAAGAGGGGTGACAGTGAGTAAATTAATACTTAATATATGTACATATATACACATGTGTATGCATATATACACACACATATACGTGACATATACAAATATGGATTTAGGTATGGATATATGTTCATTTCTCCATTATTTTATACATTTATGTTACCTTATCAGATACATATGTATATATATATATATGTGTATCTATGCATATATATATTTTCCTTCAATTGAATTCATTTAACAAATGCTTATTGGATGACTGATTGATTACTCTGATGAATGCTAAGAATGCCAGTTTGGTCAGATTGTAATATACATGAAGGGGAGTTATATGTAAGAAAGCTGTAAAGGTCGATTTTTTAAAGGTGATTAAGGATTGTAAATGCAAAACAGAGTTACTCATATTTGATCATATGGTAGAGTAAATAGAGTGCCACTGGAGATTGCTGAGTAGTAGAGTGGCATGGTCAGACTTTGTTCCTTAGGAGAATTACTTTGACAGCTGTGCAAAGGACAGATTTGAGAGAAAATAAACATGACACAGGAAGATCAGTTAGGAGACTATTACAATTGTCCAGGCTAAAGGTGATGAGGGTCTGAAGGAGAGAAATGGCTACGTGAGTGGAAAGATGGGAACATTTTCAAAGACAATAAAGAGATCAATATTCCAAGATTTGGTCACTGACTGAATAGAAGTGAATGAGAGAGAGGTCAAAGACAGCACTGAGCTCATGAACCCACATGAATAGAAGGTTGGTGAAGTCTTCTACAGAAATAAGGAAATTTGGAACAAGGTGTGGCTTAGGGGGCAAATGTTTTTGTTTTGGATATGCTCAGGCTGCTGACATTTCTGTTGTAGCAGATAGGGAATTGGCCTTGAAACTAGGATGATCTGACACACATTGGTCATGTGACTCTGACTAAATCACTTAACCTTTCAGTGCACCAGGTATTGTTTTGGATATGTTGAGTTCGAGATATTTTGGAAATGTCCCATAGGAAGGTAATGATGTATGTCTGGAATTCAGGAAAAAGACTAGAATTGGATATAGAGAGTTATTTCCTCTCCACTCATAGAGCTACAACCCTACTTCCTGCTCCCCTCACTTCTTTCCTAAACATTGTATAACTTCCTAATTAGTCTCCCTTACTTACATATCTCTCCTCTCAAACTGTCCTCTACACTACTGCTAAGGTAATATTCCTAAACCATAGGCCTAGTTATTGTCACTCCCTTGCTCAAAAGGCTTCAGTGGTCACCTATTGTCTCTCGGATCAAATACAAACTCCTCGGTTTAACATTTAAAGCCCTACACAACCCCTTTACCTTCCAAAGCTTATTATGAATTATTTCTCTTCACCCAACCCTAAGGTCCTTTTCAGATGTAAAAAAAAAAACTTGGTCTCTGTCTCTATTCCTCTGTCTGTCTGTCTGTCTGTATCTGTCTGTCTGTCTCTCATTCACTCACTTTCCACTCCAATATATTAAATGTAATGCCACCTGCTCTCTTCCAAACTAACATGGGCACAAAGGCTATTAGTACCTTAAGGGTGATGGTGACCGGGACGACAGTCTGGAAATCTGCATGAGTTCC
This sequence comes from Pseudochirops cupreus, assembly GCA_028627135.1. Taxonomy (NCBI): domain Eukaryota; kingdom Metazoa; phylum Chordata; class Mammalia; order Diprotodontia; family Pseudocheiridae; genus Pseudochirops; species Pseudochirops cupreus. The sequence goes on along the minus strand of CM053580.1, from coordinate 438,739,182 downwards.
ATTATGACTTCAAAGAATTTTGCAATCTCTCTACTCGTATTCTTGTATCTTTTTTTTTTTTTTAATCCATCTGGTCATCAGCATAAAAGGCAGCATGATAAGGTAACCAGAGGGCTAACCGTGGAGTGAGGAAGACCTGAATTCAGTTTCTAACTCTGACACCTGCTGGCTATGGGATCCTGTCAGCAGAGGACTTCACCAAAGAGTTCACTGAAAAAAACAGAACTCATTTGTCATAAGTTCCCTAGCTCTACCTTCCAAATTATCTCAGCCACAGAGTCTATTTTCTCTTCCTTTGCTATAGTCTCACAGGAACAGAAATCCTCACAAGTGACAACCCCTCTGGTTGTGCCCTTAATTCTACCCCCTACTATCTCCTCTGGAAGATTGTCCTTCCAATCATTTCCATTTCATTCCTAATTTACACTTCTAGCCACTGGATGCTTCCCTGCTTCTTACAAACATGTCCATATTTCCCCTGATTTCTTGAAAACCTTCACTTACTTCCACTCCTGCAAATTATATTCCCCTTTCTCTTCTCTTTTACACACAAATTCTTATTCTATATCCATTGCTTCCATTTCCCCACGTTCCACTGATTTCTTAGCTCCTTGCATACTGACTTTCCACCTCATTGATCAACTGAAACTGTTCTGTACATACTTACTGATGATCTATATTAACAATAAAATCTGAGGGTTTTAACTCAGTCTATTTCCTGTAGCTTTTGTTGACCACTCCATTTTCCTAGAAAATCTCTGTCTTTGGATTTTTGTGGCACTGCTTTCATCTGGTTTTCATGAAGCTGTTTGACCTCTTTTTAAGGGTTTTGCTACATCATCCTTGTTCTGCTGCCCAGGACTCTATCCTGGGCCCTCTTCTCACTTGACACTTTCTCTCTCTCTCTCTCTCTCTTTCTTATCTCATCAGCTCTCAAAAGTTCAACTATATGCTCTATGCATATTAATTCCAAGTTTATATGACCAGCCCCAATCTCTTTTGTAAGCTACATTCCTATGTCATCAATTGTCTATCAGACATTCAACTAGATGATTCACAGGTATCTCATATTTAGCATGTCTGACCAAAGAACTTATTATAGTCTTCAAAGCCTTTCCTAACTTCCCTATTTCTATTAGGGGTATCACCGTGCTTCCAGGCACTCTAGGTTGACAGCCACAGTGATTGTTTACTCTGCCAGGTCTTATTAACTTTACCTGTACAATAAATTTCTCATCCATCCCCATCATTCTATAGAAACAAGTTTAATTCAGGACCTCATCACCTCTCACTTAATTTATTGCCATAGTTTCCTAATTGGTTGCCCAGCCTCAACAATATTTTTTTAAATCCACTATCACCACATTGGATTTATACTAGAGGGGTAAGGATGTTTCAAAATTAGGAAGATTATTAAAATAACCGGTCATATTAAAAACAAAACTATCCAAAGGTAATGATTGTATTGATAGATGCAAAAAAGTCTGCCACAATCATTTATGTAAAACACCACCAAGAAACTAGAAAGCACTGGTAGAGAAGAATCATTTTTTTTATATAATAAAAGTATCCCTTTTTTGGCCAAAGCCAAAAGCTAGCATGATTTGCAATGAGAAAACACTTGAAGTTTTCCTGATAAATCTAAAAATAAAGCAAGGACACTTCCGTTCCCTGTTGCTATTTAACATCTCTAGAAATGATTATAATAGCAGAAAGACAAGAGAAACTTTGTAACTTTAAAAGGAACAGCAAGTTGTACATAATAGATTTGCAGTGTTGTATATATAATAATTTTTTTTATTATACTGTGTTATGGAAATGCTTGTTTTATTCCATAAATTAAAAACGAAGTAAATAAAAATTTGGAAAAAGAAATGGTGAGCTTAGGTCAGCTTAATCAACTGATGAAAATCACAGACATACTAATGTCATACAACATAGAATTCAGCATACAGAGAAATCAACAATAAAGTACTTATACAGATGGATAAAAGGACAAGAGAAAGATGTAAAGGCATCAGCTTAGGAAAAGAAGAAACAAAAGGATCTCTATTGGCAGCCAACATAATAAGTTACTTAGAAAATACCAGAAATTCAGCAAAGACACTAAGGCAAACAGCCAACGGCTTCAGCAAAAGACCAAGATACAACGAGAAATATACTAAAATCAAGAGCATTCCTCTAGTGCAGTTTTAAAAATTAGGAAAAAATAATGGGGGAGGTGATATCTCATTTAAGATAACTACAAACTGCATAAAATATCTGGGATTTAATCTACCCAGTTGTCCTCATTATCTAAATACAATTCCAAATGAATGTTAAAGAAATAAAAAAAATAGGTGGAAGGATATCAATTGCTCATCATTAGGCTATTACAACAAAACAGAAATGATGATATAAACTGAATTAATTTATATATTTCAATTGTACTACCAAAGAGATACTTTATTAAGTTTAACAAAATATTGAAATTTATTTGGAGAAATAGAAGTTCTAGAGCTTCAAGTGAAGTAAGGAAAAAGAGAAACTAGCACTTCTGGATCTCAAATTACAGTATAAAGCAGTAGTCATAAAAACTATATGGTATTGGATCAAAGCTGGTCAATGGGCAGATTTTGTTGTTGTTCAGCCCTTTTCAGTTGCATCCAACTTTTTGTCACCCCATATGGAGTTTTCTTGGCAAAGACACTGGAGTGGTTTGCCATTTCCTTCTCCAACCCATTTTACAGATGAGGAAGCTGAGGCAGACAGGGGTAAACAGTTAAATGACTTGCTCTGGTTCACCCAGGCCAAATTTGAACTCAGAAAGATGAGTCTTCCTGGCTCCAGTCCCAGCACTTTATCCATCGTGTGGCCTAGCTTCCCCAAAAAACTTATTGAGGACCTTGCAAATGACTTTTTAAGTCTAGGTTACATTTACTGATATTTATTGCATTAAAAATTCAAACTGATAATTAAAAAAAACATTTATTGATTCATTTTAAATAAGCATAAACACATTATATGTGAACATAAACAATGTTTTTATTAAAATAATCACATTTTCCAAAGCAAAAACACAGTGAAAAGAGTAGCATTGTTTGTCATATATTTGTGAACTGCTTTTATATCTGACTTAATAGAAGAAAACCATATTCCCATAGTAGCTTTTGCATTCAATCTGTTGCTATATATTGTTTTGGTTGAAGTATATGAAGAAAATTCAGCCTTGCAGAAACATATAGTTGGAAAAGGGAGGAATATTTTAATAAGCAAATGACATCTTAGTATTACTATGAAAAGAATTTTGACCTCCCTAACTTGCAGGAGTTCACATACCACCACCCTTTGAAAACCTCTGACAAGTCAGCAAACCTTGTACTCAGAAAGACTTGTTTTCAAGTCCTGCTTTTAACATAAACTGACTGAATCTGGGCAAGTTAAATGACCTCTCAGTCCCCCAGACAACTCTCTGGAACTATAAGTGACAGAAGAATTGCTGATATATATTGGTAGAGGGGTTTTTTATACTGGGAGTTCTCCATGCCCATAAAACCTGGATTTAATATAGATAGGTAGATAGATAGGTAAGTGAGAGAGGGAGGGAGGGAAGGAGAGAGAGAGGAAGGGAGGGAGGGAAGGAGGGGGAGAGGGAAGGAGGGAGGGAGGGAGAGAGAGAGAGTAAGGCAGAGATAGAGAGACAGAGTGGGGAGAGAGAGACAGAGAAGGGGGGGAGAAGGAGAGAGAAGAGATGGAGAGACAAAGAAGAGAGAGACAGAGACACAGAGTCTAACACAGTACTCTAAAACACTAAAACTACAGGAAAGGATTTCAGATTTTGGTGTCTTCTGCCACTGATTCTATGGTACCATCAAATACTCAAATGGATCTGGGATCCAGCTGATGTGGTTGCACATCCCAACCCATCCTGCCTGACCACCACCCCGGGTGACTCTTGTCCACATTCTCCCATAAGTGTGCTCCAGGGAGTCCATCTGTGGCCTGGGGGTCTGCCTCACTTCTCTTGACATCTTGAGAATATCAGTGGAGCACTAGAGCTGTCCTCTTCTTATGTCTCACCCTAGTGTGGGACCATCCCTATTTCTTTTCACTTCCTACATTTCCCTGAGGGCATCTTCTCCCTTTCCCCCCCCAAGTTCCTCATTGGTTACATGCTGCAGCCTGTTCCCATGCACCTCTTTGTTGCCACCTGTAATGTTCATTTTTAACTCTTAAGAAATTTGTGTTTCATACCTCACAGTCATACAGCAACGATGGAAGAATATTGGTATTAAAAAGATGGGTCTTTGTTTCCTGGAGAAACTTGGGGTCACTCATCACAATTTCTTGTAGGCCATCCAGTCTATATAGCTTATCCACCAATAGATACATCTGGAACAGATAGTAAGTAATGTGGAACTCAGGCCCATAAGTATTAGGGCTTTAATCAGGATTCCTCACTAAAAAGGTGCTTTCTGTGGGACTCTGCAGCCCAATAAAGAACTGGCAGTCTTGCCTGTATGTGAAAAGGGGAAAATTCTCAGCAATTCCCCTGGTGCTAAGAGCCCACAGAGTCCGCTGCCCTGACCACCTCACTGGTGATTACAGCTACTGACTATGCTCCAAATCAGGGCTATTTTCTGGGGAAAACAGCTTGCCCCTCATACTAGGCTTCTCTTGACAGCTAGGAGAAGGTGTTTCCACTGAGATGTGTGGTGACACATGGCAGCTTGGCAGAATTAGCAGGGTTATCCCCTAGTTAAAAGAATATTCTACCTCTTCCCTGAAATGTTACTAATTAGCTGTTAACGCATGACATTTTCACACTCACTTCAGTGTAAGGAAGGGTCTTAACAATTCCCTCTTCAATGCATGCATGAAATGCTAACAACAAAGAAGCCAAGAATGAATGGCGATTTACACATCTGTCCTCCTGTGGACTGCTACTTGGTAGTGAATTTATTATGCATATGTCCGCTCTATTCATATATATGTATGTATATATATTCACACACACTCATGCATAGTGTACTTTAATTGAATTATATACAACATAGGATCATAGATACTTGTAACACCATAAAGGTCATCTAGTCCAATTTTATAGATGAGGAAACTGAATTAAGTGGAAGAGCTAGAATTGGAACCCACGTCCTCTGTCTCCAAATTTACCATGCCATGCATGCATACCTAGGCCATGTACCAGTATACAGTATCTCATTTAAGAATCAACCACAGTACTATATCCATTATGATGAACAAGTGAGTGAATAGGAAGGAGGCATATTTTTAAAAAAACAAAATACCACATGATTTTCAGATGGTTCAGAGGGGTAAAAAGAGACAGCTGGAAATATCATTTAGCCTTTGGTTTTCTTATCTGTAAAATGAGAGAACTGAATTAGATCAGCAGTTCATAAAGTGTAGTCCATGGACTCCTGGGGATCCCCAACCCATTTTGGAGGTCCACAAGTTCAAAATTATTTTTATCATGATACAAACACATCTTTTACCTATTAAAATACTTAGTCTTTTCCAACTGCATGTCTGTATAAGGCCAGATTTGCTTCATATGCTTCAACCAAAATAACATCGCAACAGATTGAACATAGAAACAGATATGAGAATCTAGTTATCTTCTATTAAGCCAGACATTAAAGAGATATGCAAAAGATGTGTGAAACAATGCTACTCTTCTTGCTATTCTTTTGCTTTGGAAAATATAGTAATTTTTCATTAAAATGTTACGTTAAAGTATTTACCTTAACATGGGTTTACAAATATTATTTTAAATGATTAGTAAATAAATATGTTTAATATTAATGGTTTTAATTTCTAATATGATATTGATAATCCACATAAACAAATGCTCTTGGGAGGGGGTCCTCAATAAATTTTAAGAGTAAAGAAGTCTTGAGACCAAAAAAGTTTGAGAATCACTGGTGTAGATGATCTCTCAAGTTCCTTTCAGGCCTAACATCCTATAATTCCCTAACAGGCAAATGAGTCAACTAATGAAATGGAGATAAGAAGCCTTCCCACTAATTTAGTGATGAGGAAAAGAATGGAGACACCTTTTTCTATTTGAAAATGCTTGAAAACATACACATATAATGAGCAAATGATCACCTAGTACAATAGTTACTTGGGGTCTATATAGTTCCATCTCTGCCACTAATTAGCTACATGAGTTTGGTCAGATTTATTAACATTGCTAGACCTCAGAGTCCATATTTATTAAATGAGAAATAGTGAATTAGATTTCTGTAAGACCCTTCCGGGTTTAAATTTCTTCAGCCCTCTGCTTCTAATCTCATAAATTGACTGGAAGAGGGCACTGACTTCAAAAACTTGAATCCAAAGGAGAAAAGAAACAGAAAGAAGGATTTTGTGAATGGCTAGATCAGATAGAAGAAGTTTGAAATTTACTTTTGTCTAGGTTGGGAACTTTTCTGAAAATTAGAAGTAAAAGAATTATTACCATCATTAAAAGATCAGAAGCTCATCATTAGTAGGTTAGCCACGACCCATGAAAGATGAAAATGTAATACAGACCTAGGTTTCACATAACCTCCTTGTTCTCCTGCAATGATTGTAGCAGAGGGATATTAAAGGGTGAGAAAGATTTCTAAAAACCAGTTGTTGTTGTTTTTTGTCATTTTGTAACAAATAAAATGATAAATGTAATAAATGAAATAATAAATGAAATGTGTAATGGGAATGGGAATTTGAAGATCTTCCCTGCCCCTTAATAGGCTGAATATAATCACATGGAGCCTCTGGTGGGAGGAGTTTGCTGAATGGGTGGAGCAGAGCCCAGAGGAAGCTGAGAGTTACAGCAGTTAGAGCTGGAGAGAAGAAAGGACATAGGTAAGGAGACAGCTAGGTATGGTGTGGCTCCCTGCTGTGTTATGGCATATTAACTTCTTTGTTGCTATGATGGATTCAATTTTCTGGTGTTGTGACTTGTATCTTTCTGGTTTGGGGATATAGTTTTGTGGTGTTTGAATAAATGTTTTGCTTCTTTCTTCTATATGGAAAGTCTGTTATATTTTGCTATTCAGAACTATGCCAGCATATTCATAGTCATCATTAGTGCTGTGAATATCTTTGGTGATACAGTATGACATTGTGGCTAAATGTAAGGACAACTCAGAACATCTTCTTGGAGGGACAAACATGTAAGTTGGCTTCCTGGAAAAGATTGAAGTTGAAATTGATCATCTGAGAGCCACCTGCTTTGGCAGATCAATTCCTTTCAATAAACATTTATTAAGTGTATGCTATCTGCCAGGCACTGTGCTAAATGCTGGGGATTACAAAAAGAGGCAAAAGTCAGTTCACACCCTTGAGGAGCTTACAATCTAATGGGGGAGATAACACACAAACAAATATAGACAAAGCAAGCTCTATACAGGATAAATAGGAATTAATTAAAAGAGGGAAAACACTAGATTTTAGAAGAATTAAGGAAGATTTCCTGTAGAAGTGGGACTTTCGATCAAGAATAACAATAGCTCACATTTCTTTGGCTCTTAAAGGTTTACAAAATTTTTCTCTCACAACAGCCTTGTCAGACAAGTAGAGTGGCTGTTATCTCAGTTTTCCAGAAGAAAAATATTAAAGCCCAGAGAGGTTGTCATTTGATCACAAATCATATAGATAATAACTTATAGCAGCCAGAGTTTGAACCAGGCTCTTCTAGTGCCAAAACCAATGGCATTCCTGTTAGATAATGCATGAACAGTGTGGTGGAGTGCAACAGACTTGGCGTCTGGAGAGCCTGCTATTTGCTAGCCACGTAACATTATACAAGTCACAATTTCTCTGAACATCAGTTTTCAGACCCCCAAATGGAGGTCACAACACTTGCACTGCCCACCTCTCAGAGCCATTGTGAGAGAAACTCTTGGTAAAGTGTTATATACAAGTTCTTCTTTTCACTCTCCTTCCCAGCAGAGAAGATACCAAATTGGTCAATTAATTTCCAATAAAGTGTTAGTAGCTTAATATCCCTCCTAAAAGTATTTTAAATTTACAAGAGGGCCCTAGAGAAGAGGTCAACCCTGAAACTGTCTGAAACTGACTGAATCACAAATATCCGAGTTTCAGGCATCAATGGGCAGAGATTTTAGAGGAAGTGAAATTGGTTATTGGAAATTGGTGAAATTGGAAATCTTGAAATCTCATCAGATAACCAACAACTTACTTAAGAGAATGAGTGAATTAAGGTTCAGAGACGAAACACAGAGCCATTGAACTAGAGAATGTTAGCTGGAGGGACCCTTAGAAAGCATGTCCTCTAACCCCATTTTACAAGTGAGGAAACTGAGTCCTTTGCTTTATTTAAAGTCTCAAAGGTAGTTAGTTCTCACTAGCTGCAGGCACCTAGTCAGTGATAAGCAGGCTCATCTCTGTGGGACTAGGATTATGTTGTAGTTTGGGAAGTTTAAGCTTCAGTCCACAGTTTCCAACTGTCTGGGTACCATTGGAGAATTTAAGAAAGAGGACTGTGGCTCACCTCAAATTCCCATTTTAAAAATCCAACGTGAATGGTGACAAAACAATATAACAGTGCATTTCATTTCTGATTGTTAAGTTGCTGTTTGCTAGAAATATTCTACAGATTGACTAAAGGATAAAGTTGCTTTGGTCTAATTTACATTTGAACTTATCTATGTTTCCAGGCAACATTATTATACTGGATAATTATGGCTACATCCCTTGGAGTCGCTCATGATCTGGTAGGTGAGATGGATAAGAGAGCCAATTTCTGTTTTGTTCTGGCCAGTATCACAGCCTATTACATACAGCTTGGGAATAAAATCCATTTTTAATGCACCATTTGATAAGAACACTTAACCTCAATACGTGCTGTAATTAGAGAGATAATTAGAACTTCACTAGAACCTCTTAAGACTAAGAATACATTTTAAATTCACCTAGAATAAAAATTTCATTATCTAAGACCAATCCAAGTTATTTTTTTCTCCCAGCTTTACCTTTATTCCTTTCCTCCCCCCTCCAACCTTTTGCACTCTAATAAATGTAGAAAGACAAGAATTTTATAGGTAGAACATATCACAGAAGGCTAATGGGTTCAACATAAAATTGCTTTATACTGATTTGAAAGAAAAAAAAAACACCTTAATTTTGAATGAGCTTTAGAGGCAGAGTATGAAGAGTACTAAGCGCAAGTCATGTATGCAGAAAAAAAATTTGCTCTTGCGTGAATTCACTCTTAAAATGTTAATATATGCATAAGAAAATTGTGTTCCTTAATCTCTGAAGAAACACTTATCACTAAGAACCTCTTAATTCTTTTCCTGTGCTTGATTTATTAGCTTATGAAATTATGTTAATAGCTTGCATGTTAATGGTTTGCAAGCTCAAATGATCTGATTTTAATAATGAAGTAATTTATGCGATAAATGCAATCAGCAGCCAGGAATCTCACTTAACAGCACACATTGGTGATTACTCAATGCAAAAACAAGTGACAGGCAGTATGGTGCCTCCGATGTGCCACTGAGTCTAGGGGAGATGGTATACTGCCAAGGGGGAGTGGTACACTGCCTCTCTCAATTGCATAGACTGGTGAAGGCTGCCACCAGCCATTACCTTACAAGGTGTCAGATGACACCTTTACTGCAGAGTAAGACTACACATCATGTTTGTCCATAGCAAGAAATATTTGTTGCTTTTTAGAGACAAATAATGTTCTTGAAGGAAAGGACGTGGTAATAGAGAAAATAAAGGTCCCAGGAACATAAAGCAGATCCTTTACAAACTGCTAGATTATGAAAGAATTATTAGGAGATGGGGCTTTGACACAGAGGAAAGATTAGATCCTTCCAAAGGAAAATAATACATATGGTTACAAAATCCACAATTCAATTTCACCATTCAACAATTTACTTTTTTTGCATGGGGGAGGAAAAAGGGAGAAAAGGGTTTGGAACTGCAACTTCATTTGTATACGGAAACTTCCTTGTAAGGAACTGCCATCTACCAATAAAGGTTTGCACTTTCCCTACAACTAACAGTCTTAGAGAGGTTAAGTGACTTGCCCAGGTTCATATGGCCAGGGTATGTCAGATCTTCCTCTTTAACATACATCTTCAAGGTTCCAAGTTCAGCTCTTTAGCCACCCTACCATATTGCCCCTCAACAAACATTTTCTTTTTAAAAAAAAAGCAAAAACCTTAGTGAAGCTGTGAATTGGTCCAATTGTTCTGAAACTCAACTGGAATTGTAAATCAGTCAGCAAACATTGATTAGTTGCCTGCTGTGTGCCAGGAACTGCTCTCAGTTTTGGGAATACAAATGTACGGAATGAAATGATCCTAACTCTCAAGAACTTTGTCATCTAATTAGGAACTTACTTAGTGGTTCATACCTCTCAATATAGTGACCCCATTTCAAGACCAATGACAGAAAGTTCCCATATAGAGCAATATATTCATAGTGGCCATTTTTTTGTAGTAGCAAAAAATTGTAATCAAAGTGGATGCCCCTTGATTGGGCAATAACTGGACAAACTATAGTATATTGATGTAATAAACTATTATTCTTCCACATGAAATGAAAAAGATGAAGAATTCAAAGAAACATAGGAAGATTTATATAAACTGATACAAAGTGAAAAAAGTAAATCCAGGAAAATAATATATATAAGGACTAGGGTAAAGCAAATGAAAACAATATGAAAAGGTAGCAGAATTCAGATTAAATTATTAAAGGTGAATCCAGAGGATTGATGAAATTCACTTCTCTCCTCTCAGCAGAGAGGTGGTGGACTAAAGTGCAATGTTGAACATGTAATCAAAGGTGCCACTTTGGTTAGTTTTGTTAAACTGGTTTTCTTTGTTATAAGAGATAACTCTACAGAAGTGGGACAGAGTTAGTGGGAAATGACTAGTTTAAAACTCATTCACAAAAGATTAAATTAAAAAAAATTCTTCTCTTTTGTATTGTCCTCTTAGCTTTAGAATGTAGTTTCTTGAGGAGAAGGGAGGGAAGTAGTATATGTATTATCATCCCCACCTCCTTTTTTTGTTTGTTTACAGATGTGGAAATTGAGGTTCAAAGAGTTATCCAAGGTCACAGAGCTAGCTAGCAAAGGTTTGAGCCAGTATCTGAACCCATGGCTCATGACCCCAGATTGATCATTCTTTCCATACTACTTCACTAAAGACCGGTTATATGTTAGGATGGGGGACGGGGGAGGGTGGTATGATGGAAAACGCCTAGGAGTCAGGAAGCATGAGAGTTCAAATCCCATCTCTGACCCTTATAAACTATGTGACTGTGGGCAAGTTACTTATCATTACTCAAAAGCAGTTTCCTCATCTTAAAGTTGTAATCATAACAATAATAATAACAGGGGTGGCTAGGTGGCGCAGTGAATAGAGCACTGGTCCTGGAGCCAGGAGGACCTGAGTTCAAAGCCAACCTCAGACACTTACTTACTAGCTGTGTGACCTTGGGCAAGTCACTTAACCCCAATTGCCTTACCTCCCCCTCTCCAAAAAGCAAAAACAAACCATAATAATAACAACAACAACAACAGCCAATACTCAGGGTGGTGGTAAGGTTCTTGAATGGACTTTAGAGGCCATTGAGTCCAACTCCTGTATTTGACAGTGGGAGAAACAGGACCAGAGAGCTTCAGAGGTTTACGGGTTTAGAACTAGAAAGAACCTTAGAGGCCATCAAACAAAAACTCTTTCATTTTAAAGATGAAGAAGCGGAGGCAGATAACCACAGGGAAGTAAAATGATTCACCCAGGGTCACACAGATCATAAGTGATGGGAAGGATTCGGCCAAGGTCTTCCTGACTCCAGGGCCACGGTTCTATCCATTGGGCCACCTTGCTGTCAAGTGCTTTGTCCTCAGTGCAGGCAAAATGATGTAGGTTGAATGCTTTACAAATATGAAAGCATTCTGTAGGTACCAGCTGTTTTTCATTTTAGTAGTGAGCATTTGTACAGCCCTTGAAGGTTTGCAAAATGTTGTGTAAATATGATCTCATTTTAGTCTCACTACAACCCTGAGAGGTAGGTGTTATCATTATCTCCATTTTATAGATGAAGAAACTGAGGCAGAAACAAGTTAAGTGACTTACCCAAGGTCATACAGTGTCTGAAGCTGGATTTGAACTTAAGACTTCTAGACTCCAGGTCCAACAATGTATTGTGCCAACTAGCTGACTCCTAATTTTTGTTTAAGACAAGAGTTCCTGCCCTCAAAATGCATACAAGGGGATAATGATATGTATACAAATTAGTATGACACCCAATAGAAGGTGAAAATGGAAAAGGAGAGATCCTTAGTAAGTTCTTTAGAGGCCAACAGCTAAGGCTTTTCTCCAGACCACGATGTAGGCAGAAAGATGAGCCACACCTTCCCTGAAAGTGTCTGCCACCTCTCCTCTGACAGACCATGTCTCCCACTCACCCACATACTTCTTTGAGTATTGGGTAAAAAGGAAGCTCCAGGACAGGGTGATGGAGCATGGTCACTATCAGAGGAGTTTGGGGGCATAGAAGGAGGGGACAAACTGTCCCTTTTCTCCCTGAAATTGTACCTGTGATTGAACTATCTTTTTGGTGCCTGTTTGCCTTCTACCTGCTTTTGAAACCTTTTTACCCCTGCTACCCTTGCCTACACTTTCATCCCTATGCATTTCAGCCCCAACTCTGCTACTTCTGTGCCTGCCTTTTCTCCATGCCCTCTGGAACTATACTCTATTGCTAAAAAAAAAAAAAAAAAAAAAAAAAAAAAAAAAAGCAAACAAAAAACTTCCCCTTCATCTTGTATCTCTTCTCTTGACCTTCCTTTGATCCCCAGGTACTTGCTGAAACCAAGCTGTGTCTTGAGGATACATTTCTTGCCATCCTCTCTGCAAGGCTTAGCTGCTCCTTTTCTCACATCCCATGACATACAGGACCAGGGGGAAGAGTTGACATACTTCTCGCTCCCCACTGCAGATTCTAGCCACTGGTCATGGTCATCTGACCCACTTAGGCAACTCAAGGATTTCTGGGCTTTGTCATTGGCTGCAACAAAGTATGCAGGAAGGTGAATCATGCAAAAGGAGGCTGGTCAATAGGACAGGCATTTTATTCTTAGAAATTTGGTGCTGAACTGAATTTCTTTGCACTTCTTTTCATCATTGTCATCAACAAGCATTTATGAAGCTCCTATTATCATGTGCCTCTCTGAAGAACTTTGGAATTGATTATGTGACAGGGGAGATGCTGACAAAGGACCCCCTAGCATGAAGTATCAGCATCAAAGATGATCCCGTGCTCTACGAGCAAAGCAGAATTGAAGTAGCTCAAAAGAAACACTAGATGCACAGATTTAGAGAATCCACTCCAAACGTTCACATGGACTATTTGTGCCTGACCTGTGGTAGGTAGAACATTCCAAGCTCTTATTAGTCAGCCACACTAGGACACACTGTAACTTGGCTCTAACATCATGATGTCATTTTGTTCCTCTTTGAGAACGAAGGAGAACAACCAACCAACCAACCAACCACGTGCCAGCCATTGCACTAAGTACTGGGGATACAAAAGCAAAAACAGGGTCCCAGCCCTCAAAGATCTCACATTTTAATAGGGGAGACAACTGCACAAGAGATGTACAGTGTAAAAGAGAAGTAATCTCGGGGGAAAAGGCACTAGCAGTTGAGGAGACTGGGAAAGGCATCTTGCTAAAGGTAGGATTTGAGCTGAATCTTGAAGGATACCTGGGAAGCCCAGAGGAGGAGGCAAGGAAGAAAAATATTTCAGACACGGGGGTAGCCAGTACAAAGACAGAGTCAATAAAGGGATTGGGGTGTTTTCTTCCATCACAGAACTGAAGATTGGAAGAGACCTTGAGAGGCATCTTGTCCTGCACTTTATGTTCATGCAGGCACAGACTGCAATCATCCTGGAAGGATGAGACTCAGTGCTATAAAGGTTCTTCAAGAGAAAGTAAATACTCCATTTGTGTAAGGATCCTAGCAGGAAATGCTCTTTTCTTTCCTACTATATTTCTGAAGCAGTTTAAAGCAATTTCATCTTGTTCTGTCCTCAGGGGAAATTGAGATAGCTAGTCACACCAACTTCTGCCTGACAAAAAGAGCCACTGTTCCTCATGTATTTACATACTGAGTAGAATGTGGTGTTGGGCAGCAATCTATGTCCCTAGTAAGGTTGTTACCTAAACAAAAATATTGCAGACCTTCAAACTCCCCACCCTGAATATTGCTCTTTCACAAGGTCTTACAAAATATTTTCTTTTTCTCGTCCCTGTGTAGAGTTTCTTTCTTTTTCTGAATCTTTATACAAATGTCACCCTCCCTCACCAAAGGGGAGGGGAGAAGCAATAAATGTACTTGTGAAATATATTTCACACTAACTGCAAATTGTTTAGATGTTAAGCCTTTTTGGAAATATAGGGTGATCCTGAAATCTTTTCTGAGACAGTTAAGATCTGTATTACATGAATACGATGTTGCACTATGAAAAGAATGCTAAACTTGGAGCTGAGAGACATAGATTCAGATTCTGACTCCCAACAATTTTTACTGGTTAGACAACTTTTACTAGGACAAAGCTAGCATCCTTTGTCCTTCCCAGGGTTGTGAGCAAAGAAGCATAGTGTAAAAACTTTTTGATTCTTATATAAAGGTGAGTTGCTATTATTATAAAGGGATAGCCACTGGACCTGTGATTTCACTAGCATAAGGAATTCCCTGCTGGGGAAACTCCCTCTCTCAATGCAGGCCAGCAATTTATAGTATTAAAGAGTTGTCTAGAGCATGGAAAGGTTGAGTTACTTGCCCAGAGTCACACAGAATTTATGTGTCAGAGGCCAGACTTGGACCCTAGCCTTCCTGACTTTGAGGCCAGCTTTCCATCTACTACAGCAAGTTGGCTCTCTATTATTATGAAACTGAGTCAGAGCAAATGCTTTCTCCTTCTGATGCTATGCATGAATTCAGTAATGCATTTTAACAGAGCATGTGAGAAGCTGCCTTTGGGAGCCCTGATGTACAATGCCTTGCAACCAAATATGGTATACATAATTCCATGATAAAAATATATCATTTACATGTGATAATAATACCCTGTGCTTTATAGCACCTTTACTCCAAGGAGCTGAAATCTGCCCTCGCAGGTTGTCAATGCTTAGCACAGTGTAAGACTTAATGAATATCAAATACTGTCACCTCATTAATCCTTGTAACTAAGAAGCACCAGAAGTGCTATAGTATATATCAAAGTATATAGTGCTATTTGCTCAAAGTCCCAAATGGCAAAGAATTCAGGAATCATGACTCCTCATCTCCCACAATAAGCACTTTGCTATTACCCTTTCATTGACCAGAATGGAAGGTTGCACTGAGATACTGCACTGAGGCTGTAATCCTGGTTTGGTTATTTGTTAGCTACTGAGTTCAGTTTACTCATCCATAAGAAGGGGGCAATTGTACCACCTCCTCATGGGGCTGTTGTAGGGAAAGTGCTTTATAAGCCTGGGTTATTTCAATAGCCTTCTGGTGGCTCTCCCTCCCATTGTAATCTGTCCTCCACCCAGATGGCAAAATGATCTTCCTAAAGCTCAGTTCTGACCATGTCATACCCTATTCAATAAACTCCAATGACTCTCTATTACCTCCAGGATCAAACATAAAATTCTCTGTTTGGTTTTTAAAACCTTTTACGGCCTAGCTCCCTTCTACCTTGTTAGCCTTATTAGACCTTATTCCCCTCTGTATGCTCAACAAGTAAGTGACAATCAATCACTAATAAACATTTAAGAACCTACTACATGCCAGGCTCTGGTCTCCTTGCTGTTCTTCAAACCTAATACTCCATCTCCTGACTCTCTGTATATTCATTGGCTGTCCTCCAAAACTAGAATTCTTTCCTAGACATGTCTCTACTTCCTGGCTTTCTTTGGCTTCCTTAAAGTCTTAAGTCAAATCCCACCACCTATAAGAAGCATTTCCAGGTCCTTATTAGGTCTGGTGCTTTCACTCTGTTGTTTCTTGCCAATTTATCCAGTATATACCTTGTTTGTACATAATTGACTACATATTGTCTTCCCAGTTAGATTGCAAACTCCTTGAGGACAAAGATTGTTTATACTTTGTTGGGGGCTGTCTAGGTAGAAGAGAGGAGTTGTGTCTTTATCCTTTAGCACAGTACCTGGCACACAGTAATCACTTAGTAAACACTTCTTGACTTGACAGGTGCTTAAAATATGTCAATGGTTTGCATATTGCTTGGGACAAAGCAAAATAATTAAATTTATTGACATAAAATAAAACATGATTATTTTACATTTAAAAATGTTTTAATATGCAATATAGCCTACTCTTGTTGATATCATTTTTATATGATTTAGCATTGAGTTCACAGGATGTTAACACATACTCTTTAGTTCATCATGAAATAATTTTTTATTACATTAGATATTAAATCTATTTTTGATAGTCCATTTGTCCAAATCTAGCCTTGATTATAGCCCATTGGTTTTCAATGGAGTTTAAATCAGTGAGTTCCCAGGGCACTTAAGTAAATTTATCTCCATCTCTTAAATTTTTGATTTCATGACATATGACAGGTTATAAAATCCTGTTGTAGTTATTCCATTACTATTTGAGAATTCTTATAATTCCCAATTTGTTTCTCAGTGTGTCAAAATATTTATTGGGGTTTATCATTCCCTTAGGGCAGCTAGGTGGTACAGTGGGTAGAGTGCTTGTCCTGGAGTGAGGAAGATCCAAGTGCAAATGGAGCCTCATACACTTACTAGCTGTATGACCCTAGGCAATTCACTTAACCTTGTTTGTCTCAATTTCCTCATCTGTAAAAATGAGTTAGAGAAGGAAATAACCAACCACTCCAGTATTTTTGCCAAGAAAACCCCAAATGAAATCATGGAGAGTCAAACACAACTGACACAACTCAACAACAACAACAATTAATCTTAATGGTGATAAGACATCTAGGTCCACTGGAAGTAAAAAAAAAAAATCCCTTCATATTTTGGGGTGGATGTTTTCCAGCCTGATGAGCACTCTCAGATCTAACAAGCTCTCCTGGATTTCTTGTACCACTTCTTAAAGCAATTTTAGCATAGCTTTGACCCTAAAAAAAGTTAGTTTTATTGGTAAAAGTAATCTTTTTCCAGTATTCAGTTCTCCAGTGTTTCTGTTGTCTTCCCAAGACGAATGGGGTTTTGTTTTTCTCCATAGCAATGATTAGTAGCTGCTTTTTTCCCCCATTTACTGGTTTTCTTGCTGTCCTTTCAACATCAAGAAGTCCAGACCACACTATAATGAAATTATTAGCAGCCACTCTATCTGTTAGGTCTCTCTGAAGGTCTTAGATCGGTTTCTAAAAATTAGATTGTTTTACAGCACAAGCTTGTCAATTCTTGACATTTTTTTTTCATGTCTGACCACACTTTCCTTTGAGCTTCAGTATGATTGTAGGCTTGAATGATTCTTGAATCCCTTGACTTCTCCGCATTGAGAACTACTATAATATCTCTAATAGTCACTGAAGTGTGCTCTTTAGAAGTTACATTTTGCATTTTTCTGTGGAGTACTATCAGTTCTTTAAGATCACAGAAATATAAATTCAGCAAATGAATGAATTAAAAACATTTATTGAGAGTATTTGATTGCTATTTGCAGGAGATACAAATATGAAAGGAGATAAAATCCTTTAACCTCAAAGAACGTACATGCTAATGGAGGAGATGGGTCATAGGGCAGCTGTGGCCAGGAAAAGATACTTTGGGCAGGAAAGTTACAGGAATGGTTAAACACAGGGGAATATGTTGACACCTCATCCAGAAACAATGGCAGAATCGATTTAATCATAGTTCCTGGTTTCATAATTGGATATAGGGTAGAGGGATGTCAGAGTGACCAGGCTGAGAGAAGATGACTTGATAGTACTGAACAAAAAGCATGGTTTGCACTTTGCTGAAATAGTGGTCTAGGAAATGCAATAACCAATCAGGGCAATGGAGCTCCAGGGCAAAAGTTCCAGAGATGAAAGGAGAGCAATGAAACTGTGTGTTTGGCATGAAATCTAAGAATTAACTGACAGAAAACTAACTAAAGGTGAGAAAACCAGCTCAATCTTGTTTTATCCGATCAAAATCAGGTGTTATGAATCAGTCCAATGTCAATAGAAACAGACGCCAATAACCACTGCTGTCATAAAATGAAACCCTATCAAGATGATTGCTTGTTCCGAGTAGTTCATGCACCACTCTATACCAAGAGATAGCTATTATGGAGTCTAACAGAGCATGAGGACAATTTTATCTCTATCCTTCTGAAAGAAAGTCAACTCCTAACATTTAGAAAGAAGTTGACCGAGTAAAGTACTGAACCTGGAGTCAGAAAAGCCGTGGTTCAAATCCCTCCTTTAACAGTCACTAGTTTTTTGGAGATGGGCAAGTAATGGAGCGGCTAGGTGATGCAGTTGGGGTGGCTAGGTGGTGCAGTGAATAGGGCTTAATAGGTATCAAATTAAAAAAATTTTTTTTCTTGATCTCTAGATCCAGCTCTGGAGTCAGGAGGACCTGAGTTCAAATCCAGCCTCAGAGACTTAACACATACTAGCCATGTGACCTTGGGCAAGTCACTTAACCCCAACTGCCCAGCCTTCCCCACCCCTGCAAAAAATGAATGAATGAATGGATGGATGGATGGATGAATGAATAAATAAACAGTAAAGAGATGGGCAAGTAATTCGAGCTCTTTGTATATCAGTTTCCTGATCTGGAAAATGGGAATAATAATAGCTGTAGTACCTTCCTCAAATGAGATAAGGTATGTGAAAGATTTGACACATTTTATTATTTGCCAGTGGTGTCCCAACAGTCTTAGGGCTGTTTCCAGTTTTAATATCTTTAAATGGTGCTAAGACTTTTGGAACAGCCACTTGTAAAATGCAGCTCAGTGGTCTAAAATGACTTGTTGCTGGCCTATATTGAGGTAGAGGAGGGGCTAAAAAGAAACTTTATTCAGGTGCCTTTTCTCCCTATCATTCATTTCCATGGCACATCAGAATGATCTTGGGGCTAAGAAAACTACCAGATCTCAGACCTAACTAGTCTTTGTCAGTTTGTTGGAAGAGCAGCCCCTAAAGTAAGGTTGAATGGATATAATTTGACATTTGGAAATACACACACACACATAAATTTTAAAAACATTTTTATTTAAATTTTTTTTTTTAGTTCTAAATTCTATCCCTCCCGCCTTCTCTCCCTCCCCTGAACCCCTCTCTGAGATGGTAATCAATCAGAGATAGGTTATACATTTGCAATTATGTAAAACATTTCCATGTTGGTCATATTGTAGAAGAAGACTCTAATAAAAGGAAAAATTAAAGGAAGAAAGTGAAAAACAGGATGCTTCAATCTGTATTCAAACAGTATCAGTTCTTTTTCTAGAGGTGGATAGTACTCTTCATCATTAGTCCTTTGGAATTTTCTTGGATCATTGTATTGCTGAGAATAGTCATCATTCACAATTCTTTATCAAACAATACTGCTGTTAATGTGTGCAATGTTCTCGTGGTTCTGTTCACTTCATTGTGTATCAGTTCATGTAAGTCTTTCCAGGTTTTTCCAAAATCATCCTGCTTGTCATTTCTTATAGCACGATAATATCCCATTACAATCATATACCATAGTTTGTTTAGCCATTTCCCAATTGATGGGCATCCCTTCAATTTCCAGTTCTTAGCCACTTCAAAAAGAGCTGCTATAAATATTTTTTGTGCAAATAGATCCTTTCCGCTTTTTTGGAATGTCTTTGGAATATAGACCTAGCAGTGGTTTTGCGAGATCAAAGGATATGCACAGTTGTATAGATCTTTGGGCATAGTTCTCCAGAACTCTCCAGAACTGGATCAGTTCACAACTCCACCAGCAGAGCATTAGTGTCCTAGTTTTCCCACATCCCCTCCAACATCCAACACTTTCCGTTTTTGTCATTATTTGCCACTCTGATAGGTGTGAGGTGGTACCTCAGAGTTGTTTTAATTTGCATTTCTCTAATCAATAATGGTTTAGAGCATTTTTTCAAATGACTATAGATAGTTTTGTTCTTTTTGTCTGAAAGCTCCCTGTTCGTTAATCAATTGGGGAATGACTTGTATTTTTTCTAAATTTTACTTAGTTCTCTATATATTTGAGGAATGAGGCCTTTATCAGAAATATTTGCTGCAAGGTTTGTTTGGGGTTTTTTTTCCTCTCTCTCTCACTGAGGACAAAAAGGAGAGTCCTCAATTTACCCCTCCCCAAAGGAAGTTGAACTCTGAATAAAGGAAAAACCAATAGAGGTCTTGTAGAGGAGATAACAAAACATATCTTTCTTCCTCAGGGCAGAGAGATAGAGCATTACTTGGACAGAATATTATATACATTGTCAGATGAGGTTTCTGAATCAAGTGTTTTTGCTCAATTATTTTTTTTTTTCCTTTTTGGAGGGCAGTCTGGGGTTAAGTGACTTGCCCAAGGTCACAAGGCTAGTTTTTGTGTTGAGTGTCTGAGTCCAGATTTGAACTCAGGTCCTCCTGACTCCAGGGCTGGTTCTCTATTCACTGTGCCACCTAGCCACCCTTTAATTATTTTTCTTTGTCATAAGGAAGGAGTCTATCTGGGGGTGGGGAGTGAGTAAGAAACTATTATATTCTTAAAAGAAAAATAAATTAAAAGAAAGGAAATGAAGATTTTTAAAAATGATCTCTATAGGTATTACTTAGATAAATGGTTGTTCTGTGTTCCAAAGAGCTTGGTTGATAAATTGAGGACTCTCCTTTTCCCTCCTTTGAGAGAGAGACAGAGAGAGAGAGACAGAGACAGAGAGAAAGACAGAGAGACAGAGACAGAGAGAGACAGAGACAGAGAGAGAGAGACAGAGAGAGAGAGAGAGAATGAGAGAGAGAGACAGAGAAAGAGAGACAGAGAGAGACAGAGACAGAGACAGAGACAGAGAGAGACAGAGAGAGAGAGAATAAAACAATTTATAACCAAAACTCCAAAGACTGCCAGACTCTTTGTATGGGAGAGAAGGGGAAACTAAGGATTTTTCCTTAGTCCTATGATTGTGTTGTAAAGGTCCCAGATGTCAAAATGATCTGTAGTTTAATATGTTGAGCTTTAATGTAAAAGAGAGATGGTAGAGTCCACTTTTCCTTTTATGGAGAACAAGTAGGAAATCCAACAAAGCCAGAATCTGGAAGCAATGAGAAGCTCCATACACTCATTTCTAGTGGAGCAAATGACCATCAGTGACCCCTCAAGACTAGTAAGAAGATCAATGTTCTACAAATGCTACATGCCAAGACTTTATGTCTGACAAAGATTATATACAAAATGAAACCAGCAGGCAGCAAGAAAAGCCAGAGCAGGGCAATGACATCACCAAAATATATCATCCTTGCTTTGTCAGGAGTGTGTGTAGCCCCTCCAAAGTGTGTACCTTGTTCACATATATTTTCTCCATGTGCTTTTCCATTCATGTTTCCTCCTCCACTCTTCCCATGAAGGTGTATATATACATACATACATACCTTATATATATATATATATATATATATATATATATATACATATATACACACACACACACATACATATACATATATAGATATATATTTGTGTGTATATATGTATGTATTTATGAATGTTCCCAACTTTATGAGGAAATTATACTATTGCCCATTTTGTATTTCACTAACTGCCTTTATTCTGAAGTAATATTGGCATCAGCTTACTTGTAAAAGTAAATGCATCACTTTGGACTCAAGAGCTCTTGAGTGGATATAGACCCACAGATTACCTTAAACCTGGAAGAGCTTGTCTGAGAGGGACCTGCATGTGAGTTGGGCAGTGCCAAACCATCATTCCCAAACCAGGGTAATTGTTCATGAGCCTGATCATATATTTTCCACAATATCCAATATCATTGACTTTACATACTATTTCTTCAGGCTGCCTTATTCCCCTGCTTTGCTGGATCTTCAATCACCTCACCACCTACACTGAACCCTAGTGTTGGGCTCTCAGTTTTCCAGTCACAAAGAGGAAAAGTGAACATTAGTTCATAGGCTGAGAGATGTAGAACTGGAAAGGACCTCAGAGGTCATATAACTCAAGACTCTCATAGCTGAGGACTCCAAGGTCAGAGAGAGGCTAAATGGTAGAGGCATTATTTGACATACATGAGATGATAGATACAGGACTGGAAGGCTCCTCAGAAGTAGTCTAGTCTAATCTCATTTTATAGATGAAAGGAATGAGGACGAGTTAGACTGTCCTGCACAAGAGACACACAAGTTGGCAAATATCTCTTCCCTTTCCTTCCTCCTGTTTTGCCCTCTCCCTTCCATGCTAAGACTTACCAAAGGAGGTGACCGTCTCCCATGACTGCCCCTTCTTGTTTCCTGCCTTCCCTTCCTCCTGTTCCCTCACCCTTCTCCTTGACTTATCACCTTCCTACCAGGAAGAAGAGGGAGTAAGAGGAGGGAATTCTAGCAATGAATTATGTGGGTTTCCTAAACTGGGATAGAAGGAAACCTTGTGGGCTGAACTTAATGCTGCTTTCTCAGGACACTTCTCTTTCCCTGCTAATAAATGGTAAATCTAAGGTTGTAGGGGCACAGGTTAAGGACACTTTCCATGACCAGTGATGGTCAATTGTATTTTTTCCTTTTTTAAAAATTTTTATTTTTTCAATTTTTATTTTGCTTTTTGGAGGGGGACGGCAGGGCAATTGGGGTTAAGTGACTTGCCCAAGGTCACACAGCTAGTAAGTGTTAAGTGTCTGAGGTTGGATTTGAACTCAGGTTCTCCTGACTCCAGAGCCGGTGGTGCTCCATTCACTGCAACACTGAGCCGCCCCTCTTTTTTTTCTTAAATTATGCTATTCTGTGTTGTTGTTTTGTGCAAATATAAACAGCCAATTTTATTGAAACACGTGGAGAAAAAAATAATTTAACCTCCTCAGGCTATGATGCCCAGAGAGGTCAAATAACTTGCCCAAAGTCACACAGTTGGCAAAGGGCAAAGGGTAAATTTGAATTCAGGTCTCCTGGCTCCCAAACCAACACTCCTTCTACCTCATTCCTACTATGTTGTGTGCATATGCTTTCTTCATATTCTCTAAGTCAGTCTAAGAGACCTTATCTCCCCATTAACTCCCTTTTCCATTCTTTCCATCCTGTCCCTTAGCTTAGTTTGCCTCACTTTTTCTCCAGATACATTAATAGCATGGGTAATTTTGACAAGTTGTTTAAATCAAGTTATTCTTTGGAAATTCACAAGATTTGAGAAAGAAGCAAATGCCAGTTTTTGACTCTGGGCTGCTGAGATTCCCATCCTTGGGTTCCAACAGGGTGGGAATTAGCCCTCACCATGCTGTTGTTCTGTAACTGAAGCTGCCTTCCGAATGCAATTCACTGTCACACCTCTCAAGTTTAGAGGTTTTCAAAAATCTTTTTTTTTCTTTTTGGAGGGGGGAAGGCAGGGCAATTGGGGTTAAGTGACTTGCCCAAGGTCACACAACTAGTAAGTGTTAAGTATCTGGATTTGAACTCAGGTCCTGCTAATGCCAGGGCCAGTGCTCTACTCACTGCGCCACCTAGATCTTTTTTTCTGTGCTTTTGATTAATACATTAATTTTATCACTTACAGCTTCTAAGTAATTTAAGTCAGTTTGTCTCAAAAGAAATTAACTATAAGAAAGCAATACAAAGAATCCTATCATAAGAATATTATCGTTACCAATGTCCCCCACTCCCAACTTTTTCTTCATTGAACATAGAAAATCTGGTTTCTATTCAGCCCCGGGAGGTAACACAAATTCCCCCATAGAAATGTGGTTTGCTTGCTCTCTCCAAGCCTACTATACTCTTCTGGCAATGAAAATGAGTCTGGCCTGTTTTACATTTGATTTCATCTCATGAAATGAATCTGAAACTGAAAGGCAGGTTTCCTATTGCCTAAAGACTCAATTCCTAGGGAAAATTTTACATCTGGAGTTTTCCACACCAGGCCAGAAAGGTTTTGGGGTAGTTCATTTTTTTTAATTTTTCAAACACAGTCTTTATGTATCCATTCTCTATCCTTAACACCTAGTTACCAACTATGGATATGGATTTCAACCATCTCTAAATAAATAGATTCTGAAAAGTCCATAGGAAAGATTAGGAAGGGTGTGGGGGGGGTGTAGAAAGAGGGACTGACTGTTGAGTCAAGAGAACCTGAGCATCTCTAATACTCTCCACCTGCTGGGTTTCAATCTTCTCACTTGTAAAATGAAGTGGTTGAGTCAGATGAGGTCGAAGGTCCTTGCTGGTCTAGACTGATGATTCTATGATCTGGTGTTCTCTAACTTTCTCTACCAGCTCTAGATCTAAAATCTTTTCTGGAAGGGAAATAGAAGTTACACTTAACCTCTTGATAAAAAGATGTGAGCCTTGGAGTTTTTATAAAGCACTCTCCCACAACAGATGATGAGATTGAAATTTAAGGGCAGCTAGGTGGTGCAGTGAATAGAGCACCACCGGCCCTGGAGTCAGGAGAACCTGAGTTCAAATCCTACCTCAGACACTTAACACTTACTAGCTGTGTGACCTTGGGCAAGTCACTTAACTCCAATTGCCCTGCCTTTCCCCCTCCAAAAGGCAAAAAAGAAAAGAAAGAAAGAAAAAAGAAATTCAAATTCAGAGATATTAAGTGACAGTCACCTATCTAGAAAGCAGCAGTTTAGAATTCAAACCTAGTACTTGTTTATTTTTTTTAATTTCAAATCCAATGTGCACTCTCTCTGTCTTTATCTCTCTCTCTTTCTCTCTGTCTTTTGATATGTTTCTCACTGTCCCTGTCTCTGTCACTCCCTCTCTCCCCTCTCATGTTCCTAATGGTGGAAAGGCACCAGACAGGACAATAAATACTGTAATTTGTTGAAGTGAAAAACCTTAAATATCATTTCTGGGCTTATAGAGACAAGCAATGGCCTCGGAGTTTGGGGCTGTAGTCCATAGCTTGAGTTGTGGTCCTAGGAAGCAATCACACTTTGTTAATGGATCACCTGATTTCCACACTGAAGTGCAAAGCCCTCTCCTGCCAAAAGCTACAAAGAAAGGAAAATGTGCTTTTCTTCTCTAGGAATTTTGCCTTGTTTCTTGTAAGGATTTCTCATCCCACATAATATAGGCAGAAGGTCATCGAAAAATAATTTTCTTTTCTTTTCTTTCTTTTTGGAGGGGGTGGGGAGAGGAGGCTAGGGACAGAGTATAGCTTGTGAAAGGAATTAAAACTTATTCATCCAAGCAGTTTTGCAATGCACTGTGCAGAAGAAAAATAAAATCACTGTTTCTCTTACTTCTACCCCATCAAGATTCTCTCCCAACCTGACATTTCTTAATCAGGGTTTATTTTCCAGGTCATTAATTTGATTTCTCAATGTTTTGCAGTCCTTTTCCCAGTTAGTAGTACATCGTGATGATCAATCATCATTTCCGTGTCTGCATTTTTTTTTATTTACTCCTGCCATCTTGGTTTTCTTTTTTTTTAAAGACTTTCTTTTCATCACTTTCTGAATAGTATCTGACCTTTTCTTTGCACCAACCCCAGTTAATCCTAGTTAATAAATCAATTCTGATTCTCCCAAGAGAGAAGAATGTAAAAGCAGGCAGGCCTGTTTCCTGGACTGTGGAAGCCAAAAGAACAGCAATACTGAAGCTTATTTTTATCTTCTCAGTCACTCTCATTAAAAACAACAAGCCAGGCAATTAACCAAGAACATAACATTGTAAATGAAAACCAGAAGAAGTGTCCTAAAGGCAGCAAGCTACCTACCAACAGCTGTCTGCCATCTTGGCCTCACCCTATCCTTCTCTGGTATTTTTCTGGAAGTGGGGGCAATGAAGTTTCTTTCATAATTGAATTTGCTCTGCCATTATTGTGAATACAGAGCACCATTACTTGTCTCTACCCCAGGCAAATCAGATCTCATAAAGTACTACTGTATCCCCTCAATGAACCAGGATTTAGACTCAGAAAGGAAGGGAAAAAAATACGAGAATTTCAGGACTTTTGTTGACCCATTTTCTAAAACATAAATCAAATTAAACAATTTAGTGGTATATGAGCAAGAGGATATGTTTAAACCTCGCTAGTGCAACTCAACTGACTTTGCCCTGAGCCCCAAATCTAGTAATATACTCCCACATTCGTTTAATTAATGCCTAGGTATGTGTATACCCATAATGCTTTAATCAGCCAAGTAAAGAGCAGAGATTGACAGCCTTTCTCATGAACTCAGCCCTCACTTGCCTCTGAATAGCTCATTATCCTCACTTGCTTGGTTTCACTGGAACCCAGACTCAAGTACAAAAGTGGGTACTGTTGGATAACAATTCCCAAGCATTTCCATAGAGTTTGCTAAAAAAACCAAAACCAAAACCGAAACAAAACCCAACACTAAGTAATTGCTCATCTCCTTTAGAGGAGGTCACTTGAACTTTCTTAACCAAACTGTTCAGAAATTCCCTTTTCAGCTGGTGCCCTATAGCAATATTATAACTTTATACTTAGCTGGGCTTTTTTTTTCTTTTTCTTTTCTTCCTTTCTTCTTTTCTTTACCAAGCTAACATTTTCATTATACATATAGTTCCCCAACTTACAAAAGAGTTGGGTTCCCAAAGTTCTTAAGTTGCTTTTTCAACTTCAGAAAAAAAATTTTCTATAGTGATAATAAGAATAATAATAATGCTTATGTTAATAACGATGATAATGACAATAACTTACTTTTCATGGCAAAAGTATTTTCCTTATAACCACTGTGTGAGACAAGTAGTAAAAGCATGATGTACCCATTTTATAGATGAGGAAACTGAAGAGACCAGAGAGGGAAAGGGTAAAGTGACTCAATACTATATGGTCCAGTTGCATTATGGTCTTTAGGCTGGCTTTGAGAATCTTACAGCTGTTTATAAAATGATTTCTGTGGGAAAAGAGAGAGACGAGGGTATGAGGGACAGAGTGATGAAGCTGGAGTCAGGAAAATCTCAGTTCCTATTCTGATTCTGACATATACTACTTATGTGACCATACTGATGAAGTCATATATCCTTGATGTATTGACTAAGGGAAATTGTAACCTAAGTACTAACCAGGAAATAGTACTATTTGGGGAATTGTACCCTTACTAACCTGGAAATAGGGACCCACTGAAGCCCAGCCTCTTCAAAGGAAGAATCATGTTCCTATAAACTTCCAGCATTAGAATTTTTTCTTGGGGCAGGAGGTGGGGGGCCGGGCCGGGCAGGGAAAGGCCTTTTTCCCTCTCCTCTCTCCTGATATTCCTTCTCCTTCTCCTTCTCTTCTCCTCTCTTCTCCAAACTAGGAGCAGCTGAGTGGAACAAGGGAGGGCAGAGGATGAGGTGCTGTGGCTGCTGTCACAGCAGGAGGACAGGTGCCTGCTTTAGTTCTGAGACCTCATAAAGAATGACTGAAGTTGATCTTAACTTAATTTGCAACTGTTTTAGAACCCTTATCTTCTTCAGGACTCTTTTTCCTCATCTGTAAACACTGGATTAAATGACCACTAAATTCTCTTCCAAATCTAATTGATCTTATGAGATAAGACCTGGAATGCAGTATCATACTACCAGCCCTACAAAGATTTTCACTCTATCATAAGCAAAGAAAAGAAAAGAAGAGAAGGAAGGGGAAAGGGAAGGAATGGGATGGAACAGAAAGGAAAGCAAGTCATTAAGTTAGAGACTCTTGAAAAATGCATGTAAATAGTCAGTAGAAGTTTGTCTTAACAAAAATTCTAGATCATTAGTGTGAGTTAACTAATTAACCAGTTTCATTTATAGGTACACATCAAATACCTAACAGAAAAACAATTCTTATCATTTGGGCAGAATTTGGCCAATTAATAAAGTTTCTCTGGCAATGTACTGGTGGGTACATATATCATATATTTCCTTACAAGATATGCCCTAAATATTACACATTTTAAAAGTAGAGTGCTCCAATCATGCTCACATGCTTATAGAAATCCTGAGTCAAAGATTGCATTTTTAAAGGAACCATTAAGATAAAAATGTCTTCTTGAACTGTGGGACTTTTTAAAGCTTTATTGCAGATGATCTTATCATATAAAATAGAAGCTTCATAAAATATCAGGCATGCAGCACTGCTAATATTTTCTTCTGTCCAATGGCCAGAGAACAAGAACACTTCATGATGCAGTGGGTTCTGCTGTGTTCTTACTGGTTGAATATAGATCTCTCCAATGAGTGGTTCAACCATCTGAAAAAAACCACAGTCATGTTTCTCTTGGGGGAATTTCTCTTACTTTCTCCAATAGAAAGGACTTTCCAAGAAAATTGGTATGGGCTTGTATAATGTCACTCAATTATTTTTGTCCAAAATGTCTTAACAGAGGAATTGTTTTCTAGAGCCATTTTTTCTTTTTGGCCTTTGCCATGTTGAGATAATATCCAAAAGAGAACAGTGTTTGAATCTTTTTTTAGAATTTTATTAATTAATATTCATTGAGAGACAACTTGGATTAGTCGATAGAGGGCTGACCTGAAGTTGTAAAACAATATTCTTTTCTTACTTCATAGAGTTGTTGTGAAAACCAGATAAGACACCAACTCCAGCAGAGCGGTCCTACGCTTTCTACTCTATGTGATGGAAGATGTTATTTTTTTATGGAAGTGTGATTAAATAACAGTTCTCCCAAAAAGGATCTGGGATTTTAGTGGACTATAAGTTCAATATGAAACAGTATGATGTGGCCACTTAGAATGTTACTTAGCATCAAGAACTATAAGGGTGAGAGTGCCATTGTACTCTACCAGTTAGATCACCTCTTGACTATTGGGTTTAGTTGTCAATGTTAAATTTTAATAAAGAGACTGATTTAGGAAAGTAGCTAGGATGGTAAAAGGTCTTGAGTTCATGATATGTGAAGACTGGTTATTTAACATGGTGAATAGAAGATGTGAATAGAAGATTGTGTGTGCGCGTGTGTGCATGTGCCTGTGTTTTGGGAATTGGGGTTGTTTTCTAGTATTTGAAGTACTGCCAGTAATTGATAACTTTACTTTCTGGGACAATCAAAATTAAATGTATCCTCAGTTCCCTTACTATGGGGACCCCAATACACCAGCTCCCTAACGCTGGCTGTTTGAGAGAAATGACAAAATACCATTTCACGAAGGGAACACAGAACTGCTTCTGGGAAAGCTGTCACCTGAGAAGGAAAGCTGGGATTTTATGACATGGTAGCATTCTAGTTTAGCTAACTGTCCTTCCTAATTAGCTTCTACACTAATGTAGTGAAAACAGTGCCGGTTGTAAGTATAAAGGAAAATTTAACCCCATTATCTTTTCAAATCATTATTTACAATTTTCCACCTTCTGAATTGCACCATACTGGCTCAAAACCTCAGTTGTTCCACCCTAGCAATGGTTCTGATCCGAAGGACTATCCCATGGAAGAGATGTGAGGCTTGTTTTGCTTGGTCCCAGAAGGGAAAACAAAGTACAATATGTTGAAATTTCAAGCAGGCGATGTCAGGAGACAATTTCCTAAAACTGAGAACTATTCAAAAATATAACGCACTAATTCAGAAGGGCACGGATTTTCCTTCAGCGGGCACCTTTAAATAAGTGCTGCATGACTATTTGTTGGGTATGTTATAGAGCCATTGATTATTAGCCATATCGATTCACAAAATGATCATCAAGGGTCCTTCCAACTCTTACATTCTATGACCTTGGTATCTGCTGTCTCCTATTTATATTTTTAAGGCTTTTCTAGTGGGATATTTCTTCAATCCCTCCCCTCAGCTCATGGATGAACTATTCTTCTTGTGTTTGTCTCTCCCCCAACACACACACACAGACACACACAGACACAGACACACACACACAGACACACACACACACACACACACACACAGAGTCTTGCTTCCTTCTCTCCAGTTTTCCTAAAATTTTACCCTTTCCTCTTCCCTCATCATCAGCCTCCCTCAATCAGACTTCATGTTCCACTTGCCTCCTATAGTATAGGTGACTTTATTCTCTTATTGGGTTCTGAGAAGTCCCAGTTGGTTATTCTTATAAATTTTAACATCCCCAAGTTCCCCACATGTATATTTCATCACAGGGAGTCTTTTGGGAACAACCTTCCCCTGGATTGTTTCACACATTCCTTTTCCCTTCTCCTCTCTTGTGGTTCTTCATAACACTGCTATTTTCCTTCTTCCTCTGACTCAGTCTCCTTTACTGCCTCACACTGCTCTGATTGAGACAGTTTCAGTCTGTCTCATTCCCATAGAAGATGTCTAAGTACATCTTTGTGGTCTGAGTTTCTATTCCCTTTCCTGTCAGACCTTGCTAAAATTCCCAAAGTGTCTTAAAGTTAGCTCATGTGACTAAAGATGGACAAATCTTGATCAGCTTGTATAGGCAGCAAGACCTTGAGGTCTTTAAGCAATGGTGTTGGAAACAACTTGATTGACACACTCTTTTTCACTTAGTTTCATAAGGTTTGCTAGCGTCATTATTTTTTCTCTTTTTAGTATTTCCCAAACATCTTTTCTGTTTTCATCATCATCCCTGCCTAAAATATATTATTCTCTCCCCCGCTCCCTAACCCTGTCATCTTCATCTGTTCATTGCCTTCATCTCTTTTAAGACCTTTCCTCAATAAAAACTTCCAGGATCCTTCTCTAAGTCAAGCAATAGAGTGTAGTGGAAATAGTGCTGGGTCTGGCTATAGATGACCTGGGTTAAAACCCAAATCTGCCCTTTACCATCCATGGAACACATGTGACAACTTCTCTGTTCCTCAGTTCCCCCATCTGTGAAGTGAGGGAATTGGACTATGTGGCCTTTAAGGTCCTTCTCTATAATTCTATAGGAGTATCTATATAGTCTATAATTCTACAATTCTATAGGAGTAATCTCACTTTCCTTCATTTTCTCCTGACACTATATTTAGCTTACCCTCCCTTAGACTTACCTCTAAGATCTTTCTCTGTGTCTGCTTGTTTTCTGGACTTTGAAAGTGACGTAGAGAGACTGACCTAAAAAATCCCAGAAGCAACTGAAAACAGAGTTGTGTTTTAAACTTTCATTGGGTACTGCAGCCTAAATCCTCTGAGAGCCTCCCGTTTTCTAAGTAGACTGTATTGTCACAGATAATGAATAAACTCTGTAAAGTAGGTTTAAAGTGCTCTTGGAAAGATATACTTTGTCCAAAGCTCCCCCTTCAAATCATATGGTTTCTCTGTTGACAGTCTGAGTCCCTGAAATGTTTACATAAAGTAAATATTTTCCCCCTGAGACTTTCTTTTTTTATTATCTTTCTTTTTAATTGTTATTTTTTCTCTGAGACCTTTAAAATGCTACACTGCCATAATCCTTCATTTCCAATTTTGGGGAGTGAAGAGTTCTCTGACATTTTCCTTCTATCAACAGTTAAGATATTTTAAAGACAAGACTCAGACTACACATAAACTTGGCCCAGAGAAGTCTTGACACAAATCCATTGAACTGCCCTCTCATGACTTGAATATCCTTTTTCCTCTAAAGAAATATGATTCCAGGACAGCTGGGTGGTACAGTGAATAGAGCACTGGCCCTGGAGTCAGGAGGACCTGAGTTCAAATCCAGCCTCAGACACTTGACATACTAGCTATGTGACCTTGGGCAAGTCACTTAATTCCAATTGCCCTGCCTTCCCCCCTCAAAAAAAAACTCAAAAAAATAGAAATATGATTCAATTAGAAAATAATCCTGGCACCAATAGTGCACTTTTCTGTAGTGTCAACTTAAATCTTACTTTTATAAAACTTTCCCTTTGCCTGTGACATGTTGTCTTTTTTTTTTCTTTGTGTCTAGACCTGTGATTTCATCAGTATAAGAGACCCCTAGTGTAGAAATTGCATCTACCAATTCAGATCATCAGAAACTCATCTGTAACTTAAGAGTCTTAGTATTCCCAGAAGCACTGGGTTCAGCATCTTATCCACTGACACGCACATGTAAGAGGTGGGAGCTGAACTCAGGCCTGCCTGACTCGAAGGTCAGCCCACTATCTGTTATGCAACCCTGCTTCTCATTTGTTCATCTTGGAACTAACAATAATCAAGGAAGCTTATTTTTAATCTCATTTTGCATACTGACACTTTCACTTTCGTATCAGGAGGTGGGTGGCATATCTCATCATTAGTCCTCTTGGAATGGTAGTTGAACATCACGCTGATGAGCGTTCCTAATTCTTTCAAAGTGGTTTGCCTAAGAGAAGTGAGCAGAACCAGGAGAACATTGTACACAGTAATGGCAACATTTAACTGAGATCAACTGTGAATGACTTAGCTCTTCTCAGCAATGCAATAGTCCCAGACGATGCTGAAGGACTTAGGATGGAAAACGCCATCCACCTCCAAAGAAAGAACTATAGAGTCTGAATGCAGAGTGAAGCAGACTATTTTACTTTATTTTTTGTGGTTTTTAATTTGCATTTTCTTTCACAATATGACTAATATGGAAATGTGTTTTGAATGATTGCACATGTATAACCTGTATCAAGTTACTTGCCGTCTCAGGGAGGGAGGGGGAGAATTTGGAATTCAAAATTTTAAAAATGAATGTTAAAAATTGTCTTGACATGTAATTGGGAATAAAAAAAACATTATTTTTAAAAACCACAAAGTTGTTTGCCTTCACCATGTTGTTGTCATGGTATAGATTATTCTCCTTGTTTTGATTACCTTATTTTGTCTCAGTTCATACAAGTTTTGATCTCACCATCATCCACAAATGTATCACTTCCATGTTCAAGAATTCTGAAATTCCCATATCTGACCATTATTACCTCTTCTTGCCCTGGTGCACAGTCTCTCCATGGGTCCTGGGTCTACTCCTGACCAGACCAAGTCCCTAGGGTCCAGAGACTTCTCTTCCTCACTATGCCTTTCACCTCTCCCTCTGTCTTCTCTTTCTCTTCATCTATACCATGACCTCCAATCACTTGACTCTTCAGTTCTCTCCCAGATCATTTGCCCTGCACTAGTCACTCCCTCTCCTCTTCTCCTCCTCATCTTAACTCTTTGGTGGACCAATTCAACTCTACACTGTCTTCTATCCTTGAATTCCTGATCCCATTATTAAATTAGCCTAGGACCATTCTCACCATTTGCTGCCTTTGCACCTACACACCTGATGCCAAATGAAGGTGGAGAACTGGATCCACTACAAATTTATGTAACACAAATTCAACGGGGCCCTCACTGCTGCTAGGCAATCCTACTATACATCTCTTATCAATTCACTATCCCACTCCATGCAACAGCTATTCCAACCCTTTTCATCCCTCCTCAAACCTTCCATGTCTTCCCTTTCTTCATTCTCTCAGCTGAGAACTCTGCCTTATATTTTACAGAAAAAAAATTGAGATTATTTCCTGTGATCTCCGTCTTCTCCTCTCTTCCTCATCCCCTATCACTCAGATACCTTCTCCCATTATCTCCTCCTTCATCCCTGTCTAATATGAGGAAGTGGTCTTACTCTATCAAGGCTAACCTCTCTATTGATTCAAACAATCCCATTCCATCCCATCTCCTCCAATAGACTGATTCTTCTGTTATCCCCACTCTCATTTATTTTCAATTTCTTTCTCTCTACTGGCTCCTTCCCTACTGCCTACAAACATGCATGTGTCTCTCCTATTCTAAAAAAAATCTCCTCACTTGATCAGTCCACTCCTACTAAGCATTGTCCTATTTCTCTTCTACCTTTTATAGTTAAACTTCTTTGAAAGACTATCTATAATAGGTGCCCCCATACTTTCTCTCCTCTTACTCTCTTTTTAACCACTTAGAATCTGGCTTTGGACCTTATCACCGCACCAAAACTACTCTCTCCAAAGTTACTAATGATCTCTTAAGTGCCCAATCAATCTAATGGCCTTTTATCAATCTTCCTGACCTCTCCATAGCCTTTGACATGATTGATTACTCTCTTCTCAATCTCTTCTCTTTAGGTTTTTGGGACATCACTCTCTCCTGGTTTTTCTGTTATCGATCTGACCACTCCTTCTCTGCCTTCTTCTCCAGATCATGCTCTCTAACCAGGGTTCTGTCCTAGGTCTTCTTCTCTTCTTCCCCTATACAACTTTACTTGGTGATCTTATCAGTCCCATGGATTTAATTATCTTTATGCTGACAATTCTCAAATCTCCCTTTCCTGTTTCAACCTGTCTGCTGACCTCCAGTTTGAAACTCCAACTGCCCTTTAGCCATCTTGAAATGACTATCCAGTGTATTTTTCCCCCTGAAGTACTCTCATTTTATTTATAAAAACATATTTAACTCTTTTTGAAGCTTTTGTTTTATCTCTTCCAGGAATTCTAGTTGAGTTTGTACCCAAACTGTGTTTTTCTCTTAGGTGTTGCTTGTGGATGTTTTGGAGTCAGTCTCTTTTTCTGGTTTTGTGTCCTGAGCTTCCCTGCCACCATAATAGCTTTTTGTGATGGGATTTTTTCCCCCCCAGTTTGCTCATTTTCTCAGCCAGCTTCCTCATTTGGACTTCATATTAGGGTCAGGCTTTGTATACTTGTGGAGGGAAGGATCTGGGCTAGCCCTCTTGCTGCTTTTCTGGGGTATTGAGTATGGTGTTATTCCAGGATCTCAGGGACATCTAAGGCTGGTTACCTGCAAGCTTTCAGTGCTCCCAAAGTAGTCTAATCCAAGGCAAAGTCTGATTGTTGCTCCCCTGATGTGAGCTCTGCAAATTCCTGACCAGGTTTTAGGTTTGAAAAAAAGTAGATTGCTACTGGCCTCAGTTTCTATCAGCCAGTAGGGAAACTTTGCTGGTTATGAGGCATGAAATAGTAGGCTCTCCTTGGTCCAGTATTCTGACCCTGGCATTCCTCTGCAGGCTTCAGATTGGGATAGAAATTGGAACCATACCACTGAGTTATACTACTATTGCTCACTTCTTAATTTGCTCTGCCTATGCTCTTGTACACATACCTTACCACAGAATTCTACTCTTGGGTGAATGGGGTGCAGGTCTCCATCTGTAGTCCACCCTGCATCTGTGATCTGGAATTGGGTACTGGATGACAAATCTACCAGCTGGGACCTGTTCCCATACCCTGTGATGCCCTACCATGAGACCTCTTCTTGCAGCACACAGCCTCTCCATGGGTACTGGAGCTACCCCAACCAGATCAAATTTCCGGTATCCACAGACTTCTCTGAGTCTTTATGCTGACCAGAACTTTAAAAGTGACTCACTGTAACTTTTTCTTAGATTTTCCCCATCAGGATTCAGTCTAGTGATTTTTTCTAGTTCTGTTTGGAAAAGTTTGGGGAAAGAGCTCACTGAACTGCTTCCTGCTATTTTCCCAACTTGGCTCCACCCTCTGGTCTTTCCATTTTCCACAAAGGGAAACTGAGCCACAGAGAGGAAAAATGGCTTGCCCATAATTGCACAACTAGAAAATAGAAGACTATGGGAAAACATTGTGGGAATTTACATGCTAATTTGGTAAAGTGGACTGTTCTATCTGCAAATCAAAGACCCATCAGGGTATCCAAACCCTGGAAATCTTCCTTCAGAGGTGCTCAATCTTTATGTTGTAGATTCAGATCTAGAAGGAACCTCATATAAATCATTTACTCCAACCCCCTTATATTCCAGAGAAAGAAACGGAGCCCCAGAGAAGGAAATGATTTGCCTAAGGTCACACAGAATCCACATGTGAATCCTGACCCTTTGACTTTGGCCTTAGGGGTTTAGTACATTTTTGTGTTTTTAAAGGGGGACTTTCAAGGTGGTGTTTTATTGAAATTCTTTTTCCAAGAGGAGGGAGGCATGTATCACCACTGGACCTCTATGTCCTGATCAGCACAACACTGATCAGCCCTCTGAAATCTGATATATTTTATATGGGTTTTCTATAATGTTCAAGAGCCTCTCAGAATCAGGGCATCTTATTTAACAGACTATGTCCACAGAACTCTTATCCTGGTACTATAAATCAAATCATGTTTTCCCATGGGCACGAATATTTTAATAGAGAGTTGTGCTTCTTTTTAATTTTTTTTTTCCATTTGGAACTCAAATCTCCCAGAAAAAGAGCATTTGCACAAACTTTTGTTGTTGTTCAGTCGTTTCAGCCTCTTTGTGATCCCATTTGGGGTTTTCTTGGCAAAGATACTGGAATGGTTTGCCCCTTCCTTCTCCAGCTCATTTTTCACATGAAGAAACTGAGGCAAACAGGGTTGGGTGACTTGCCCAGGGTCACACAGCTGGTAGGTATCTGAGACTGAATTTGAACTCAAAAAGATGAGTCTTCCTGAATCCAGACCTGACACTCTGTCCATCGCACCACCTAGCTGCCCTATTTCCACACACAGAAAGCAACAAAAGGGGATTATATATGAAACCATGGCTCTCTGTTTCATGTGGCTTGCTTTTTTCTTTTTTTGTAACACAGCTTGCTTTTTTAAAAAAAAGCATATGATAAATTCTAAATGTCACTTTCAGAAAAAAAAAAGAAGAAGGCTGGCATCTGAACCCAGTCTTTAAACTCCTAACTCCAATACTCTCTCCAACATGCTACAGTTATGTCAGTTATGTTCACTTTACGAGACATGGCAATCCACTAACAAATTTCTCAGTCAACCTACTAAACACAAGCAATTGTGTAGCTCGTGATTAGGATTCTAGGCCTTCAACCATCTAGCTGCTCCCAGAGTAACTTGTCTGATGTTGTTTTGGTTTGGGTTTGGGTTTGTTTTTTTTTTTAAGAGGGCAGAGGGTGGGGAAGAGGAATTGACTAAACCTTCCAACAGCCTGTTTTGCCCTAGGGTCACAGAGCCTTTCTTTAACCAATACTTTAATTATATCAATCACTAGTTCTAAGTGCTCCTTTTTCTTTATTTGCTCCAGACAGACTCCTGGTTATGAAACAGGGGTTAGTTTTCATTAGATGGCCTTCAAGGTCCCAAGAGCCAAAGTTAGATTTTTCCTGCTTCCGGAATCAGTCTGTTCTGACTGAAGTTAAGTTGCTACAGTCATAATCTTTATTATATGCCTAACACAACACCAAAAGAAACCCTCCTTTTCCAAAAGAACGCTTCTTTAAAAACTACCAGAGTCGAGGATAGAGTGTTTCATCTTTATGATGAAATGCAGATTTCCCAATAAAACCCAAATCCCTTATTTCAAAAGGTTGACCAGGATGGGAGAATACTTTTTATTTTTTTTTAATTACAGCTGCTTAACTTTAGGGCATTCAGAAAAGTCCAGTCCAAGGTTATTTCCTGGCTCTGTGCCCAGAGCATTTTCATTTGAAGAAAAGAACAAAATTTCTTTGCACTTTGGGCCTGTCTGAGGTCTATTTGGTTGGGGTTTGTTTTTTTGGGGGGGGGTGAGTAGGGGATAGGGGTTTTTTTTTTTTTGCTTGTTTTAGACAATTATCTGTAATGGCCATATTGAGCTCAGGAATAATGCCTCTTCCCAATTAAACGACCTATTTCAGTTGTGTTATTGCCAGGTAAAACTGGTCTCGTGCTTGATGACACATTTTCAGTGGTTGGTTGTGCAATAAATGTTGATGTTTTTCTACATTGTTTTGCCTTTTCATGCATCAGCAGTCTTCTTTTCCCATAATTCTCTGTGGCCCTGCATTTCCTTTTGAAACCACTGTCATTCCAGCCTGCTGCTGTTCCTTAATAGCTTGCCTCTTGTTCTGTCTTCATTTCTGTTACCTGATATGTTTTTCTAGGCACCCTATTTCCCTGGTGATCACCTCACACCCTAACTTTACATACATGTGCTGTTGTTCTATCATATCTAACTCTTCATGACCCCATTTGGGATTTTCTTGGAAAAGATACTGAGTGTTTTGCTATTTCTTTCTCCAGCTCATTTTACAGATGAGGAAACTGAGGCAGACATGTTTAAGTGACTTACCCAGGACCACACAGCTAGTGTGTATCTGAGGCCAGATTTGAACATGGGAAGAGGAGTCTTCCTGACTCCAGGCAGGGCACTCTATCTACTGCACCACCTAGCTGCCCCTTATATGGAAGGAAGAGGCAAATGTAGAAGTCCTCAGTATGTGTGGAGGGTGTATTGCTGAGTAAGATGGTGGTTACCATTGACCTGTAATGTCATGGAGTTACATACTTTAGTTTGGATATGTCTTCATCCTATAGGGTGAATTTGCCTGATGGAATACTGACCAATAACAAGTCCCAGTATTCCAATTTCTAGCTGTTTGACATTGGACAAGTCACTCAACCTCTCTATGACTCATTTTGCCCATCTGGAAAATAGGGATAAAAGCAATTCGGTAACCAGGTGACATTTTCACTGCACATCCAGTGTTATTTCTTCTGATTTCCCTCATTGTTAATCTCTTTCTATCAGTGGCCCTTCTTATTTGTCACATAAAAATAGGGAATTTACTGTAGATGGAGGAATTCATTCCCTCTCCCTTGTTCTGTCAAAGAAACTGGCTGATTGAGTCATCAATCAGAACCAGGTGACCAGGGTGGTTACTTCTCATATTAAAGTGGCTGTCCTGACATTAACCGGCAGCCAGGTCAGGTGGTGACAGGGGACACAGGCATGTGGGAGGACCCAGAGGAGGGTGACTTCTGGGGCACTGTGAGGCGCAAATGAGATAATGGATGTAACCTTAAAATGCTATATAAATGTCAGCTATTATTTCAGTTGTTCAATTGTTTTTTCAGTCTTGTCTGACTCTTCCTCATCCCATTTGGGGTTTTCTTGGCAGAGATACTGGAGTGGTTTGCCATTTCCTTCTCCAGCTCATTTTACAGATGAGGAAACTGAGGCAAACAAGGTTAAGTGACTTGCCCAGGGTCACACAGCTAGTGCTCGAGGGCCAGCTTTGAACTCAAGAAGATGAGTCTTCCTGATTCCAGGTCTGGCACTCTATCCACTATGCTGCCTAGCTGTGCCTATCCTCAGCATAATTATTATTGTTCTTAGTTATTATTATTTTTAGCTTTCAGCTATCAGGCATCTAGTCGGGTCATGACGTATTCCCTGAGCTTCCTACTGCACTCCTGCTGAGCTCAGGCAATGTTTATAGGATAATACAGGGACGTGCTGGTAAATGTTTAACAACAGATCTGGGAAGGAGATACATGTACAACACATTTAAGTTTATTCTGCACTGATATCACTTAAGTATAGACAATCAACAAAACCATAAATCAAACCTTAATTTGTAGCTGTGAATTTCTAAGGTGTAAATGCTCACATCTGAAAAGTCTGAAAGGGGCTCTCCCCAGTCAGTCTGAGCTAGGTCTAGTACCCTCCCAAGACTTCTCTTCTGACTCTATTCTGATTCTGCCCCAGAATAAAGCCCCAGGGAGCAGTCTGGGAGTCAGGAGGAATACTGATACCGATGAAATGCCTGAGCAACTTCTCAGACCACAGTCTGGCATTGCTTAGGTCACAGGGGTTGGAACTGGCAGCCTCAAGGCCACAAGTGGCGCTCAAGTTCAGCCCTTTGACTGAATCCAAACTTCACAGAACCCCTGATCCAGTCCAGCTGGTTCCTGAGTGAGAATCTTTTCTTGCCAGCATTTATGGAACATTGTAAGGTCTGCAAATCATTTTACAAATACAAACTCACTTTATCTTCACAACAACCCTGGGAGGTGGGCAATATTATCCCCCCATCTTACAGATGAGGAAACTGAGGCAGATAGCGGTTAAGTGACTTGCCCAGAGTCACACAGCTACTAAGTATCTGAGGCTGGATTTGAACTCTTCCTAACTCCAGATCCAGCACTCTGTTCCTGCGGCACCCAGCTACCTCTCCACTACATAGCTAACAAAGGGTCACACAGACTTTGCTTAAAGACCCCTAATAACAGGCAACCCATTACCTGGTCTTTCCCAGGTCATCGCTCCTGCACTGGCTACACTCTCCTCCCTTTCCCATCTTAACCCCTTGGTGAACAAGTTCAACTCTGCACTATCTTTTCCAAGTCCCTACCTCTCTTATCCTGTTGCCGTCATGCCCTGGGCAGTCACATCACAGGATCACTGCCACCATCAGCTGCCTTTGCCCCTATTCCCATACAGCTGCACCAAACTGGAAAAAATATCAAAACTACTGATTTATGTTACAGCATCTCATTTGGATCCTTTAACACCTTCTTAATCTAGTCATTATCCCACTAATCCCAATGATTATTCCAAACTATTCCATACTTCCTTCCTCCCTCTATCCCTCGGCTCACACTTCACTGAAACCATTGAGGCTGTTGGCAAGAATTCCTTCTTCTCCTCTCCTTCCTCTCACCTCCTATCATTCAGGTGCCTCCTCCCAGTATTTCCTCCTTTATGACTCTCACCCAGAGAAGTGGCCCTTGTCCTTGCAATTCCCTCTACTTGCCCCCTTGATCTAACTCCATCCTGTCTTATCGCTTATATCATTCCCAATTTCTCACTCACCTTCGATCTCTCCCTCTCTACTGACTGTTTCTTGGCTGCCTACAAATATCTGTGTTTCTTCCATCCTTAAAATCCTGTCACCTGATCCTACCATCCCTGCTAGCAATTGTCCTCTCTTTCCTCCATTTCATGAACAAGCTCCCTGAGAAAGCCACCTACAATCAGTGCCTCTACTTCTCTTCTAAACCCTAAGCAGTCTGACTTCTAATTCCATTATCCAACTGAAATTGCTCTCTCAGAAGGTACCAAGGATCTCTTGATTGCCAAACGCCGTGGCCTCTTCTTGACCTCTCTGTAGCCTTTGACCCCATTGACCACTCTCTTCTCCTGAATACTCTCTTTTCTCTTACATGATACTGATCTCTCTTGGTTCTCCATCTACCTGTTTGCTCATTCTCAGTCTCCTCTGCTGGAGGCCTTCCATGTCTCATGGTTACTGACCATGGGCATTCCCCAAGAATCTGTCCTGTGACCTCTTCTTTTCTCTCTATACAGTCTGTCTCGATGATCTCATCAGCTCCCACAGATTCAATTATAATCTCTGGGCAGATGATATATCTAGCCCTAACCTCTCTTCTGCCTTCGGTCTCACATCAACAGCTACTTATTGGACATCTTATACTGGCTATCATAGATCTTAAACTCAACAAGCGCCATACAGTACAAACATCTTTTCCCAACAAACTCCCCTTTTCTGAACTTCCCTACTGTTGTTGAAGGTATTATCATCCTCCCAGTCACTCACAAATTCAGTGTCATCCTGGACTCCTCGCTATCCCTCATCCCTCCATATCCAATCTGTGGCCAAGGCCTGATGCTCTTACCTCTTCAACATCTGTAGAACATCCTCCTTTTTCTCCTCTGGCACAGGCTCTCGTAATCTGATGCCTCAGTTACTGCAATAGCCTTCTGGTGGGTCTCCTTGGTTCACCACTCTCTTCACCTCAGACCATGCTCCATATAGCAACTAAAATGATCTCCCTAAAGGCCAAGTCTGATCATATGTCTCTCTGTCCTTCTTCTCTGTCCCTCTGATCCTCTGTCTCTCTTTTTCTCACACTCCACTTACTCCATTTAGTACCCTGTATAGTGTTTCTGTGAATCTCTATCAGGGGTGGGGATCCTGCAACTTCCAGACCACATGTGGCCTCGAGGCCTTATCTACATACTCCTCTAGGATCAAGTATAAAATCTGTTTGGATTTTAAAGCCCTTCACAATCTGACCCATTCTTCCCTTTCTAGACTTCCTTCCTCCCCTTCACATATTCTACAATCTAGCTACACCAGCCTTTTTACTGGTCTTGAAAATGATACGTCTCCTGACTGTGCCTTTTCACCAATTCTCCCTCCTCACCTCCACTTCCTGACTTCCCTAGCTCCCTTCAAGACTCAGCTCAGATCTTACCTTCTACAAGAGGCTGTTCTCACTTTCATGCCAGTAGTGGACACCAGAGCTTACTTAGCTCTTTAATTTTTTTTATCATAACTATTTTTATCATATTTATCACAACTAGTATCATCACTGTAAATGATGATGAAGAAAATGAAGATGAAGAAGAATGATGTAAGACAGAATATGAGAAGGATGAAGGAAACATCCAGATGAAGAGCTGTAAGAAAATTTAATGAAGGAAATTAGTCATTCTGATTTGAGAGATGAGAGAGAACCAGAGGAGGTTCCATGAAGAAGGTGGCACCTGTAGGGAAGAGAATTTCCACATAGAGAGGAAAGAGATGAGAGTCAGGGACACCTCTGCTAGAGGTGAGGAGGAAAGTAGATAAGCCAGTGAAGGAGATTCAGACAAGAGGAAGGAGATTCAAGAGAGAGCTATATCATAGAAGACAAAGTAAGAGTTAACATCGAGAAGGTCAACAGAGTTGTTATTGTTGCTTGTCCTTGATTCTTGAAGAGGACCATGACATCAGGAAGGTGATTCCATGACATGCAAGTGAATTGGATTTAAGTGAGGGAGGGTTGTGCAAAGACACAAGTCACACTTCCTCCTCTGGAGTTATCTGGGTCCAGCGGTCAAATATAAATCAGGACAACTGGAGACGGTCCAGCATGCAGTGGGGGGCTTTGACATTTTCAAACTAAGGTTTTAACAGATCTCACTTTGATAGAGGCAATTCCCATTCAGTAATTAAGGCTTAATAAAAATTAAGGCAGAGAATAGCCTCTTTACCTAGTCAAAAATTAAAAAAAAATTAATGTAATATTTAAAATAAAATAAATCTTTGTGGGAGGGGAAGATCCTCAGGGTTTCAGATCAAAACAGAAATGATTGCTGTTTACATTCATTCTGGGAGCACTTGCTGGAATTGTGGAGGCTCCCAGCCCAAAGCTGCGCAGGTGGAACAGGACGGTAGTGCGATCTCAGCAAATGAAAAACAAGATTACATTCTTTCTGAGCCAATCAAGGCCCAGAAAATGACAATGCAGGACTTGGCCAAGGATTTATTGTTGGCTGATCAATGAGAACCAGAGCGATTTACACTGAAGGCTAATCTTTAAGAAAGAAGGTTTTAGAGATTAAAATTTAAATTTTCGGGGGCAGAGCCAAGATGGCAGCGTAGCAGCAGCAACATATCGCAGCTCTCACATAGCCACCCCAAAATACCCATAAAACAGGACTCTAAACCAATCCTAGAACTCCAAAACGCACACAAAGATACTTCCCACTAAAGTCAGCTCAGCTACAAGGAACCATATCAGCACTGCGAACCAAAACCAGCCTGCCCTGAAGCCGCGGCTGTGCCCCGGGGGCGACTGGACGGGAGGAGTGGAGGAGCCTCTCAGGTGAGCAGATTAGCAGCAGCTGCCAGTGGGGATTGCAAAAGAGGGACATAAGCAGTCCAGTGAAAGGCCTCCAGAGCGGAAAAGTGAAAGGCAGAGGTTTTGCACCCGCCTCTGCTTTGTAGCTTCTCGCCCGAGGCCTGCAGACAGCAGGGGGACTTAGCGATTGTTTTCAGGCCAGTGCTCTCACGTTGAGCGGCCTGGATCCAGATCGCCATCTTGGGCCTCCATCCTGGAGTCTTTATTATCCAGTCTGCCGGAGGTGTTTAGGAGGACTCCCAGCATCTTCCTGAGAGCTACGGCAGCCGGGAGGACCCCAGCGATTTGGGACAGAGCTTTCCCTTCTGGAAGCAGAGCCCCACAGAGACTTAAAAAAAAAATCACGGTCTGAAGAACCATGAGTAAGAATAAGCATAAGAAGCAAAGTAAGAACAGCTCCCAAACCCTTGATTCCTTCTTTGGG
>CM053580.1:438625410-438694854 GCA_028627135.1 Pseudochirops cupreus | reverse complement strand
AAGGGCCAGAAGAGACTTAGTAAGTGAAAATGAGGAGGGTGATTCAGGAAAGGAGACTGAGAAGAAGCAGTTAGACACTTAGGAGCAGTACAGAAAGCAGTATTATAGAAGTCAATGCAAGAGAGAGGAGAGCATGTCTATGAAGAAGGGTGGGATCAACAATGAAAAAAACCATGGAGAGGTCGACAATATTAAAAAAGTACAGAAATGTCATGGAGGATGAGGACAGAAAGAAGACTAATTTTTTAAAAAGTGTCTTTTTAAAATTTAATTTAGTCTTTTTAATGAATAAAAATCTATTTTACTAATAGTTTCATTCCATCTCTCCAACTCCCACTGGAAAACAAACAAGCCAACCCTTTTAACCAATGTTCATAGTCAAGCAAAACTAATTCCTGTATTAGCCATGCCT
This sequence comes from Pseudochirops cupreus, assembly GCA_028627135.1. Classification (NCBI taxonomy): domain Eukaryota; kingdom Metazoa; phylum Chordata; class Mammalia; order Diprotodontia; family Pseudocheiridae; genus Pseudochirops; species Pseudochirops cupreus. The sequence goes on along the minus strand of CM053580.1, from coordinate 438,694,442 downwards.
GTGCCCAAAAACTGTATGTCTCAATCTTTGCCCTGAGTCCACTCTGTCAGGAGGAGTGTAGCATGTTTCATTAAAGGTTCTCTGGTGCTGTGACTGATTATTGTGTTGTTCAGAGTTCTTAAGTCTTTCTAAGTTGTTTGTCTTTACAATATTGTTGTTATTTATGAGTTGTTCTCCGGATTCTGTTCACTTCATTCTGCCTCAGTTCATACAACTCTTCCCAACTTTCTCTGAAATCATCCCCCTCATCATTTCTTATAGCACAATGGGCCCATTGGATTTAAGATATCCTTGGTAACCTTGATGAGAACAGTTTCATTTGAGTGGATGAGGTAGGAAATCAGGTTGAAAAGTGAAGGAAGTTAGGAAATAGAGTGTAGATTACCTGTTCGGTATTTTGTCGTGAAAGGCAGAAGACAGACAGGACAGTAATGAGGTAGTAGAGCATCAAGTGCAGATTTTTTAGGAATTAAGGAGATCCAATAACATTTGGAGAGGGCAAAAAAGAAGCTGAAAAATAAGGAGGGTCTGAAGATGAGAATGACGGAATTATTTGATGAAGAAAGCTTCTCAAGGAGAGAGGAAGAGAGGGGATCAGGAATACAACTATATGGCTTAGCTTGGGCAAGAAGACCCACCTAGTCATCAGAGACTGTAGCACAACAGGAAAGAATGAGGATGAGAGAGGGGTGTTGAATAGGGAAGAAGAGGAAGCTCAGAATGGACAGTTTTGTTTTCTCAGTAAAGTAGGAAAAAATATTTTCTGCTGAGAGGGATAGAGAAGGATGAGGATGGAGAAAGTTGTAATAGCTTACCTGGAGAGAGAGACAGACAGGAAGGAATAAAAAAGATTGCTATGCAGTTGCAAGGACCCAACTGAGGTTATAAAACATTACTTTACTTGTACCTGATTAGCTCCATTGAGTATATAGCAAATTCTCCACTTCTTTTCTCCCCCAAATTCAAACTTGTACTTAGTAGTTGTTTCTCCAGTGGGTTGCTGCTACTCCCAGATTCTAACTGCAATTTATAGCTCTGCATCCTAAAGGTGTAGCTCATAAGCTCCAGCTAGTAAGCTTCCCTCAACAGTCAGTCCTCGGACAAAATTAGTTCAAAGCAGTGGTATTTACTAAAACAGCATAATAAGAGAAGTAGTTACCAAGAGTCCCCTCATAAACCTAGAGTACACTCTCTCCAAGTAAACACTATCCCTGGAAAAGAGTGGGCACAAATTTAGAGCACGATGGTAGTGAGGCACCCACGTAGGGAACACACGTAACCAAGGCAAGTGCTCCTTCTCTCACAGGATTCTCATATGGCTCTTTCCCTCAGTACAGTATGTTTGTGAGTGTTGCTCCACTGGGCTTCACCAGCCTCTGTTTCTCTCCACAACTCAACTCTACCTAGATTTTTCTAGCATCTCACAGACTCTTTTTTGTTGCCAGAAGTTCTGCTCCTCATAGCTGCTTCCTGCAGCAATTTAGTTGATTCAACTGCCCCCCAGTATCAGTATTTGTCTGTTAGATGAAGTGTCTCCTACTTGTTCAGTGACACCAAAGCTGATGGAGACAGGGAGTGAATTTCTTTCCTCACTTTTCCCAACTATACTCAGGTATAGAAACAGGGGTCACATTCCAACAGACAGTTTGTAGTTTTGACTGATGCTAGAGTTTAGTAATCTAGCTTTTTCAAAAGTAATAGGGGCATGAAAAATCTTCATCAATCGTCAATGGCAAGTTGCCCCTCTAATTCTATCAAGGAGAACTTCATGCTACATAAAGGATATCAAAGTATTAACATATTGTACTTGCCCTTTTACCTTCTGTGATTACACAGGACTTTACACTTAGTTTAACACTGGAAGAACAGCAACAATTTTTATATATGATAATATGTTGTTGGGGGTCCAGGTAGATCCAGAAGGATTCAGCAGTATGTGAGTAGGGTTAAAAAGGCAAGTAGCTGGAGTGACTAAGGGTAGGAGTTTTGGCAAAATATTCTTGACAGTAGGACAAGAAGGAATTCTAGGGTATGCGATGGTGCATGGCTGAACTGATCAGACATGTGACCAAGGCAACTCAAGGATCCAGACTATGAAATGGAGGAAAGGGAAGCTAGAGCTTTGGTTTCTAGGACTGGAAAAACAAGGAGGCATGGAGGGACCAAAAGTCATAATGAAGATGAAGAACAGGACTGGGAAGAGTGAAGAAAAGGAAAAATTTAAATCTAGAAGATTTGGGTTAGAGAGGTATTTCAGCATCCTTGATCAGAGACATAGTAATGACGGGAGATGGTCCTATCAAAGTATTACTATCTCTGCACATGGCTCAGTTGTAATGGAAATGTTTTGGTGTTTGAGGGAACAATGACATACATGTTGAAGTTCCTGGATGGGGAGGAAAAAATTGGGAGGGATAGGAAGACTGCCAGGCAGATTCTGAACTTGTAGAGAAACATGAGGAAATGACTATCCCATGACTCTGATAAGGAGTTAGACTAGGTGATTCAAAAAATGATGGGCTGAATTTCAAAAGGAAATTAGCTTCTGAGAGAGTGTGGCAAAAGTGCAGTTGGGAAGTGAGGGAGAGCAGGACCCCTATTTCCTCCTTCTGGCCCAGAGCTTCAGATGGTACAAGAGAAGGAACACTCGATAGTAGAGTGTCATGAATCCAGTGTCATCTGGGGAGAGTACGCATGAAAGCAAGCCTGAATATAAAATAATAATGGAGCGCTGGAAAAAATATATTTGTTTATGCATTTCCCCCTCTCAAAGATGTCTCTAAGATTCTGAGTCTAGATCATCAAACATTTTAAGTATACTGTAATTAGGAAAACCAAGGAGATTTTCTCTGTGTTCATAAGACTTGGAGATGGAAGAGACTTTGAAGGTCATGTAGACTAAATCCTCTCATTTTCCAGATGAGGAGGCTTTTGCTCAGATGAGAGAAATGACTCAATACATAGCTGACATTTATGTAACACTTAAAGGTTTACAAAGCACTTGGCATGCAATACTTTTGCACACAGTCTTTGACTGTGAAAAGGAAGAAAGACAGAAACAGTATCCATAGCAGAGCACAATTACATAGTACTTTAAGGTGGGTTTGCAAAGCACTTTTTAATATATTATCTTATGTAATGCTTTTGGCAATCCTGGGAGAAAGGTACTATTATCCCCATTTTATAGATGAAAAAACTGTGCATAAAGCAAGCAAATATTTCAGGCAAGGATCAGACTCAGGTTTCGGGGACTCCAAGTCCAATCCACAACATCATGTTATTTCTTTTGTCCAAAGTTATGTAAGCTAGTAAATAGGAGGTTCAGATATGAACCCAGGTCCTCTGACTCTGAATTCAGTGCTCTGGGTAGTGTATCATGTTGCCTCTTACTTCTTTTTCCTTTCAACATCCTCCTCTACCAAACAATAATCATAGCATTACTCTATTTCTATCAAGGTTCAGAACCTTAGAACTATCTTTGACACTTCACCCCTTACTTCCAAATAGCTACCAATTAGGCAGCTGGTAGCTTATTGCATAGAGCAGTAGACTTGGAGCCAGGAAGATATGAGCTTAAATCTAGCTCTAGACACTTATTAGCTGTGTGGTCCTGGGCAAGTCACTTACCCTCAGTTTCATCAATTGTAAAATGGTGATAATAATATCATCTGTCCAATAGAGATGTTGTGAGAATCAACTGGGATAATATTTGTAAAACGTTTTTAGTACAGTGCCTAGAACATTGTAGGTACTACATAAATGCTTATTCCTTTCTGTCTGCCAAATTTTATTAGTCCTACCTTTTATTATCTCCTGCATTTAATTTAGGCCCTCACTGTAAAAGCCTCCTAATTGGTCTTCCTGACTCTGGCCTTTCCCCTCTTCAAACCATCCTATACACTATGACCTGACCAATTTTGCTACCACCTGAGATTTAATGCACTTCTCCCTTTTTTCAAAGCCCTGTTATTTCTATCACTTAAGGGGTAAAGGAGGGATTTCTTATCTTAGCATTCAAGCTCTCTTGGAAGGATATGTAATCAGAATTTCTGAGTCCAAATCTTGTCTCCACCACTTATTACATTTGTGACTGGATAAGTCTCCTCCTCTCCTTTGTTCTTAGTTTCCTCTGTAAAATGAATGGGTTGGCCCTGGATGAGCTCTTAAGGTTCAGGCTTACTCTAAATCTATGACCCTACCATCCTAGCTTTATCTCACAATGTTTCTCCTCACATACTGTACATTTTAGCTAAAACGTACTATTTACTCTCTCCTTTTCTGTCTCCATAATGGACTCTCTCAGCATTTGCACAACTACTGAACTCCTTTTTCCGTAAAAACTTCTTTGATCCTGCTGGGTGAAATGATTTCTCCCTCTGCAAATCTTTATAGAATTTTTTTTTCTAGATCTCTCTTTTGTACTTGTAACATTCTGTTTTGTATTAATATATGTTTATATACACTCCCTCCCAACAAATGCAAGTTACACAAAAGACCATCATGGAAAAACCAGTGTACATCTTTATCAAAATAACCAGTAAACAGAAATTGAGTTGTACAGATTAGCAAACCTTAAGAGTAGATGAACCCTTTGGGAAAGAGAAGGATTGGATGGACTGATTGAAGATCAATCCATTCTTAGCAATCAGACACTGGAATTAGGGGGATGGGTGTGTTAGGGGCCAGATTTCCCACATCTGCAGCTCCAAGGAGCAATCCTGTCTACCACTCAAAAAAATTCACACTTGTCTCTCTCTCAACTGCCTTTCTTGAACTCTTTTTCCAAAGTCTTTGTCCTCTAATGCAAGTATGTAGCATAATTGTCTCTGATGTCTCATAGCCAACCAGGAGTCACATCTTCCTCCTTGTATGCAGCAGGACTGTCTGTCACAGGAAAATGGTCCCAGGTTTGGGCAGGAATAGGGTTTCACTTAAATTGAATGGAAATTTACTTCCTTATAATTTGCTTCTGTAGTCCCATAGCAATTATCCCATAATATCCCTTCATAGAATTGATAACAGTAATCACACTATTTGCCCCTCCTCTCCCCCACTCACCATGCTAACCTTTTCTTTTCCAGGTTTAACTCACATTTTTCCCTGAGTATTCCTCATATGGCATAGTTTGGAGTCTTGGCTGCCCTCCTATAGACCTGCTCTAGCTTGTCAAAATTGATAGTATAATATTTTCCCCCTAGGGTTCTTAGCAACTAAAGACTACATATGAACAAGACATAAAAAATTAAGGCATGAATTATTTATATTGTCAAACTATATATAATATATATGCATTTTTACAGGAATACATTTCTATACATAAATCAGTAAGATTATAAATCTTTTATAAAAATATCCTGAAAATAATAAAATATATTTAAAACTATACAGTGCATAGCTAAATGATAAGTTCAATAGTCCTTACTCTTCCTGGCAAATCCCCAGCTCAATCAGTTTCTTACTATTTACTGTACTGTAAAATTTTTAAGTTTTGTTTGTATGAATAGATCTAGAACACATAATTTAGACTCCTATATAGAGAGTGCATTTTGAAAAATATTTAGCCTACAGTCCCCATGAAAGTAAGTATGACTTCTTACATAGCATGGAAATTTAAGAACAGTTTAACAAAAGAATCAGAGCAGAGCATGGTTTTAATTAGCCATTAAACTAAGCCTCAGAAAATTCTCAGAATTATTTGAGAAAGAATTAATTTAATATATTATAGACTTTGTTTTTCATTTAATTGGGTTTCATTCTGGAATACTAGAGAAGCATCATGTCCTAATGGATAGGGGCCTGCCTTAGAATGAGGACAGACCTGAGTTCAAGCCCTACCTCTGATACATGATGGTTGTGTAACCCTGGGCAAGTCACTTAACCTCTCAGGTTCTCCTAATCTCTAAGATTTTATTTAGACAATCTGCTGATCTGCATTGATTACTCATTAATTCTGGGCCACTGCTGAATAACATTTCATCTTTCTGTGCCAAAGCATCTTCTACTCTAAAATGGGGCAAAGGCAGTGTTTTGGACAATTAGAAGATGACTTCTTTTAACTCAGCTAGTCTATGAATACTAATGAGTTCCTTTCCTGCTCTTGTGTCTTCCATTATTTTGTGCTTTAAGATAACTGTCATAGCTTTTTCTTTTACTGATGGAACAGTGGAAAGAACATTAGGTGGGAGTCAGTATTATATGGAGGGGTGTATAAATATATTTATATTGTCATACAAATAAAAACATTGTCAGTCCTGACCACTGTGACTTGAGAGAAGACACTAAAGTCTGAACATTGGTAGTAAAAAGATACCCTAGACAAAGTTTACACTGACATTTGATAGTATCTTCATGCTATCCTTCTAGAAAAGATGGGGACAGATAGGCTAGATAATGGTAATTATGTGTATTTGGAAGCAGTTGAAGTGTGGTATCCAAACTATAATCATTAACGGTTCAATGTCATCTTAGAAGACTTCTAGTGGAGTCTTCCAGTGATCTGCTCTAGGCCTTTTGTTGCTTAACATTTTAAAATCAATTTGGATGTAGGTATAGATGGAACGCTCATCAGATTCGAAGATGATACAAAGTGGGGGAAAGGGATGGCTAGCAATCTCTGGTATGTAATAGGTGTTGTAAAATGCTAATTGATTGATTAAATGACAGCTGGGATCCAAAATGATCTTGACAAACTAGGACATTAAGCTAAATCTAATAAAATTAAATCTAGCAGATATAAATGTAACATATGAGTTCAAAAAAATCACAAGTACACAATAGTAAAAACTTGGCTAGATTGTACTTTGAGTAAAATCTAGGGCTTTTAGTGGAGTAAGAGGCCGTATTATATGAGTATAATATAAGAGTTAAAAAAAATCAGTGTGATCATAGGTGGCATTAAGAGAAGCAATGTGTCCTCAAATGAAGATACGATGGTTTCTCTATACTTTGTCCCAGCCCAACGACATCTGGAAAATTGTGGAGTTTGGGATACAACATTTTAGAAAGGACATAGATAAACTGAAGAATGTCCAGAGGACAGTGATTAGGATAAGATCTCAAAGAACTTCAAGATCATTCCAAATAAGACTTAGTTGAAGGAACTGAGATAAAGAAGACTGAGGGGGATATGGTGGTGTTGGTTGTTTCAGGTGTGTCTGACTCTTCATGACCCCATTTCGGGGTTTTCTTAACAAAGATATTGAGTAATTTGCCATTTCCCTTTCTAGCTCATTTTACAGATTAGGCAAACAGGGTTAAGTGACTTGCCCAGGGTCACACAGCTAGTAAGTGTCAGAGGCCTGATTTGAACTCACAAAGAAGAGTCTTTCTAATTCAGAACCCAGTACTCTATCCACTGCACCACCTATCTGTCTTCAAATACTTGAGGAGCTGTCATGTCTCTTTCACATTAATCTTATTCTATTTGGTCTTGTAGGATATAAGTAGCAGAAATTCATGGAAGCTGCAGAGCTACAGATTTAGATGACATAAATGAAAACTTCTTAATAATTAGAGCTATCCCCAAAGTGGAATGGGGTAATGAAGCAGAAAATGGATTCTCCCTCTTCGAAGAAGAAAAGGCTAGATAGGCATAGGCAGGTTCATAATGCATGGGCTGAGTGTGTCAGCACCCACTCCCTTTGAGGGAAGACAGTATCAACCTAGGATTGACATAACTCTATGATTATACTTATAACCCTATATATTTTGAATGGAAGGAGAGGGGCCAGTGCCGATACTTATTCCACGGTATGCCAGCACACCTAGGCATACCCAGTCAGAGCTCTATAAATGCCTATGCTTAGCTGGTATGTTGATGAGGAGAATCTTGTTTAGGGGTGGGTTGGACTCTGAAGACTTCTTCCAACTTTTAAGATTCCATGATCCTGTTTTTCCCCATCAAGGACCAGCTTGAAATTATTGAAAGCAATGCACAATTTCCCAAAATTCATTCTGGTTCTGTCATTATTTTATCCCACTCTGGATCCAGCTCATTGTCCATTTGCAATACCTATCCAATATACATGTACAAATAAATAAACCAAATGGGCTGTTCTACCCTTACCCCCAAATGCAAGTCATAATCCGGACACTCATCTTTTCCTGTGCTCCTTGTTAAGTTGACCTCTTTAAGTGATCAGGCATACCACTGAGGAGATCTTGTCTTATTCACTTGATGTTGATAATCAGATGACTGTTGAAAAGCTTTCTCTTTGGCTCAAACAATCAAGAAATCCTGCATGATCTATAGATATGCAAGGAGAAAACATTGTTGGAGGAGGCTCTTGGAGGAGGCTCTTTGATGACGTATTTTGCTCTACAGAGATAAATACCTCCAAACTTTGTATTTTACTTGGATAGATTTGTGATGAAAACAAAGTCCATTATCCTTCTAAATGTGCAGATTGTCACCTATTCATGCCTTTTCATCCTATGTGACCTTTGTCCATGTACAACCTCCACCAGAAAGGCAACTACAATGCTGAAGGCCTAGTGGACATTCGTGAAACATTCAGGTGTATCCCTCATTTTTGCTATAAGACTCTGCCTTCTTTCTACTGCTATGCTACTATCAATGCAGAATCAACTGGAAGCCACACGGTAAGACTTGAGGGCCATTTAGCATTTCCTTTGTGTCACTGGTTACCATGGCTAGGGAATTCATCACCAAGTAGACAGCCTTCTGGTAATGATTCTCTCCCTACTTAGCTATGCCCTTGAGAAGGAGACATAGTCCATTCCCAAGACCGTATCTTACACCTTTCCAATGAGATAGAACTTGTTCGAACACATTCCACTGCCATAGTCTTTGATAACGCAAGGTCACCTCCAGGCCTCACTGTGTCATAAAGGTAGGAATCTGTGGAGGCACCCTATGATTTAGAGGTACAGGCAGAAGCAGTCAACTAAATGAGATTGAGACTCTAACAATGTAAGCCATACTACAGGATCTGCAGGACCAAGTCTAAAAGCCAAAGAGAATACAGTTTTGTTTGGATGGGACATCAAATACAAGTTGTCTCTTGCTAAAGGTGATGTGATTCTTTCTGGGAGAAGAAACTTGTCAGAAAACAACAGGATAGGAACTTCTAAGCATATAAGATAGGAGATAATACTCTATGCTTTCCTGAGGCCTGAAGAGAGCCTGTGGCAAGGGCAAAATTTGGGTTGAATAACTTGGAACAACGGTTGGGAACTGTATCCTAGATCAAAGCCTTGGTTCAATTTTATGTGCTAGTATTCTATACATCTGTCTGTTAGTCCCTGCTGTCTGTCATTAACATCAACAATTTTGCTGATAGCTGAAAGAAAGTCCAGCATTAAGACCCATCCCATCCTGAAGTGTCTTCAACTCAGCACTTTACTCTAAAGCTCCTTCCTTAGAGACGGACTCTGAGGAGTTTGGTCAGTTAAGCTCTAAGTAAGTTTGTTTCCTCAATTCAGGGATATTGGTGAAGTAAAAAACACTAAGAAATGTCTCTGCCAGTCTTAGTTGTCATTTCCTTTTCTTCTCTTCACCTTGAAAACTTTGTTTATGAGGCAGAAGGATAGAGAATTACCCAGGAGAAAGAACAGGCCAGAATAATATGAAAAGTATCTATGAGAAAAAATTAGCAGCAAAAATTAGCAGCCATCATCTAGGTGGAGCAGTTGATAAGAATGCTGGACTTGGAATCAGGAAGATGTGTGTACAAATTTGGCCTCAGATACATATTAGCTGTGTGACCTTGGGCAAGTAACTTAGCTTCTCTTAGTCTCATCTGTAAGATGGGGAAAATACTTCCTTACAGGGTTGTGAGGATCAAATGAGAGAACATATGTACCACCTAAAAGCTCTATTTGCTCACTGTTGTTGATTTGGTCTATTTCTTGAAGTATAAAAGTACTCTTCAAGGTCATATGGTCTTGGGGAGAAGAGGGACAGATGATGGGAAGACAGGTGGAAGAAAGGAAGGAGAGAGAAGAGAAGAGGTGAGAGAAAGAGAGGTGAAGGGGGAAGAAAAAGAAGTAGGAAAAAAAGAGAAATTTACATGATAACTTTGTAATTAAAAGGAACGTCAAGTTGTACATAATAGATTTGCAGTTTCACGTGTAAACATCTTTTTTTTATTATACTATGTTATGGAAATACTTATTTTATTCATTAAGTAAAAAATAAAAGAAATTTTTTAAAAAAGAAGTAGGAGGGAATGGTATAAGGAAGAAAGCAAATCCACCGTCCTGCAGGACTAGAAAAGGGAATGGGGCAGCCATGTAGCCAGAGTGGGATATAAGAGGAGAGTGACCCAAGGAACTGTCCTGGTAATCATGAAATGCCTGGAGAATGGTCTCCAGAACATTGGCCTAATTGGTGTATAGAAAAGTTACAGAAAACCAAAATGGGACCGCAACTACACAGAGAGAAACAGTATAAAGAAATTTGTGGCTGCACTGGGGAAGGGAACACCCACACTGATGAGATCATGGAGCACATCTATTGAAGGGAGTTTTTATATTTTGTGTTTGTTCAAAAGCAGACAAAGTTGAATGTCTTGTATTCTCTTAATGTGTCTTTCTGGCCCCGCACGGCAAAAATACTTACTAAGTAAATTAAGCTGCTTTTAAGGTATGTGACACAATTTAATTTATTTTCCCTGTGGCTTGGTGATCATCGACACAAAAAAGTTCCTCATGCCTGAATTAAGAGGATAGCTATTAGAAAGCCCAACTCTCTTGTGTGTGTCACACACACACACACACACACACACACACACACACACACACACATACACACACACACACACACACACACACACATCCACATCCTTAACCATTTTGGAGCAAAGGTTATGCTCAAGAGCTCTCATACACTTTAGGTTAGTTGCAAATGACATTTTGAAGACCCAGCAGCCATGCAGTTACTCCAGAAGTACACGATTACCATGTAGTCACAATGTGAGTACATGTCTACTCAATTAACTGGTAATTACCCTTACAGTAACCATGTAACTCTAAGGATAATCACCATGTTCTCTGTAATTTTTAAAAGATCTTGGGGTGGGGGGGAGAGAAGCTAATTTGTAGGGAGCATATAACCAAATGAGTAATTACATAGCAAGTGGCTGAAAGGCAATTACAAAATAATTGCATGCTATTTGATCCCACCACAAAAACATGCTCTAATAGACCATTCCCCAAAACTATTTCTTTTACCTGCGGTACCCTTTTCAGTTTCCCTTCTTCCCTATGGTCTGTTTTCTTTTAAGGTCTAAATAGTTTGAATTATATTTTTAATAATTAGTTTTATTAATTTACTAATTAAGTAATTATATGTTAATGGATGCCATAATAACTGTTATTCATTACTATGCTAAAATTAAGACAATTTTTTAAACCAAGGATAAAATTTACATTTCCCCTATTTTGGGTAGAATAAGGATTATTTTTTCTTTTTCAATGGTAATAAAATGTAGTGCATTTTAGAAACAATGCACAGTAATAATCACCCTTTCTTCCTTCTCTTTTTTTCTCTCTTCCCTCTCACTCTCTCTTCCTGTAAGGGCTCTTCTCACCTCTTTCAGTCCTAGCACGAAGAAGGTCCTCTCTATATCACTAATTACTCATACCAAACAATTCTGGTTGCCTTCCTCCTAACCACTTTTGAATAAGAAATTCATGGACATAGAGAAAAAAGTGAACAAATACATACACACATACATACATGTTTGTACTTACCTATGTGTGTATATACATGTTACTAGCTCTATAAATATCTACATATGTATGTGTGTATATATATATATATAGGCTCAGTCTCTGTGTAACCCTGAATAAGTGTCTCACTCTATCTCAGGTTCCCTCATGTATAAAATGGTGATAACTATGTTTCACTGTGAAGATCAAATTGAATAATATTATGTGATAGTGTTTCTTCTGATAAAGTGCTATGTGAATGCAAGTTAAAATTATTTCTAAAAGTGATTTACTGTATTTACTTATATTTTATATTATGACTTACCATGTTGTGGTAGCTGGTATTTTGTTGTTGTTGTTTTTAAATAACAAAGGTACTTATTTATCCTCAGACAATTTCCTTCTCACGAATTCCTCATTTTAACCAGGCTCTAAAGTAATTAAGTCCAAAAAGGTGTCAGAACATAGTCCTAGGACTTTTTTTTTAGGAGAAGAAAGTCTTTACATCTCAAGAAATGAAGTAGAGCAGTAATTAAATGAATATTCTTCTGATAATAAGAGTCTAGGAAGCAAAAATGTGCTATACTGAATAATTTAGTAGTTTAGGAGTTAACACTGGTGAGGGGTGGGTGAGAATAGAACTTCCAAGCATTGCCAAATTGTCAAATCTCCAGTATTTATTTTCTTTTTCAAGATACTTTGAATGGCCTATGGGAGGTGCAGATTAAAAATATAACTATATTACACCTGTCTAAGGATACTTATGGGTTTCCATGCTTTGGTGAAGCTGTCTGGCCTGCGATATGTTTCACCAAAGTGATTCATGACTCTATTCAATTCTCAGAGGATGGGATGGATGGTGGATGAGAATTCTTATATCCACGTATAGACTGACAGCAGACCATCTCTTCTGGGATTCCTAATGTTGCTAATGCTTGTTTCATTGACAACGCAAAATGGAGCCAGCCTACTTTCATTCATTTTGTCATTCAACATACTTCTTTATCATGATGAAAAGTCAAATGAAATTACAACTCTTGAGATTTTTTTCCAAGTGTGAAACAGCAAATGTAACCAGAATAATACAAGGGCAAAGCCAATAAAATGCCAGTAAGACTGAGTACTAATTTATGTTCCTAGGATTCCATGGCAAATTAGAAGGCACATTGGTCAAGGAGGGTAGCAACATTTATTAAAACTAGACTTGAAATAAGTATGATAAGTTTTTGTTTTCTCTCAGTAAATATGAAGACTGAACCATTCATTGTCTGGGCAACATAGTTATTACCATCTGAAACCAGGGTATCTTCTGGCTATTTTGAATAGGGGAGAGGATATAAGGACTTACCACTTCTCCATTCAGCTCCCATCAGGACAATAGGTCTCAGGAGAGTAGGCCTCTGTCGGAATTCATGTGATTGAAGACAGGACTTTTTGAATAGGGTAGGACTCTGGGAATTAAAAGTAGACTTGTCCCTTGAGAAGGACTGACCTTCATAACTGTCCCTTTGACCTTAGCACAATAAAATATATGAAATTACCTATTTCTCTCCAAGGATAGATCTGAAAAGGTTTAAATATAGCAAAAAAAAAAAAAAAAAGAACATGACTAGAAGCTTGGGACCTGACCAAACTAGAAGTAGAAGGTAGGGCTTAAAGCCTCAGATCTTTTGAGGAATCTGGCTCTTTCAACTCTCTTCCCTTCTTCCTGGCAGGCAAATAAGAAGGCACTGCCTTCTTAGTCTGCCTTCTTTTTTCCCCTTGGAGAAAGTACCATAAAGAACACTATGGTTCTTCACCTTCTCTGTGGGGTTGAAATGTAGGTCTCCCTACCTTGCAAGAAGAGAAGCAACCAACAGCATAACAGTTTTCTCTCCTCTCATCTTCTGCTCTCCTCTACTCCTCTACCATCCCCTCTTCTCTCTCTCAGTGCTCTTACCCACTCCCTCCTTCTCTACTCTTCATTTCCCATCTTTCTCTTCTCATCCCCCACTCTTTCCTAGAAGTTGAAAAGTTTAAATAGCATCATGTCAAAGTTGGCCCAAATGGGCCCAGGAAAAATAAGCCATCTCCATTATCCTTTCAGGAATATTATTGTGTCTCATTTCCTCAAAGGTCTGGTTAAGGATTATAGTCTTAATGTAATAAAAACCATTTTGATGGGTTTATATGTTTGTCATTGAACTAAACATTGAAAGCTCTCATTAAATACTTCTCATTCTTGAGAAAAATTGCTTGTTTATTCAATGGGGTCCCTCAAGAATCCAATAGTCCATGTTGAAAAAAATCCTTAGATCATTGGCCAGCAAAAGTATCAAGGAGATAATTGGCACAGTATCCATGTATAGAGTTTATTAAATATCTATCCACCTTCTAGTATATTTAATAATTCTCAGTTGAGAAAAGTAGCTGGTCTCTAAGATTTCTGGTAAAAGAATATAGGCAATGTTTCCACAAAAGAATATGTGTTCCAGTCTCCATTACAATAAAGGTGATCTCTCAGTTGAGAACACACCAATAAATGACTTCATTTCCTTGCTGATGTCAAATTCTAATGTGAATGGACTAATGGATGGAGGAGGTCCAGATTCAGTCTTTTGTCCTATTAGTAAGCAAGGGCCCCTCAGGTAAAAAAGATGAAGTAACTTACCTAAGGTCACATTAGTAGGAAGGAACTGACATGGGACTCAATCACAGTTTCCTCACCTGCAAAATTAGAATAATGATGACTGTACTGTCTACTTGATGGAGTTATAGGAAACCATAAAGTGCTTTATAAATGAGATAGTCTTCTCTTTATATCATGGAAGTATAGAAGAAGGCACTAGACTGAAATGCAAGCTGGCAAGTGTCTGGGTTCAGAATACCTAGCAACATACAGGGGGAAATCTCAAAAAGTGAGAACATTCAGTGATCTGGCAGAAGATATTAGGTAGATGTCCAGGTAGGCAGGCATTTAGCAGGATGGAGTTCTAATAATAGCCCACAGACCTTATGTTCAGGGCTCATGTCTGGGAGGGCTAATAAGGGCAAGACAGGTTCCTATTCTGCATGGGACAGAATACTAAAGCAAAGATTTAGACATAGGAAATTAAGTCAGGGACCTAGTTTCTGGTACTAGGGTACATGATCAGGGTCAAGGTTATAAGGAATAAAACAAAATACTAATTATAATGATTGAGTTACAAGGTCAGAGTAGGAGAAGCAAGGCTGACCATACCTCGCCACTTGATCCATGCCTTCTTATGTTTCCTTTGTTTAGATATAATATCACCTACACTATACTATCTCTCTAGGAATACAATATGCTAGATCCTTTTAGACTCTAAATCAGGATCAGATGCCCTGCTCTGGTAGAAATTTTTGGACACAGACAATATTATCTCATCCCATCTTGAGAAGTGTCAATATTAACCTATGATTAGATCCATTTAGAAGAATGAACAGAAGTATACTTAGGGATGAAATTTTGTGAAAATCTATGGCAGTCAGCCATTTGTCCCAATTTTCCATTTGGAGTCAAATCAAGTCAAAAAGCATTTATTAAATGCTTTCTAAATGCCAAGCATCATGTTAAGCATGAATAAAACAAACGCAGACAACAAAAAGACAGTTCCTGCCTTCAAGGACCTTGTGTTCTAATGCGAGAAAACAACACCTAACAGGGAAGAGGTGAATGAGTGGGACAGTATTTCTAGAGGAACTGAACAATCTGATGAAGGGGCCCCTTAGGATAGAGTGATTTTTCTTCCAGGGTGAAAAGTGATCTTCGTTCCAAAGTGAGCAGGCTACTGGGTCGTGGTGGACACAGAACTCTAGAGACTCAGAATTAGAGCCCAGAGAGGAATGAAGGAATGAATAGGACTAGCCAAGGCACTTTCCCTAAAAGAGAGGTTCCAGGAAGAACTGACCCATAGAAATAAGATGCCATAGGGGTGGGATGATCTTCCAGGGGAAAAGACGGCTGGATTATCATGAAGAAAAAAGTCTAGAGAATTAGAAGGGGAGCCTTTAGAGACCAGAAGACCGACTTTTACCAGGAAGAAAAAGCATCAAGAACATTTATGGAACTCTGAATGGAAAAACACTACCATTGCAAAGTTCATTTTGAATCAGAACAGACTGGTCCTACAAATAGTTAGTTGGTTAAGATCTAGGTACAAGGAACGTATCCCTTTCTACCTCCAGTTATACTGGATTCTTAACCCTACCATCTACTCTCTTTTTTAGGTACCAGAGTCATGCCCACACAACCTCCAAAATCCTCATCTGTGTTCTAATTAGCCTTGCTCCTCCCCGATTCATTCATTCCCACCTGGGTCATCCATCTCATAACTCATTAGGCTGTACTTTCAGAAACCGATCATCTATTGTCAAAGACTCACCTATTATGAGCGTAAACCTTTCAGCCAACATTCTCTCCATCTCACTTTAACTGAAACAAGTTCTTTGCTGCCCCCTCCCCCTAAAGATATTACATTCATTACAACCGTCTGCACCACAGGCCACTCCTCTCACTTGCCAGGACTTCTAGATTCACAAGAAGGGATATAATATATAAAGGAGTGACAGTCCTGATCAGACCATATCCGGTGGCATTTCTTTTACATGTGCCTCATGTCTTGCCCTCTTGGGATGAAAATACAAAGTTGGCATTTCAGTTCAGTACAGCTCAGAGGGGCCTACTCATCAGGTACCAAAGATCCTGATCACCATCTCAAACTTCATTGCATCAAATATCACTTCTCCTGTGTGAACCGATGTAGTACTATGTCTTTACAGGGCTTTGGAGGGTGGGAATGCTTCTAATCCTTCTCCCCTGCTACCTTTCTCTAAATTCACATTCTTATCCAAGTCACCTCACCTCTCCCCAGTCACTACCCTATTCTACCCATGTTCTCCCCTTCCTCTTCTTCACCTCATACTCATTCTACCATCTTGAATTCACAGAAATCTGGCTCTTCCCAGAAGATACATATTCCTGGGCATTGCCTCCTGTCTGCCTGAGCCATTATGTCTGTCCCTTGACACAATGGGCAAGGAGGAGGAATTCTATTCCTTGCTCTTTATGGCACCTCCCAGCCCTTTTCTCTTGCAACTTTAATGGCTTCCCACTTACTAGTTTTGTTCCTGGGGCTTATAATCCTTAGGCTTCCCCATGTTGTAAAAGGCTTTCTCTTGATATTTGGTCACTTCAGGATACAGTTTTATATCTCTTCCCTTTCACTTCCAACTTCCTAGAAAGGCATACCACATTTGATTCTGACATTTTCCCAACCCCTGGAAATAATAGCTTTTGACTCCATCAGTCAATTAAAACTTCTTGCTCAATACTTACCAATGATTTTATAACTGCAAAATCCCTTGACCTCTCTGCAACTTTAGATACTGTTGGCCATTCCTCTTCCTAGATATTCCTTTTCCTTTGACTTCTATTACTATGATCTGATATTTCTCATTCTTATCTATTTCACATTCTCCTCTACGATTTCATCATTAATATCCCTCCTTCCTAGAACATGTGAAGTCATAACATTTAGTTCTCGTGTGCATAAGGTAAATATAGAGTTAATGTGTATGTATGTGTGTGTGTATGTGCTTGCATGTATTGATGGGGTACTCATATAACAATGATAATCATCAGCTATGATTCTGTAAGATTGTTGATGAAGCATGCTACTCAGCTCATGACATACATGTAGGTAATGGACTCAAGATGCAGAATAAAATATACATTTTTGATGCAGCGAATGTGGGAACTTGTTTTGTATGACTAGGCATATTTGTTAAAAGACTGCTTGTATTTTTTTATATTCATGGGGTGATGGCAAGAAAGGAAGAATTAGGAAAAAAAAGAGGGTAAGAGAATCATTGAGGTATCTTCATAGAGAAGAGAACAGAAGAAAGATCAGAAAGAAGCAGAAACAAACTGGACAACGTTCAAAGTTACAGGTTTAACTTACATACTTAAAATCAAGCTATATATAATAGTTTCCTGTACAATCCTCTTTTTCTGTTTTACTATGCCTATGGAACTGTCCCCTTTATTTAGCATTTAAGTGGAGAATTTAAAAAAAGAAAAACAAAAGACAATAATGTTTTATCTCATGTATATACATAGGTATACAATGGATTGATCAATCAGTAAACATTTATTAAGTACCTACTGCATGCCAGGCACTATGCTAGGTGCTGGGGAATCGAAAAGAGGCAAAAGACATTCCCTGCTCTTAAGAAGCTTACAGTCTAATGAGAAGACAACATGCAAATAAATAAATACAAAGAAGCTATGTAAGGGATAAATAGGAAATAAAAGAAGGAAGGCACTAGAATTAAGAGGCATTGGGAAAAGCTTTCTTATAGAAGAATATATATTCATGTATATACACATACATGCATATATGTATTTATGTACATGTGTGAGTATATACATGTATGTATATAGTATATAACTGAACATAAACACATGTATAAAATGTACTCACTTCTGTGGTTAGAAATATATAGATTATATAATATATAATATATAGTGTGTGATATATTACATATAGATATATACACATGTGTATATATGTATGTGTGTATATATTTATATATGCATGCACATATTTATATATCTATAGATATATATATATTGGCATCTGGGTAGTGCAAGGGAAAGTGCAGAGCTTGGAGTCAGGAAGATACATCTTCAGGAGTTCAAATCTGGCTTCAGATACTTACTACTGTATGACCCTGGGCAAGTCACTTAATCCTGTTGGCCTCAGTTTCCTCATTGGTCAAATGAGCTGGAAAAGGAAATGGTAAATCACTCTAGGATCTTTGCCAAGAAAACCCCAAATGAGGTCATTAAGAGTTGGACAGGATTGAAAATGACTGAACAACTCTGTACACACATTCATATATACATACCTACATACGTGTGTGTGTGTGTGTGTGTGTGTGTGTGTGTGTGTGTTCTCCTCACCTGTAAGGTTTGAAGGGAATTGGGTTTGGTGCTAGAAATTCTTCCAGCACCAAGCTAAAAACATCTCCAATTCTGCATCACCAACTGTTTACTTGACATCATCACCTAAATGTCCCAGAGCTACTTTAAACTTAACATGTCCAAAACAGTACCCATTATCTTTCTCCCTAAATCTAACTCTTCTTAAACCTTCTTGTTGTTTGTTTGTCTTTCGTTTTTGAGGAGGACCAGTGATATCACAGGTGGTATCTTGACTCATGGATGAATTGGATTTAAGTGAGGCAGAGTTGCACAGAGTCATCACGGTGGCAAGATAAAAGTCAGGAGGACTGCTGATGACCCAGAATGCATTGGATGACCTCAGCATCTGACCAAGATCTAAGTGCTCCACAGAGCCTTCTTCAGGCTCCTTCACGGCCATTAGAACACATTGTTTTCATCTGCCCATTCCACTGGCAGATGTCTTCGAATGCTTCAGGTAGACATGCCCCTAACTCACCAATGGGTTTGAGACCTGTCAGTTACCTTCAATCTGGTTTAGTTCATCTGCTGAGACAGTTTACTGAGGTGTGGTTGCTGCACACGCTACAGCTTCTTGGAGGTATTAAGAGCACTACCATTCTTCCAGATACTCAGGTAAATAATCTTGAAATCACCCTCAACTCTTTCCTCACTGTCCATATCTATAGAATAGTAAAAGCAACACCCATGCCATCTACCTTACAGGGGTGTTTTGAGGCTCAAATGAAATGATATATGTAGAGCACTTGGCAAACTTTAAGATGTTATACAAATGTCAGTTATTTTAACGTAGTTATCATCATCATTATTATTTGTCTTCCACAATGCCCTTCTCTGATGACCTTTCATGACAGGGAAGTGACCCTGAGTTCTTTAAGGTTTTATCAGTAGATTAAAAGTCCTGGAAAGCTCTGCCATGCTAAAAAGTTTTCAAGTTTTTCTACAGTAACAAATCAAGACTGTCTTTGGAGGACCAACCTCACTAATTACAGCGAGGCTTATGATTAGGAGGTTGGCCTCTTGGTGATCAAATTTTTTGATCAGATCAATCTAAGAAAAGAAGAAAAATACTTTAAAAAAACAGCCCTCAGTCCTGCATCATCTCCTTCCATCTCTGCAGTGACGCTAGCAAAATGAGTAGAAAGGGACCAGACAGTATCAAGAATCTTGCAGATTACAGAATACTGACAAACTATAATTTGACTATTGGTACTCTTAATATGAGAGCCTCATCCACTGACCAATGAGTGGGTATTGTGCCAGCAGAACTGAATCATATCCATCTTGACATTCTTGCTATAAATGTAAGAAGAAAGAAGGAAGTTGGAACTACATGGAATCATGGTTCACAAAGTATTCCTTAAAAAGGTGAAGAATGGAGCTGGAATATGGGTTTTGACATGTGCTCAGAGGCTACAAGAAACACTATTTTAGAAAACACTCAATCTTCACACACTGTAACCATTTGCTGTTGTTTAGTTGTTTCAGTCCAACTCTTCATGACCCCATTTGGGGTTTTCTTGGCAGAGATACTGGAGTGGTTTGTCATTTCCTCCATCAGCTCATGTTACAGATGAGGAAACTAAGGCAAAAAGGGTTAAGTGACTTGTTCAGAGTCACACAGCTAGTAAGTGTCTGAGACCAGATCGAACCCAGGAAGAGGCGTCTTCCTGACTCTTGGCCCTGCACTCTATTCACTGCTACACCTGGCTGTTACATTGTAACTATAAAGATGAGTATTTAACAAAATGTTCTGTCCTATTTAATTGAATTGACTATGAAAATAATTGCAACATACAAACCAACGTTCCTCAGAACTAGGTGGTAAAGGAATTTCTGTGAAGAGTTTGATAAGACCCTTCAAATCAAACAATATACACTATGGTATATGGTGTCTTTAACACAAAGGTAGAAAATGGGGAAGATAGAGAGAAGTATATGGGAAAGTATGGTTCTGGTTCAGAAATGAGAGACAAAAAGGAAGTTTCACATCTCTATAAAGTGAACATTATTCTCAAAAAAGAATTGGTAGATGCTGGACAGGGTGAATACCAAATATCACCATAAAGAATTAAATAAATTATGGGGTGGCTAGGTGGTGCAGTGAATAGAGCACCCACCCTGGAGTCAGGAGGACCTGAGTTCAAATCCGACCTCAGACACTTAACACTTACTAGCCATGTGACCTTGGGCAAGTCACTCAACCCCAATCGCCATGTCTTTTCCCTCCAAAAAAAAAAAGCAAAAAAAAAAAAAACCAGGAATTACATAAATTATATTGTGACAGATTGAAAAAAATACTCATAATTAAAGTGGGAGTGATTCCTAATACCAGCTACGTATGTCTATTGAGAACACTGATTTGTCAGAGGTAAGATTAGAACTTGTAAACAACAACAACAACGACAAAAGAATAATGAGAAAATATGGCTGACAATTAAAATTATTTTATCTTAATTGTTTAAGCAGTTTGTGGAACACATAATGGTGATAGCCAATAGAAATCATTTTGACATAAAATATAATTATTTCATATGCTAGTTTAACTAATGTAAATTAATTGCCATAACAAGGAGACCAAAAAAAAGCCCAGAAAACATCTTAATCAGCAAATGTCTAACTTGTAAAGTGGAAATGGATGCCACAGGCAACAACAGTTTAGAATATAAATTTATCTGTAAAATCAAGGACGATGGACAGTGATGAATAATATTATTTCACAAGGCAGTGAGAAGCAGTGGAAGATAAAACCAATTTAAAGAAAGTTTGGCAAAAAAAAAAGGGGGATGCAACTAGGTGGCACAGTGGATAGAGTACAAGCCCTGGAATGAGAAGGACCCGGGTTCGAATCCAGTCTCAGACACTTGACACTAGCTGTGTGACCCCGGGCAAGTCACTTAATCCGATTGCCTAGTCCACCCTGCCCTCCCCCCCACAAAAAAAAGCTTGGCAAGACACCCAATGGAGCAAGTCATACCAAACGTATATGAGGGTAAAAATGGAAGGAGAACTACAAACAGAAGTGAAGTCAATAAGAATTATTAAGCTTACTAAGCACCAGGCACTGTGCTAAGCACTTCAGATACAAAGAAAGGAAAAAAGACAACTGCTGTCCCTCAAGAAGCTTACATTTTAATGCAGTAGATGACATGTAAACAATTAGATATTAGATAGCTAGCTAGAGATGGTTAGGTAATTACAAGATTTGTATCTATCACTCTATCTATCAATCCATTTGCCTATCATAAGAGCTCAAAATTGCACTAAGACTTGGAGAACTCTGTGTGTGTGTGCGTGTGTGTGTGTGTGTGTGTGTGCATGCGTGTACGGAGTAGATGCAAGGTACTCTAAGAGTAAAAGTCATTAGCAGGCTAAGAAGTTGAAAAAGAACAAATCAATAAGTTTAGGAGTTTCAGAAAATGGAAAAGATTTGCAAAAACAAGGGCAGTTCAGTGGCACAGAGGATAGAGCATTGGTTCTGGAGTCAGCAGGACCTGAATTCAAAGCCAGCTTCAGACACTTACTAGCTATGTGACTCTGAGCAATACCTCCTGTGTGACCCAGATGCCTCCTAAAAAAAGAAAACGGAAAAGATTTGCAAAAATAATTTCATAAGCTGTTTTCTCTATGAAAGATAGGACATCAGTCCTTACATTACATATAGAAGAGGCAGAAATGATGCAAAAGTAAACAAAGATGAAAAAAGCAGACAGATAAGAGTATATATAGAAGAAATCCATTCTAGAGGTGATAAGAGTTGTGAGGATACCAATAAATCAATATACTATATATACATATATATAAAGGAAGATGCCAAAGGCATGGAAAAATTTTTAGACAGATATAGTACAGATGGACAATAAGCTATGACCAGAGTTGGAAAGGAGAAAGGGATATTGATATTCCTTTCCATACGGGCTTCCATGATCCTTTCAAATTGTTAGTACCTCTGTCTTTCTCAAATTACCTCACGTTTAATTATCCACAAGACTATTATAGAATATAAGCTCCTTGAAGGCAGGAACTATTTCATCTTGTATCCTTGCATACAAGTAGATATGTAATAAATGCTTGTTGAAGGAATAAAGTTAAGACTATTTGAAGAAACTGAACAGGTATATTATAAAGAAGAAAACATTTAGGGAAGACATCGTGACGATCTTCAAATGTGTGAAGGTCTACAGGATGGAAGAGAGATGAGACCTTGTTCTGTCTAGTTCTAGAGAAGAAACCAGGATTAATGGACAAAGTTACAGGGAGGATGATTTGTTCAGTCAAAGGAAGAACTAAACTTTGAGAGCTACCTAAAATTTGTAATAGGCCACCCTATCATACACTTGGAACATCCATCACTCAAGCAAAGGCTAGAAGATTATAAATCAGTGATGCTTTAGAGGTCATTTGTACATAAGTTAGAGGACAGAACTATAGGCCTCTAAGGTCCCATGAGACTTTAACTAAGATTGTAAGGGACTGTCAATTTGATTTCTGACTTACCTTTTCAACCACATCTGACATGATACCCTCTCACATACACCATGCTCTAGCCAAATTGGACCCTCTGTTTGACTGTGCTCATGCCATGCTCTACACTTGGAATGCCCTCTCTACCCACTGAAATTCTGCCCATCCTGACTCTAACATTGTAGTTGAAATTATTTAATTTTGATTTTACAAATGCTTTGGATCTAATTATGTAAGCCTGCCTATAGCACTGGATTCAACATCTGCATCATTTCTTTAGTTATCCAGTTAATTTGCAACTGTTGTCAAAGGATAAAGCAGTCCATGACAGTTTTTTGTACTTGTTACAGACTTTTATTCAATTTTTATGATTACAGTCTAAAGAAGACTGACAGAGATGTTCTAGGCTGTCCTGGACTGTGTAAATTACACTTTAGGATATATTCTGGTTCTACCTCTCACAATGCCCCCATCCCTCAAAGACACATGTCTCTGTCACAGTTTCCATTTGCATTGTACTGCTCTGACAACTGTAATTTGAATCAGATCTGAAAGAGGTCCAGAACAAAATACATTTTGATAGTAAAAAAAAAAAGAAATTCTGTCCATCCTTCACGACCCAGCTTAAGTGCCATACTCTTCTACAAAGCTTTCCCTGATGGCCCCAATGGAAAATATGTTTCCCTCCTCAGGACTCTCACAAGATTTTTTTTTTTACACATCATATGATTATATATGACATTGAACAAGTCATTTAACTTCTCTGGGGCTCCATTTTCTCACCTGTAAAATGAGGGTGGGGCACCGGATGATTTTTTTAAAAAATTTAATGTAATTTTTTTACCAGATGATTTCTAAGGTCCTTTCCAGTTGTATATATGATATAAAATGTAATTACAATACAAAATAATAACATAATATTCATATGTATATATATGTGGGTATGTTCCTTTGATCATGTTCCATTTTGTATTCTTATTTGAGTGTGTGTCCTATTTTCCCCTCCCAAATCTCCTGAGGGCAGGGGCCGTAAGCTATATCTCTCTATCTCTCAACATTAGTGCAGTGTTTTACTTGGGGTTGGCCTAGTATGTCCTCTCCACCACTAACACTCAGAATCCCCTTTTTCCTTTAAGAAGCAGCTAAAGCAGGGTTGTGCTGGTACATGTCTAAAAATTGGCTCTCTGAAAAAATATGTGTGCATGTTACTTTTAATCTGCTTTATTAATATTTTCTCCATTTTCTTAAATCTAGACAACCAAAGTAATAAATCAAGCCCTGAATTGTAGCATTTGCTCATTTCCTAGGTGAAAATATTCATCCTGAAAATTTAACAACTGGCTCTTAGGAGTCAGTAAGAACTGGTCCCTCTTAAGGTACCCCTGAGCTAAAGTACCACCTTCTATGGGAAGCCTTTCCTGATATCCCTGAATGCTACTCTACTCTCTCCCTAATTTTGTTGTTGTTCAGTAGTTTTCAGTTGTGTCCAATTCTCTGTGACCCCATTTGGGGTTTTCTTGGCAAAGATACTGGAGTGGTTTGCCATTTCCTTCTCCTGCTCATATGACAGATAAGGAAACTGAGGCAAACAGTTAAGTGACTTGCTCAGTGTCACACAACTAGTAAGTGTCTGAGGCCAGATTTAACTCATGAAGATGAGTCTTCCTGACCCCAGGCCTGGTTCTACCCACTGTGCCACCTAGCTGCCCCAACTACCTTGTATTTAATTACCACGTGTTTATTCCTTTTTTTACTCTGAATATGCTCAAATATGTAAGTTCCTTATTATTGGGGATAAGTTTATTCTTTATAAAACCAGCACCTTACTAGTACAATAAAGGACACATAACAGATATATAACAAACGCTAGTTAATTGCTTATTTGGTAAGCTCTGTGACCTTATTTAGCATCTCCAGATTTTAGGTGGCTTATCTATACAATAGGAGGACTGGACAAGGTAATCACTAAGATGAGGCCTGTGCTAGAGCCAGCTCTAATGTGGCTTGCCAGAGCTTTGTAAAATTTTTAGCCTGAGCATCTACACTTCAGAAATCTCCCTACAAATCAGGGCTTCATCTGTTGTTTTGTTGATTATCTAGACTTAAGAAGGTGTTAATAATTTGGATTAAATTTAAAAGTGTGTATTTACACTTTTTTTTTTTGCAAAGAGCCCTGTTGTTAAACATTTACCAACACACCTCTCTATTGTTCTATAACCATTGCTTGAGTTCCTTAGAGGTACAGTAGATGGCTCAGGGATGGAGGTCATCACCAGATTGGAGACCTGGTTACTATAAGCTAATAATAATGATAATAACTGGCATTTACATAATGGCTTAAAGTTTGTAATATGCTTTACATTCATTATCACATTTGAATCTCACACCACCACTAAGATACTGTAGTGGTAATTGGAATTTGAAGATCTCCCCTGCCCCTTGTATATTAACTTCTTTGTTGCTATGATAGATTTGGTTTCTTGGTGTTGGGATTTGGCTTTCTGGTGTCTGAATAAATGCTTTGCTTCTATCTTCTATATGGAGAGTCTGTTATATTTTGCTATTCAGAACTACGCTGGCATATTTATAGTCACCTTCAGTGCTGTGAATATTCCCTTGGTGATACAGATATTTTACAATTCTAATAAATAATTCTATTTAAATTGGTTAATCTTGTTTCCTGAGCTAGATTTTTAACTCTTGGACAGCAAGGATCATGCTGTATATTTCTTTGTTGTCCTCTCACAGTGTTTGGTACACAGTCCATGCTCCATGATTACTGCATTAATATACACATTTTTATATAGCCCATTTCTCTTCAGGGTTTCAGCATGCTTTATGGGAATTACCTCATTAACCTTCATGATATTGTCAGGCACATTGAAAAGAATGAGTGACATCTCTGTTTTACAGGAGTGCAATGAGCAGTAAAATGCAAGGCAAGACTACTAGAACTCTCCAAAACAGCAGAGCCCACAAGTGTCAATGACCAAGAGCCCCCAGTTTTCTCTGTAGGGTCTGGGTTGCTCAATGTGACCCTAGTTGCTCCCTTCCTGCTATTGCTAAAAATACACCCTCTTACCCCATCCCCAAATCAACTGCTTTCAGTCTGAAAGGAAAACAATTTACAAGTCATTATTATAACTCAGAAGTGGAATACTAGAGGTAAACATATTTGTTTGATATTTAATAACTCACTAACCTACACCAACTGTAGCAGCTGCCACAGAACAAGGACAGGAAAAGATTAGATATGGCTTTTGCACCTGGCTGGCCATAAACTGCTTCATACTTGGATAGGAAGATTTACAGGCCCAATTCACTACACATCTTAGACTCAGCACCTCGAGACTTAAAAGAGTTCCATAATTGTTTATAAACAATAAAAAAAGCTCTGGGCAATTCATAGAATGACTTATTTGCCTATCTAGAGCAGAAGAATTCTTTCCTGGTTTAAAAAACAATATTGAATTAGACAGTCCTCCTTTCTCTCTTTATTCTTCTTTATTTGAAGATGACAGAAAGGCTGCTGTTTCTGTCCAGGCTGGTTGGCTGTGGCTATGAAGATCACTATGGTAACTACAGCCTTTACTGCATAGGTTACACATTATAGTTCCCCCCTTTTTAATTGGGCAGTCTGCTTTTTGCAGCTTCGTATCTCTGCCTCCTCCTGGATTAATACCAGTGCCTTCTGCATCTCCTAATAAATGGGGAAAGGATTAATGGAACATTTGCAGAACAAGTAGATCTCACTGTCACCTTGCTTACTTAACTGCAAACCAGCAATCTGATAGTGGTTAAGGAGCAAGATGGCATTTTTGGTCTCAAAAATTCCAATAACACATTTTGGTAGGGAAGCTAGGTGGCACAGTGGACAGAGCAATGGGCTTGGAATCAGGAAGGCTAATCTTTATGAGTTCAAATATGGCCTCAGATACTTACTAGCTGTGGGACCCTGGGCAAATCACTTAAGCCTGTTTGCTTCAGTTTCCTCATCTTTTTTGCCAAGAAAGTCAAATGGGGTCATGGCCAGTTGGACAAGACTGAAATGACTGAACATGACAACAAAACACTTTTGATACCACAGGTCTACACTGTTTGATTCTATTATTCAAACATTATTCATTTTCTTTCTTAAAGAAATACTCATTTGGCAGCAGCTAAGTGGTGTAGTAAATAGAGCACTGGCCCTGGAGTCAGGAGGACCTGAGTTCAAATGTGACCTCAGACACTTAACACAAAACTAGCCGTGTGATCTTGGGCAAGTCACTTAACCCCAATTGCCCTACCTTCCCCCCTCCAAAAAGCAAAAAAAAAAAAAAAGAAATAAAAGAAATTTTAAAAAATAAATACTCATTTTGACTACATAGATTCAAGAGGTGTGCAAGTGATTCTCAAGACTCAGAAATAAATTATTCATTTGGCCAAACAGAGGACCCTTCCATAGCTAGGTCTAGTAATTAACTAGATGTTTATATGCATAGTAGCATCCCTCTCACTCTACCCCCACCCTACCCCAAAACTACCTGTAACTTGAGAGCAGAGATATATCCCTCTCTCTGAACCATCCTGTTACACCTGTTCTATAATTTTCTAACTTACGTTTTACATGCATCTCATCTGTCCTAGTAGATTTGCGTGTAGGGATTACATAATTTTCCATCTTTGTATTCTAACTGCTAAGGAGGTCCTTGAAGTTTATTGAATTTATTGCTACAGAACCATTAAAATCAATTTGTAAAAAAAAGGGGGGGGCACAATAGGACATCTAAACAGTATCACACACACACACACACACACACACACACACACACACACACACACACACTGGAAAAAGAGCTTTTGAATTTTTAGTGATTATTTTAGGTGTTATGAATGTATTTATTAGCTTACTTAGATCCTTGATAATGAAACCAACTCTATAAAATCCAACACACCAATAGGTCCTTTTATAAATTGTCTTTACATCTCTTTAGAAAGGAGTTCAGTTCATGTATGGCTTTTAATTGTTGATTCAGTGTTTCTTATTTTCTTAGTGAGTTTCAAAGTACAGCACTTAAGATTATATACTGTAATTTTTTAATGGACTTCCATATAATTAGATAAAATCGCTAATCTTACCCAGCTTCTTCTTTCTTCCAACAGAACTCAACTAGAATAATGAGTGTATTAGGGATAGTGTATTCCTCTGAGAAAGCTAGACTAGGTCCTACCCTGAATTAACACATCTTTTAAAATAATAACAATAACTGAGGTTTACATGATACTTTTTGGTTTGTAGATGCCTTTCCTTACACCAGCCCTAAAAGTAAACAACATATTGATTTGGGAGTTGAAAAAAAAAACCCACATGACAATCTAATTTATTAATGATTTCAGACACCACAACTGAAAAGCAACTAGAACAATAAGCAGTTAAGAGGTAAGCTATGTTCTCTTCCCTTACCCATCATGGAGTGGAAAGGGCACCCCATTTGTAATCAGAGGATTTGGTTTAAATCTGGGCCCTGCCATTTCTTTTTAAAAATTTTTTTAAATTTAAATTTATTTATTTACCTTTAGATTACAACATTCAGTTCTATATTCCCTTGAGTTCCAAATTTTCTTCCCTCCCATTCTTCCCCCCCCCTCCTCCCCCTGGCAGCATGCAATCAGATATAGATTCTACAAATACCTTCACATTTAACATTAGTGAAGGTGTAAAGAAGAATTATAACCAATGGAGTGAACAATGAGAAAGAAGGAATGAAACTAAACAAACATTAAAGAGAGAGAACAAGTAGTTTGCTTCAATCTGCATTCAGACTCTGTAGCTCTTTCTCTGGATGTGGATAGCCCTTTCCATCATGAGTCTTTTGGAATTGTCTTCTAACCTTGCATTGCTGAGAGGAGCCCAGTCTATCAAAGCTAGTTGTCACATGTACAATGTGTCTATAATTGTGTACAAAACTCTCCTGGTTCTTCTCTCCTCACTCAGCATCAGTTTATGTAAGTCTCTTCAGGTTCGTATGAAGTCCATCTGCTCCCCATTTCTTATAGCACAATAGTATTCCATTACATTCATATACTACAACTTGTTTAGCCTTTCCCCAACGGATGGGCATCCCCTTGATTTCCAATTCTTTGCCACCACAAACAGAGCTGCCATAAATATTTTAGTACATACAGGTCCTTTTCCCACTTCTATGATCTCTTTCTGCCATTTCTTTTTTGTGCCAAGTTATTTGACGTCTCTGGCCTTCAGTTTCTTCATCAGTAAAATGAGGGGAAGGAAAAAAAAAATGAGGTGGTGGGACCAAGAGGTGTCTAAGATTCCTTTCAACTCTAAGTGCTAGGATTCTTTTCCTTCTTACCCCCACTTCTCCAACCCCCATTAAAATAACAAAGTGAATGGATTTGTATTAGTAGGAAACGTTCAGTCATTTTTCAGTTGTGTTCAACTCTTTGTGATCCCATTGGAGGTTTTCCAAGTAGAGATACTGTAGCAGTTTGTCATTTTCTTCTCCAGTTCATTTCACAGATGAGGAAATTGAGGCCAACAGGGTTAAGTGACTTGCCTAGGGTCACAAAGCTACTAAGTGTCTGAGGCCATATTTGAACTCTGGAAGATGTCTTCCTGATTGCAGACTGGCACTTTATCTACTGTGCCGCCTAAATACCCAGTAGGAAATTTCCTAGTAAGAAATAATTCTACCATAATTTCTAATTTTGCTCTTTACCTCACGGAGTTAGCCTCAAATTGAGGTTGGTTTAAAAAATCTTTCAAGTCTATACTTTTTGGTGTGTACATTTTAACACAAGAAACAGGATTATAACAAATTATATTCTTTTACTTCTCTCTAATAAAACTGGAAAACAAATGCATCATGATTACTTCCTGATAATTCCTCAACTCTCCAAACCTTCCCCTTGGACTCTAATCTTCCTTGTCCAATTAGATTTATCAATTTGTGGGACCCAACATTTCTATTATGTGAATAGAAATTAAAGGATCCACCTCATATCTTAACTAAATTATTGCCTACATTATCTCTCCAAGATAACAAGTATCAGTACAAGCAAAGATAAATTTCACATAGGGCAGTCTCAAGGCCAAACATCTCTCTACATCCTAAGGAATAGCCAGAGCCTCATTTGGGTGCCTAGTTACTAAAATGAACTAATCTACAGTGTGTAAAGACTCGCATTCAAATGTAGAACTTTATGCTATTTAAATAGTGACACAACATAGCTGCCCTGGTGATCTGATAACCTCTTCCCAATTGAAGATGCTCATATAGAACTCTCGGTGTCAAAGGGCAGACTGCTAATATTAGATCATCTGCCTAGACGATGTGCAGTAACCTGACAATATTTAATGGTTATACAACTACAGAAACATTTCAAAAGGGCAAAAATCAAAGGTTTTAACCTCTACTCCAACATATAGTTATATCCTTCATGTCTTGTGAAACAGGCTGATCTTTGTAACATCTTTTGACATTCACCCAATTCCCTTTCTTTGGAGGGAGTTCCTTACAGCTCCTACAACATATTTTGCATCCAGGTGCAAATTCATTTGTGTTAGAGGAAGGGCTTTATCCAAATGCAAATTCTTTTACAAGATCAAAATTCTTTTGCTATGGCAGAAGGGACCAGGCCCTTAAGGGAGTATAGGAATTTGCATCTGGGCTGATAGTGTAGATACAGCCCCAAAGTAATAGAAGAAAAGGAACAAAGAAATCATTACAAAATCAAATTTAAAAAAAACCAACAAAAAAACAGATGAGATACAAATGCTCTATTAACTGTCTGTATTTTATGAGAGAAACAGGAACAGACTAGAATTTAGAATGCTGAAAAGCATCCAATTGAAAAGAAAAAAAAAGAATTTTAATGAATTGCAACACAAGTCGAGATCCAGACTGCATAATTATAGTCTCCATTACTGTAAATCAATGAAAAGCTGGCTTGATTTAGCCCACTTCAGACAGTCTTGTTAGAGAAAATGACTATATTTCAAACTAAGAGTATTGAGTATGGTTGAAAACATTTGAAAAAAAATGTTCATACTAAAACTGGAAGCGGAATTTTTTTCAAACCTCATAAAATAAATTTTAAAAATAATTTTGATGGTGCCACTTTTATTCTTGAGAAATTTTTGCTCTTAATGCTATTTTTTTTAAAAACAGAAATTATTTCCAAGTTCATTTTGGGGGGAAATTCTCTTTAAAAAAGCTTTTACCACTATCCTCTTCACTTCTCCATTATTTAAGTTGACATTGTGGGAGGCTAAAGTATGCATATGTATCTCGACCTGTTTGCTACTTCCTTAAAGATGGCAAGTGTGGAAGCGCAGGAGGGAAAAAGGAACGTAGAAAAACATTTTTCTTAGATAGCCTGTCCCTGATCATTTATTTATTCATTCAGTCAGCAAAATTTTATTGAAGTCTCTATCAAATAAGAAACACATTTCTTCAGCAACCTGTGAGATTGAGTTGTAGTGTTTTAATAGAAGATGGCTACCTGGGAGTTTCACAAAGAGGAAAATAAATTTAGATAAGTGACAAATGTCACCTTCCACTCCTAGAGGCTGGTCGACTTCCAGATCTGTTCTAGCGTCAGATTCAGAATGAGTCTCGGAGTCTCCTCTAGTCCTCCGGAGCCCTGGGGCATCACCTGCCTACCAGATCAGGGTGGGTTCAAAACTGAATTGAGCTTTTAAGGCCACCCTAGATCGGAACCAGGCTGTCTATTGAATTCCTGACAAACAGTTGATATAATAGGTAAATTTAGCATTTTGTAGGGCCTACTGATGATGATTAAAGGTCAGATTTTCTTCATGAAGAATAGCAAAAAGGAACTCTAGGCTTGAAGGGAGAAAACCTAGGTTTGGGCACCTGCTCTGCATTTGCAAGCCATATGACCTTGGGTAAGATGGCGCTGGAGTTGTGTCTTAAGGGAAGAAATAAACTATGGAGGGGAGGTCGGAATGAAATGTACTCCAGGCAGGTGGGTCAGCCGTACAGTGGCAGGAGATATGGAGGGACTAACAGGTGTGAGAAACAGAGCAAGGCCAGAGGAAGAAAAGTGAAAAGTGTGTGTGTAAGTGGGTTCTAGAGCTGCCAGTATTTTACAAACTCTTCCTTAAACCACTTCCCTGCACTACGTACCTAGCCCACCTCAGCCCTGATTAGCATTCCTTTCTCTCAAATTAATTTTCATTCCTCTAGAAAGAAAACATGCCTCCTTTTTTCTTGTTTGTCTCACAATAAGCCAATAGCCATACAGAATAATAATAATAGCTAGTATTTACATGTGCTAGGCCCCGTGTTAAGTGCTTTACAAATATCTCAAATGATTTGCGAGACAACTCTGGGAGGTACGTGCCATTGTTGCTGTTCAACCTTTTTTTCAGTCGTGTCTGATTCTTTGGGACCTCATTTTGAGTTTTCTTGGTAAAGATACTAGAGTCATTTGCCATTTCTTGCTCTAGCTCATTTTACAAATGAGGAAACTGAGGCAAACAGAGTTAAGTGACTTGCCCAGAGTCACACAGTTAGTAGTAAGTGTCTTGAGGCCAAATTTGAACTCAGGAAGAGGAGTCTTCCTGATTCTAAGCCCACTCTATCCACTGTGCCACCTAACTGCCCATATTATCCCCATTTTAGAGATGAGGAAACTGAGGCAAACAGAGGTTAAATAACTTGCCCAAGGTCACAAAACTAGAGGTATCTGAGGCTAAATTTGAACTCTAGTCTTCCTAAGTCCAGGCCCAGGGCTCTATCTACTTTATGACCTGACTGCTCCCTACCTACCCCCTATGTGTTACTATTTGAAAACTACTGATTTTAAAAAAAATCTTTTCATTTTCTCTAATTTAATCCTTCCTCTGAGTCGATATTACATTCAGGGAAACTCCATTATACTGTAAGGTCTATTACCAACCCTATCTTATGCTTAACAAGTAACAGAACAAAACAGGACTAGGCAGGGATTCCAGAAGTAATATTCTGCCCTGACACATGACTGCTAGGGATAACCACAAAGAAAAGACATGAGGAACACGCGGCTATCACCCAAAAGGTTGTGAGGTCAAGCAGCCGTTACTATTTTTAGAGTTCTTTCACGTACCAACCTCAAGTAACTTTTGTAAATAAAAGACCAACGTTTGTTAGTAGGAGGGTCTATTTAGTAAGAAATGAAAAAGATTTTTTTTTCTAAGTCAACAATTCAAACAAAGCAAGTTTCAGTTTTTCTAAATGGTTCAGCATCAGATCATTGTTTTAACTGGGCTGTCTGAAGTATCTTGACAACCAGTTGGCCAAACATTAGCTAAATAAAGCATTTCTTGGGTGCTACATTTAAGATGTTGAATGTTCAGGTCTGACCCTGGGAGAGACTTTATTTACTCCTCTTTAACCCCGAGGGCAAGTGAGTATTCCAGTGATGGCAAATCGGTACAAATTGGTATAAAACAAAGTTGCTAACTTCAGTTAGAAAAAAGGGGGGGATTAAAAAGCATTTTTTTAGCTCATTAAAGTTTAACTGAACAGTTAACTCCAAAGAACCCCACCAAAACCACACCCCCTAACTCCAAGTTCCCTTCTCCCCCACACTGTATTTAAAGGTGTACCAAGCACTTTCTGTACAACTCTTAGGGGTTAAATTGTCAGTTCCCAAGCTTATAAAGTGCTTTAAGGTTTACAAAGTGCTTTCCTTATAAAAGTTCTGGCAAATAGGTGTTATAAGTATTACCCTCATTTTACAGATAAGGAAGTAAAACCTTAGAGTGGCTAACTGACTTGTGGTTCACCCAGCTCAGCAAAATAAAACAAACCAATCATTTATGAAGCTTACCAAACAAGTGCTTTACAAATATCATCTCATTTGATCCTCACAACCGCCCTGGGTGTTATTAGTATCCCAATGTCACACTGCTAGTAAAAGTCTAAATTTGAACTCAGTAGTTCGTTTGAACTCCAACCCTCTCACTATACTACACTATCTCTGTGTGATATCCTTAATTCAGGAAACTTGACATGAGTCTCTGCTATATACGGGCTTGCAACCCTGCTCCATGCATGAATGTCTCCTGCTATTGCTAATCTGGCAGCTGGTAAGTTTTTTGGGGGGAGGGACAGTGTTCCTCACCCCCTACACTGACCACTTACTAGGTGCTGAACACTGTTGCCACAATAACCCTCTACTTCTGGGCTCTCATGCTTCTGATGGGGCAAGGAAGGCTTTTTGCTGGTACAGTAAGACTATGCACCTTGCCTGTAACTTGTCCAGCATTAGCCAAAATAGCTTTCCCAATCTGTTTCCTTGTTTCTAAAATCCAGTTATGATCAATAAGCACTTACTAAATGCCTACTATGTATCAGGAACTGTGAGGAACGGAAGTATTTCTTGGTGTGTATGCTTATGTAATTGGGCAGCTAATGGTGGCACAATGGATACAGTACTAGGCCTGGAGTCAGGAAGACTCATCTTCTGAGTTCAAATGTGACCTCAGATACTTACTAGCAGTGGGACCCCAGGCAAGTCACTTAACCCTATTTATCTCAATTTCCTCATCTGTAAAATGATCTGGAGAAGGAAAGGGTAAAACCACTCCAGTATCTTTGCCAAGAAAACCCCAAATGCAGTCACAAAGAGTGGGACAGGAGTGAACAACCACAAGAAAATATTGTGTGACATAGAGCTACCTCAGGTGTCTTTTTTAAATTTCTAAGGTCAAATATCCTATGACTCTTTGTTTAAACTTTATACATTCTATGTGTTCAAGCATAACTGATAGTACCACTTCTTGTGTTCATCCTTGAGAAATTATTATTCTATAGCAATTAATCAAAACTAAAACAGACTACATAGAATGATGTGAATTCAAACATCCAGTCTCACTCAGGAGCACCTGCACATGAAAATTAATCACAGGCTGTTTGACTTGATGGGTATATCAGTATTACACAGCAAAGACAGTCATTTTGTGCACTGACAATATTCAAAGATTTATATTTCCAAGAGACAGAACTCTCAGCCTCAGTCTATGGGAGAGCACAAATAAGCAGCATTCATGGTCACTCAGAGCACTGGAATGTAAACATCTAAAAATGCCAGAAAGGAATTGATTGTTATCTACAGTTGTGTGCTCGTTTGCCATATCTTTCTTACTGGACTATAAGTTCCTTGAAGGTAAGGACCATCTGATCTTATTTATCTTGGTATAGATCACAACACCAACATAATCCCTTGTCTCTAGGTGTTCAATAAGTATCTTTTGAATTGGATAATTATGTCCTCTACTCAAGAGGATATGGCGAGGACACAGAAGCTCTCCCTTCCATGCCCACCTCCTACCAGCAATTCTCTCAGGGACTCATAGTAGCTTGTTATTTTATACAAGGCTCACAGGGGATGACTGAGTCTCTTCAATCAATTGCAATACATTTACTATGTAGTATCAATTCATTTCATCCAATGCCTTTCACTCCTTCTAAACTCAATTAACTAGGTTGTCCAAACTTAGTTTAATGTCTTTGATCTCTTGATTGATGCTTTTTTTTTTTAAGGCTTTGTTCATACCTACTCCATAGTTCTGTAATTCTTAAGGAAAGGGTATGGAAGACCCTGAGCAGCTAGGTGGCACAGTAGACAAAGCACAGCATGGGGAATCAAGAAGATTTATTTGCATGAGTTCAAATCTGGCCTCAGACATTACGAGCAGTATGACCCTTGGCAAGTTACTTAACTCTCTTTGCCTCAGTTTCCTCACCAGTAATATGAACCGGAGAAGGAAACAGCAAATCACTTCAGTTATCTTTGCCAAGAAAACCCCAAGTGGGGTCACAAAGAGTCAGACACAACTGAACAATGGAATACCCCTCTTGCAAATAAAAAAATACTAAGACCTAAACTAAAAGAGTTGTAGTTCTAATTCCTGTTATACCTGGCTGAAAGGCTGTTACAGAACAATCTGCATGACTGTTAATTAGTCATTTTATATCTTACCTTGGTTCTGCACTGATCTCCTCTTTCAATAGGAACTTAGATCCCTGTCCTTTGACAGGTAATCTTTCAACATATTTTAAAATGGATGACATGTTGTTCATTAGTACCGCCTGTCACAGACAGAGATACTGATTGACAAGAGCTATGACTTTTTCATCCATTGTCACCTTCTGGGAAACAGACATTTTTCATCCATTTGTTTTTCTTCCTGTTGATGATCAGCCCAAACCCTTTTGACTGGATCCAGTAGATCCAGTAGTGGATTGGATCCACTAGTGTCCAGGAGCCACTACAGAGTTCCAAGGCTTGATACAACCAACATGATATTATTTACAAATAGGATCATATGAAAGGCCTCTCCATCCACAGGGAATCATTCCTCAGCTTCAACTCTAGGGGATGTCTTCCATTACAATAGTGAAGATCTGTATTTTGCTTGATCTTGATTTCTGATTAAAGGCCATTAAACTTTGCCATGAGTTCAGGGAGACCCAAGTTCCTGGCAAGAAGGCAAGATCAAGAGTATGACTATTCTGGTTTCTGAGGTAGACTAAAGGTGCAGGCCATGAGAGTTGAGAAGAAAGACTAAGTAGAAGGCCAGGGCATCTGAGAGAACTTCAGGATGTTTTCTGAAGTCTCCTCACATGGGGCAGGAGTTGGAATGAAGAGGAAGACTGTGAGTTAGAAGCCAACAAAAACTGAGGTCATTTCCATCAGGACCTTGATAAGGTGAGGTATCTTACTGGATGGAGTAGATCTCAAAGGAGAGATGTTGTTGTATGGCAGGAAAAGGATGAGTTAGGACTTGGTGGGCCATGAGGAGCAGTAAAACAAGGGGGCAAGGGATTCAAGAATAGAGGACAAATTATAGTTGTACTAATTGGGATCTGGGAATGGCAGTAGGGATCAAGGAATATTCCTATTCTTCCTTCTTGACTTGAACAGGTGATATGTGAAGCCCTTCCCTTTCCCCGCTGTAGCCCCCATTGCCTAGTTCTATTAGGTCCTAGATATCCCATTCCAGATGGATATTGACCCTCTATCCTTACTCCTGCCAAGGTAACCTAGAGCCTTGCTCATCTTTGGCCTTCACACCATTACCTCTTCTCCAGTTGTTGTCATTGGTCAGGGATTTGCCTGCTCACTCCAGTTTGAGGAAAAGGAAATCACTAATAGCAACCTTTCTGGTAAGACATTGGACCACTGAACCTTGATACGTGCTCTACTGTTGCTCCCTAAATCGGCTCAGCTTAACCTTCTACTCTTCCACTAAGACTCCTAGACTCCCAGAGCATTGTCACCCTAGGCACTCCTGCACTTTGCCATCTACCTTCTTGTTATACTCTAAGGACCACTGGGTCTTTCCAACTGTCCTGTTGCTGAACCCTTTTACAAATATCATCTCTCCTTGAGAATAAGAGTTCCTTAAGAGCAAGGATGATCTTGATTTTCTATTTGTATTCCTGATGTGGCACATAGCAGGTACTTAATAAATGGTTACTGCATTGCATTGTATTGTTTCCCATGTATACAGTGAAAAGTTAGGGCAGAATTGGAAAGGGATTTGGGAAAGAGAGGCTTCAAATTCAGGTCTCCTAATCTTAAATCTAGTGCTTACTGGGCACTATTAGTCAAATCATGAGAATGCTGACCACCAATTAAACAGATTAAGTAGTACAGTTGATATAGTGCTGGGACTAGAGTTAGGAAGACTCATCTTCCTGAGTCCAAACCTGGCCTCAGACACTTACTAGCTATGTGACCCTGGGCAACTCACTTAATCCTGTTGGCTTCAGTCCTCCCATCTGTCAAATGAGCTGGAGAAGGATATGGTAAACCACTCCAGTATCTTTGCCAAGAAAAACCCAAATGGGGTCATAAAGAGCTGGACGTGACTGAAAATGAGTGAACAGCAAAAGTAACAGAAGATGAACATAACATAATTCTGTTTTTTTTGCTGACAGCTATTAGGTGTTAGCAAGATGTGAACATATCATGGTAAAAATGGATGAAAACCTTCATCTTTAAATAAAGATCGGACATTGCTGACCTTAGCTTTAAGTTTTCTCATCTCTTCCTATTCAAAGATACAAAAATAAACTATACCAATATGACAATTCAAAGAATTCGTAAAGAGACCAGCAGGTTCAGGTGATGAGAAAAGTGCAAACGACAACAACAATAATTAGTTCTATTCTCACTTCCGGGAGTGAAATTGTAAAATTATGAATGATGAGTAAGAAAAAGAGACAGCTGAATATGTAGCTGATCTTAGAGAAGGACCTGGTTTCAAGTTCTAACTCTGATACTTCATGGTTAGGAAGCTCTTGACAAGTCATTTAACTCTTTTAGATGATAAATTGCAAGAAGTTCCTCATCTGCATTAAGGAAGAGAATTTCTTCACCAAGAAGTTCCCATCACCCGTGAAATCATAGGTCTATGCCAAGAAAAATAACTGCCATTTATATACACTTCAACATTTTCAAACACTTTAATAGATTTTCTCATTTGATCTTCATGCCAACCGTGTAAAGGAGATTTTACAAACACTCGTATCTTCATTTTATGACAATGAAACTATGGCTCAGAGAAGGTAGATCAGTGCCTTGGCTATATAGTTAGTAAGTGCCAGACATGGGATTTGAACTCAAGTCTTCCAGACTTCAAATCCAGCCCTCTATCAATTATAACACCTCATCTCTCTCTATAAGAACCAATAAACTCTAACACACAATGACCTCATCACTATTTTTTACTCAGGCCTATTGGTTATTATCATAGTTTTTACTTCTAAAATAAATTCTAAATGTTCAAAATTTTAAAAAGAAATTTGACAAAGAGTTTGGGACTATAAGTTCAAAATCTAGTTTATTCTAGTCCCAGCTCTTCTCTGATGAGCACAACCTCACACAAGTTACTTAATTTCTTTTTGTGGGCCTAGTTTCTTCATCTTTAAATGAAGTGGTTGGACTAGGTAACTTTTAAGGTACTTTTCTGCTTTTAAAAACCAGATTCTAAGAAAATCCTTCAGTTCAGTGGTATGGAATGTGCTTATATATTTAATTACCTTTTTTTCTTTGAGGCTTTCCCAAGAATGCATGAAAAAGTAAGTTGAGTCCACAGTAAACACAGTATCCTAACTCAAAGGCATTTTAATATGTGCTATTATCTTCATATTAACAGAAGGGATTTTCCAGTCCCAGGATTTTAAAGTTGTATGTCTAAAAAAAGAAGGAAGAAAAACCTTTTTTTTTTTAGCTCTACATTCCTCCTTGTGTTACTATTTTAAAGGAAATGGAATGACAGAACACCATACTGACAGAATAAAAAGAGGAAAAGAACACTGAATTTAGAAGATCTGGGTTCAAATTTTGGTACTCACTATTTACTTCATGTATGACCTTGGTGTTAGTATTTTAATCTCTCTGGACCTTAGTATTCCCATATATAAAAGAAAGAGGTTCAGCTACATAGCTTCCAAGGTACCACCATGCTCTGAAATTCTATGGGAAACCATAACTCCAGGGGCAAAAATAATTTTCAGAAATTGCTGCCATATTCAGCTATTCATAGTTCCAATTTCATGCCAAAGATGTATAAAAAGTAATGCTAGATTATATGTTAATCTACTTCTAGAACTAAGAAAAATTCGTGAGGTAGGATGCTTATCTATCCTCTTTTTAAATGCCTCATTCTGCCATTTCAGTAGTTGGATTCCTTCTAGGTCTCTCAAACTATTCATGCCGCCCTCTGGTGGAACAGAGTCTTAAACCTAACCTTCCTAGGATGCTCCTAACTGTGTTCTCCAGCCTTTCTCAATCAAATTCTATGTTCAAATGAGAACCCTGGGGAGAGAAGGAGTTAGCTGCACTCTGGGGCTCAGCTCAATGAAGTGACTGGGAGTTATGAAGTATCCCCATCACCCAGCGACCTCTCTATCTTTGACTTTCATTCAATCCACATAGATCACTAAGTCAAAATTCTTTTAGCCGTCATCTACCTAAGTCTTGTTATCTGCCTTCTTCTTCTTTTCTCAAGGAATCTAATACCTGGCTCTGATTCTTTCTTTCTCTTCTCCCCAACTCCTGCCCTCATATTATTGTTGTTGTTGTGTATTGTTCAGTCATTTCAACTGTGTCTGCCTCTTCATGACCCCATTTGGGATTTTCTAGGGAAAGATAGTAAGAGTGTTGGTCATTTCCTTATCCAGCTCATTTACAGATGGGGCAAACAGGGTTAAGTGACTGGCCCAGGGTCACACAGCTAGTAAGTGTCTGAGACCAGATTTGAACTCAGGAACTTAAGCCTTCCTGACTTCTGGCCCAGCACTCTATCTACCTGACACCTAATTGCTTGTGCTCTTATATTAGGGGACTTCAATATACATGTGATTACCTCCTCAAACACTCTAAATTCCCAGTTGATTGACTTACTCATTTTCCAAAACCTACTACTTCAATCTACCTTAGCTACACACAAAGATAGTTATAACCCTTACCTTGTCATCATTCATAAATGTTGCATTTCTAGGTTCATGAATTCTGAAATTCCTTTATCTTATCACTATCTTTTGTCTTTCCACCTTTCCCTCTGCTTTACTATCCTTAATCCTATTCTTATCTTGTGGTCTTCAATATTTCCACTCCTCAGGTTTTTCCTATTATATTTACTCCATTACTAGCTATACTTTCCTCCCTTCCCCATTGTGACCCCATGGTGAACCAGTTCAACTCTACACCATCCTCTCCTTTCAAATCCTTTTCTCCTCTTCCCATTACAAATTTGCCTCGCCAAGCCCTAGTGTTGGCATACTGCAACCACCCACTTATTCATGTGCTGCTGAATGAAGCTGGAGAAAATCCTGAAACTGTATCAACTACCATCCCTGCTAGCTATCCTCTGCATAGCTATCTACAATTGGTACCTATATTTCCTTTTCTCTCATTCTCTTTTTAACTTTCCATAGTCTGGCTCTTCATTCAAGCGAAAATTATGTCTCCAAATTACCAGTGATCTTTTAATTGCAAAGTCTAATAGCTTTTAATCCTCATCTTTATTAACCTCTCTTTAGTCTTTGGCACTGTCTATTGCTTTCTTCTCCTTAATTCTCTCTTTTTGTTTTTGGAGGGGGGAAGGCAGGGCAATTGGGATTAAGTGACTTGCCCAACGTCACATGGCTAGTAAGTGTTAAGTGTCTGAGGCCGAATTTGAACTCAGGTCCTCCTGACTTCGGGGCCAGTGCTCTATTCACTGTGCTACCTAGCCGCCCCAACCCTTAATTCTCTCTTTTCTCTAGGTTTTTGCAACTTCTTTCTCTGATTCTCACGTTACTGTCAGACTACTCCTTCTCAGTTTCTTTTGCTGGATTTTCATTCAGGCTGTACCCACTAACTATAGTGACACCCAAGGCTCTGCCCTGGGCCCTCTTTTCTTTTCATGCTATAGTATTTTGCTTGTTGACCTCATCAGTTCCCAAGGACTAAAATATCTCTCTCTCTCTGATGATGATTTTCAGATCTACTTAACCAGCCCTTATCTCTCTCTTGACTTCTACACTTGCATCCTTTACTACCTATTAGACATTTTGAACTGATTTTCATAGACATTTTAAATTCAACATGTCCAAAACTGAACTCATAATCTTTTCCCCCCTTTATAATTTCCCTATTTTGATGAAGGACACCACCATCTTCCCAGTCACCTGGGATCTCAACCTAGGTATCATTCTTTACTCCTCATTCTCACTCACCCCCTATATCCAATAGGTTGTCAAGTCTTGTCATTTATTCCTTGGCATAATCTCTTATATATAGCAACCTTGAAATTACAAGACCTACTTTAAACCCAATTTTCACAGACATGACTGAGGGAAGAAATGACTGTGGAAAAGAGGTCTACTTTTCTTCATCACCACAAGCAACAACTGTTGTCTAGAACTGCCTCAAACTAACAAATGGGCAGAAGAGCTCTGAGAGCAGCAGCAACAACCCCAGACCTCCAGTCTTGCTACCAACCAGCCTTCACAGCCATCATCCAGGAAAGCAACTCCCATGGAGAAGGGATCAGTAACCTCCACTAACTTCCAACCAACTGCCATCTGAAGAGTGGGCAAGTCAGCCTAGTTGAAGCAACAAGGCATGCTGAGGGAGAGATGGGAGGCAGCTGTGTGACAGAGGCAAACTACCACTCCTCTGACCCAGGTGGAGACAGTCTAAGACCTTGAATCCAGCCTTGAGTATAGCCCCACTTCCAGCCCAGGGTACACAACCATCATCTCAGGAAGCAGTCTCTGTGGACATACAGTCTGGCAACTGATCCTGTAGGTGCTACAGCCATAGCTTCTGAAGACCCAGAAAATAAAGTTCTTGCACCAAAGTCCTTGGCACTGTCAAATGGTTCAACATCAGAAACTGACATGATTTCATCAGTGGAAATGGTATTAAAGAAGAGGCATTCCCATCTGCCTTGCCCCTGAACCCTAAGGACTTTGCAGCTGACTTTCTATCTGACTTGCAGCTGAAATCTTCTATATGGATAGTTTCCTCCATTAGAATTTAAGTTTCTTGAGAGCAGGGACTTTTTCTTATTTGTAGCCACAGCACTTGGCACAATTCTTTGCCCACAGTATACACTCAAATGCTTTTAAATTTATTCTCCCCTTCCCCCCTGCCCCATATCCAATCACTTGCCAAGTTGTACTGATTCTACCTTCCCAATATCTCTTATGTATGGCCAGCCCTTTCTTTCCTTGGTTAATGCCCTCATCATCTGATGCCTGGGCTATTGCAGTAGACTTGTTGATTTTCTTGTTCCAAGTTTCTCCCAGTTTCAGTTCATCCTCCATTCACCTATCAAAGTGAACTTCCAAAACACAAATCTGATCACGTCACCCTCCTCCCCCATTTAACAGACTTCCCTCCAGTATCAAATATAAAATCCTCTGCCTAAAGTTCTTTATACCCTTTCCCCCTAGCGTTCCGGTCTTACACCTTATACCCCCTGATCTTCAAACTAGTGTCACTGGCAAATGCAAAAGCACAATGACTAGAGATGGGACATCATATGTAAGAAACAATAAGTATGCTTGGTCTATTGAAAAATATGTTAAGAAGACTGTAAAGCGACAGAGGGTCCAGGTTTGGAAGAGCTTTAAATTCCAAACAAGGTATTTGATCCTAAAAATACTAGGTAGCCACTGGGGGTTTTGAGTGAGTGTGGGAGTGTGTGTGTGTGTGTGTGTGTGATGTGATCAGACATAAACTTTAGGAAAAATCACTTTGGTAGTTGGTTGGATTGGAATGGGAAGTTTATATATATGTATATGTACATATATATGTATGTATGCATGTATGTTTACATGTTTGAAATGTAGTTTGAAGCAAGAAGATCCGTGTGAGGGTAACACCAAAGTCTCAAACCCCAGTGGCTAGAAGTATAGTGGTGACCTCTACAAAAACTAAAGCTCAGGAAAGGGGTGGCTTTGGGGTAAAAAAGAGAATGAGTTCTATTTTAGACCTGGTAACTTTGAGATGTGTAATGGATATCCAATTCTAAATATCCAATGGGGTTTGTGATGCTGGATTGGAGCTCAGGAGAAACATTAGGGTTGGATAAATATAGATCTAGAAGTCATCTGTCCAGAAATGATAGCTGAATCTATGGCAGCTGATGAGATCATCAAGTGGGAGAAAAGAAAGAGAAAAGAGGGCCTAGGGGAAGTACTCATACTTTTTATTAAAAATTAATATTAATGCTCAAAGATTTAATCTTCAATTGTGTGGACCCCTTCATCAGTCAATAAGCATTATTAAGTATTTATTATGTGCCAAGCACTGTGCTAAATATTGGGAATATTATGTGGAGCCACACAGCTCCCCTGGCGTGCAGTTGTGCTTTGGCAGTATTTCTTTTTATATTTTCAATCTATTTTCTTATTATGCTCTCAAACTTATGGCAGCTTGGCTTAGTGGACAGAGAAAGTGCCAGTCTTGGAATCATGGATAAAACCATAGATCCAGTCTCCATTCCTATTTCCAAATTTAACTTACATTTTAGGCTATGTTCTAGGTAGGTACGTAGGTGTTGATATGGATTGGGTAAGTATGGACCAAGGAAATGAACAAGCATTTATTAAGTACCTCATATGTGCCAGGAACACTGTGCTAAGCACTTCACAAATATTTCATTTGGTCAAATATCATTTGATATTTATAATAAAGATAGAGAACTATCTTTGTGGCAAGACTATTGCCAATTTGCCCCTTAACTGCCCATCCCTTTGCTGTTCATTTTTTCCCAAGGAAAATGGGTTAGATATTTTTTACGGAATGACCACAATGGCAAGCTGAACTCC
Organism: Pseudochirops cupreus; assembly: GCA_028627135.1. NCBI lineage: Eukaryota > Metazoa > Chordata > Mammalia > Diprotodontia > Pseudocheiridae > Pseudochirops > Pseudochirops cupreus. The sequence continues at coordinate 438,649,970 of CM053580.1, read as the reverse complement.
TTGTGGGCAGGGACTATCCCATTTTCTTTTTGTGCTCACAAGGGTATGGAACCTAGGTGATTAATAAATGTTTTGTTAAATGGGGTTGTTGTTGATTTCTTAATTTACAAAGACAGGATTATTGGTTTAAGTGGAATATTGGAAAATGCCCATCTTCTCCTTCATGAATTCAAATGCCTACTGTGTGCAAAGCATTGTTGCTCGATATTGGGAGGGATGAATTTTGAGAAAACACAGTAACTGCCCTCATGAAGCTTAGAGTCTAGTGGGGGTGAATATGACATTCACAAGATTATAATACATGATGAGAGCGTTCATTCCCCTCCCCCTCCTTTTATGCTTTTACCAAGGAGCTACACATTTCAGGGCAAAATAAAAATTATAAAGTTCCAATTAACAAAACAATATTAAAAACCTTTCACCAACCCAGAGGTTCTACTCCCATCTATGTGACAAATTTGTTGCTTAACCTGGAGGATTTTTTTTCTCTCTTATATGGGATCATGATAAACCTTAATCTTTGTTTCGTGGATGAAGGGAGAGGGTACCTCAGAACAAAGCAGGCGCCCCATAAACATTTCACTGCCTGAGCTCAGAGCTCACGGCACTCCCAGTAGGTAGGTCACAGGATCTCTGCATCCTCCGGCACCGCCCAGACCCGCCAGCTGCCAGCCCTCTCCTAACACACCCCTAGCCCCAGAGACAGAGAACGAGAGAAGCAGATGGGAGGGTCCCTGCCGAGCCAGGTGCGCAGCACGCCAGGCGCACGCTCCCGGGGCACCGGGTTCTTTCTTTTCTCCGCCAAGTCCCCGCCTCCCTATTCGCTGGCGGGAGGTGCTCGTCCAACAAGGAAGGCGAGAGCCCCGCGTCCCCTATCTTTCGCCGCGGTCTCTGACCATAGGCGTCTGCTAGGCTGGGGGGGAGGGAAGCTGGGTGGGTGCTTTAGTCAAGCTCCAGCGCGCCCCGCGCCAGCTGCCTGTCTCACGCCACCACGCGCCCGCCTCTCTTCTCTTTCTCCTCTAGGCTAGCATCGCGTGGCGGCCCTGCAAAGCTCCGCGCTTCTCCTCTTCTCCCCCCCCTCCTCCTCTAATCTCAAACCCAACACCTCCCTCTTTCTCTGCCTGCTCTCAACATCCCCTCCCCCACCCTCTAGTAAGTCCCTATCCTTTCCTTCCTTCCCAGGTGCCCACACACATCCCCGGAGGATCACTGAAATGGGGGCAACAAATTGTATCAGGATCTTGCTAAATCACATATTGTTGTGACTTTATTTGGGAGCATTTTTATCGTTGACAAAATCTGCTGTATTGGTAGACTGGTAGGAACTGCTTATGTGTTTAGAACGGATATCTTTTTACGGGTGGTGTGGGACCGGGAGAGGGTGTATGTGCGGGGTTCCAGCCTCCTCCAAAAGAAATCGTTCAAGCCATTCCTCTTGCCTGCCTGAAAGGAGGTCACTGGGTTTATTTCATCCAGTAGCACTGGCGTTAGGAGGCGCACGCTGGGGGCGCGATGCCGCCTTCGTTGGGCTGAGGCTGCTGGGAGGGAGGGCTCTGGCAGCTGTGCCAGCGTCTGCTCTCCCTTGTGCTGAGACACGTGAATCCTAGCCCGACAATACGAGACAAGCCCTTTGGAAAGCTCTGCTTCCAGGGAAACGGGGCTGGAGGAGGCAACCCTCTTTACCTGTTACCTACCTGCCATATGCTCCCTACTCTTCTCCCTGCTGTTACTGCCCAAACCTGAAACCTCCTCCTACAGGTGCCTGGAATCCTGCTGGCAAAAAGCAAACGGCGGATTTATCCAATGGGAAGGGCGCTTCGCAATCTCGAGCAGCCTGGGTTTCTACTTTTCCCATTGGTTCAGTGACCCCTGCTGCTGCTCTCTCGAGAGTGGGCGTGAGGGTGGGGGCAGGGCGGTGACAGCTGGGGAAGAGGGAAGCTTGCATAGAGCCTTAGCTCGGAGGCAGAGGTGGCAGCTGCAAGCAGGGCCACTTTCGACTTGGAAAGCAACCTCCCGCTTTCCACACTACTTCCCGCCTCCCCATTCCTTAACCGCTAGAAAGACTCAAACTCAAAGAATTTGTGTCACCCGACCTGCGTGGGTGGTTGCTTAGACCGTGTACGAATGTTATTATCCTAATTGGAGACTCTATTCCAAATACATACTTCGGTGTTTGCCATGCAAACAAGGCTTATAAGTGTGTAGGCATAAACAGGGAAGGGGCTGGGCACTAAATAAATATAGGAAGAGAAGTCCATGTTAGTTCCGGTCATTTACTAAACAAGGGAGGTCTTTGCAGGAATCACTTAAAAAAAAAACAAAACACCCCACTGCTGGGAGAAACTGGCACCTCTAGGGACTCAAGTGAACCCTGCCTGGCAGCTGGGTCACGACGGGCAGACTCGCCAAAATCAGCAAAACCTCTCAATAGGATCTCGAAAGAGCTAGCATTTGCGCCCACACCATGTGTATATTCTTTCAGCTAGTTTGCCCATCGTAAAAAATAAAACAAAAAACTAAAAGAGACGGGTGTTAAAACGCTGCTGACAGAATCGCCTAAAACATGTTTACAGTAGGAAAGACTTTCTTCCAGAAAGCACAGCCTCAGTCGATTCCAATTTATTTCTCCCCCATAACTGTAATCAAAAAGCAAGAGATCAGTGCAGCCACGGTAGCGGCAGCTAACCAAGGCTGAGTGCCTTTAATCCTCAGCTTAGGGGAAGGAAGAAGTCTGCTGCATTTCCAAACCTCTGGGCTCGTAAAGTCACACTGGCCGATGGAAATATTTTTAGGAGGCTGGGGGGAGGAGTTGCCTTTCCTAACTCTTAAGGAATTCTCAACGTTTCCTCTATCCTGAGAGTGGCCGACGGGGAAACCAGCTTTCCAAGTCCTTCCTTGTACAGTTGGACGGTACCCTAAAATCATTTGCAATCTCTAGAATTCAGTTAAACGTGGGAGAGAAACCGTGATTTCCCCAGCCAATGAGGTCTTCTTATAATTGAAAGGTGTTCGATGTTTTGTTCTCCACACCTACCCTCAACCCCCAAACTCTGCTTTATGCGAACGTATCTGACAGACTTTAGGTTATTCAAGCCTCCCTTAAAATGCCATTATAAATAGAGGTTGAAAGTATCGGGAGAAGGTTGGGGGAGGAGGCGGGTGGAGAGAGGAGGAAGAGAAAAGAATGCTCCTTTGATTAGATCCACGTTTTCCCAGGTCCATTATGTTGTGCTCTGCTCAGCGCTGCCACCTAGCGTCGTCTTTTCCCCCAACCGGAGCAATTCTGACAAGACCAAAATTCTGGGTTGCTCAAACCGTTCTCTGACAAACGTTCTTTAGAACTGCTTTTACTGGCCCTGCCACCCTACCTCCCTTAGGAAAAAAAAAAACCTGGGTAATTTTTTGCTTATAATATACTTGGTTCATCCAAATACACATTTCCTATCTATATTTTAATGAAGCTAAAGATGGTGCTGGTTGAGAAATATTTAAGAGACTACTAGGTGCCAGATGGTGGTGATGGGGGTAGGGGAAAGTACAAAAGGTGGCTTAGAGTAAAATACCTGAAAATTATATATCGTTCATAAATTCATTTATTATAAGATTACTTTTATAATAATCCACGTGTATACATATAATACACATATGTCACTTTTCTTCAGAAATCATTGCTTTGGTACTATGAAAAAAAGATTGTTTATTCTCATTTTGGAAATATCACTTCTTTCCAAATGTATCAAGGTTTTACCAAGCCAAGAGGGAGAAACATAAATGACACTGGGAATGCTTAATTGATTTAGAGACACAAAAAATGGAACCGGAATATATAAAGCTATAATGGCTGATTTCACTCACTTAACTCAAAATTTCCAAATACTTTTTCCTAGAACAAACCTTGAAGTTACATGAACTTTTGTGACCTTGGGCAAGCCTAACCTCTGTGGGTTTCAGTTTTCTCACCTCTAAAATAAATAAAAATATAAAGTGGGGGCTGGATGAAAGGATCCCATCCAATTCTAAGATTCTAGGTGTCTATTGATTTATACTCAAAAAAGCATTTATGTACTAACAAAAATATTCTCAGGGAGCTCATATTTTGCTAAATTTATAAAGATCTCTATACTGTATATTACTGTTTGGGTTTTAAATAGGATACCAGTCAGAGTGTCTATTGAACAATGGATTAGGAAGATATTGATGGAGTTTGAATATGGGCTAGGAAAAACCCTCCATGAGCCTTTGTGTTGTCATCTACAAAATGAAGATAATACTTGTGTTAGTGATATTATGGCATTGTTGTAAAGAAAGTGTTTTACACTTTACAAGGCACTGAGATATTAAATGAAAGAGGAACAAAAATCTGGAAATCAGAGAAAATGTGTGAGTAGTATAAAGATAGGAACTAGACCTAGGATTTCATTAGCATAATAAAGTTCCCCATGAGGTGGGCATCTTCTCTGCAACTTCAAGTTTCAGAGCATTCTGGGAACAGAGAAGTTAAGTGACTTGACCAGGGACACACAGATAGTCTATGCCAGATGCAGGGCTTGATTGTACTGGTTCAGATGCTGGATTTCTAGCCACAACACCGTGTTGCCTTTTGAGTATTATATGTTAAGCCAATTTTCCTTTAGAAATATTATTCTTTCTGCCATTGCTGCTACATTATGTAAGCTACCTTTGAAGTGGAACCCTAACCCTTATTTTCTTCTTCACTCCATAAGCTTTTAGGTACCCTAATCTTTGTATTGCAAAGATATAGATGAAAATAATAGTGGAAAAAAAAACAATTTCAGTTTCATTGATATTGTGCTTATGGCTCAGCTGAAATCTCTGAACCATTTGGCTAAAGTACTAAGTGAAAGGTTTTAATTAAAAATTGGAAGGATCTTACATTTGAAATAATGACAGGCATTGTGAATAGAGTCATAGTTTATCATACACCCCAAACAGAAGATTTATATACATTTACCTTTGCTTCCTGTCAATAGGGCTCCAAGAGTAATGTTAAGAAATACATCATGTGCTGCAGAGCCAGCAGAGGGAACACTGAGTATTGATTTAGTAGGGTCCACTAAAAACAAACAAACATAAAAATCCCTCATGTTTGACGCAAAAAAAAGTCAGAAACAGGGAAATAGCTATAAAGAAGACTCTAGGTATTGAGAACACGTCTGGTTTTGCTATTCACTTAATAGTCAGAGATTTATTATTGTTAATTGTTAGTAAACTCAGTGGGTATAGCCAAGTGTATTCTTATATTAAAAAAAATTTAAACAGAGGGTAACATTTAGAAGAAGCCTATTCAAATATTCATAGTATGTTAATTAATTCATTAGAATGCCTAGAGGCATAGTGGGTTGTAATTGTAATCCCAAAGACCTTGGGTTCGAGTTTTGCCTCTGATGCTTAAACAGCTTTGGTGACCCTTAATAATTCTCTTATTTATACTCAGTGTAATTCAGAATACTTCCAGGATTTATCAACTATATCTGAGATGGTTGGGATTGACTTCAGTGGAAAGTATTTCCATACCTGGAGTTCTCCCACAGAGTCACATAGTTCCTTCACAGTTTGGGCTATACACAACATTCAAGAGCAGTATATTATAATGGAGAGAGTGTTGGATTTAGACTCAAGAGGAACATCTGTTTGAACCCCAGATCTGATACTTATTATAGCTGTGTACCTGGGTCAATCATTTAACTTATGTTTCATCATTTGGATTTTGGGAATAATAATATTTGCACTACCCAACTCTGGGCTGTTTTTAAGGAAATGGTTTTATAAACCCTAAAGTACTGTACAAATTACTTCCTTTAAAATCAGTAGAAACTAATTACCACTAAATACTGAGGGCAAAATTAGGCCAGTAACTTTCTACTTAGTAAACATTTTCCCCTTTGTTTTGGAAAAAAAAATTAAAGAAATTACTATAACTGTTTTGGTTAACTTTCCTCTTTTGTATATCAAATCATGGGAGGATGAACAGTTTGGAAAATATTTATTATATTGACACTGCTACTGTATAATTATCATCAGGGAATGAGCACCACAAATCAGTCTGTGCAAGTTCCTAAAAAACATAGCTTCCTTTGCCTCTTTTTTGGAGGAAGGAGTGATGCAGTAGCACTGGTGTGACTTATTAAATATTTTAGGATATTTCCTATTTGTAATATAAGCACATCCTTAATTTTTTGGAAAAATTTTTGGACACCTCAAAACCCAACATGTTTGGTACATCCACTCACTGTTTCTTTAAGTGGAAATCAATGCAGTTATAGGACAATGCCATTTCCCTCCCCTGAGAACATTATATAATCATGACAACTATAGGTCAATAAAATTTTCCCCCCATGATGCAAAATACAGGTTAGATTTAATTCTGGCACCACAATTAATTTTGCCATCTGACATATTTAACAAGTTTAACAGGAGGGATAAAAATCCATTTTTCTAAGGTGAGCCTAACCCTTAATCAAATGGCTGGCTGAAAGGCCTTTGGCATAGCCTGGCCTACAATTGCCCTGTAGCTATGAGTTTACTTGTAGTAGTAATTGTCGTGGTAGAGAAGTTCTAATTAGAATTCTTTTAAACTCTGGACTGGGAATAATTTTTGTGACTGAAGTGATATTCGTCCATTACTAGTCTATGGTTGCCTAATAGGCATCTCTGTCACATGATTTGTTGCAAACAATATATTTTACATCTTTCCAGTTTTCTTTACAATTAGTGAAATGATGGGGTAGGGAGTACTGTCCCTGGATGGCTTCACATTTACTCACTATAATCACTTTCTTCTTGTTTCTTATCTTTAGTTTTGACCTGTTGAAAAATCTGCTAGTGTTCTTCAATGGCTATCTCTGATCTTGACATTAACAAGCAATTAATTGATGGGGGTCAGGTGGGGGAGGAAAAACCTTGAATCAGGTAGATGTGTATGTAGCAGAAACATTTAGAATAAATGGAAAGTGACCCATCTTTCTTACTAATTTCTATTCTACTCAAAACTCCATGGATTTTTTCCCATAGAGTTAATTATATAGGAACTCTATCTAATGTGTTCCAATTGAATGCTGCTGAAAGCTCTTCTATTTTGGTTATCTAGGATTTATCTAGGAGATAAAATCATTAAATAACCATATTTAACCTCTGTTTGGTTAAGAAAGCTTACACTTACTACAAAAATCCCACCTCTCTGCCTTTCACAAACAGTATGCAAATTGTTCTGAGAGGATTTACACAATACATCAACATCTGTGCCATACCTAGAGTTGTTACAATAATGGTGATGACAGGTGTCTGGGTGCCACTTTCTTAATGGTTTTCAATATAATCGATTTATTATCTTTTTCCCCTCCCCTCCCCCCCTTTCATCCTCTGCTTTTAGAAGGAGCTTCTCTTTGTGAGGAACAGATTTTACACTCCAGGCTGATTCTTTATTCCAATGCTGAAAAGACCTAATACAAATGATCACTTGGCATTTAAGTGGAAAGCTTCCATTTACAGCGTTGCACATCGCCCCCCCCCCCTCCTTTTCCCCACCCCACTTACCAACCCCCTTGTTATCTAACATAATGGTAAGAATACGTTCCCTCCTCCCTCCTCTTAATAATTTCATGCATTAACATCCTCTTCACAGTTACACACACACACACACACACACACACACACACACACACACACGCAGGCTCGCGCGCAAAAAAACGCAAAAGGAAAAAGAAGCAGCAAAAATCTCAGCTGTACTTCTAGCCCTTTTAAAAAGTTTGCTCTGTAAATTGGAATGAGGTCAGATTTGGAGCTTCTCATTGCACGCGGTGATTATTATTGCATCGGGTTCCAAGCCAATGGGAGTTTTGGGGGTGGGGTTTGGCACGAGGAAGCGTTGGTTACAGCGGCTGATTGGCTGGGGTAAAGACAGTGAAAGGATAAAGAGGCGCGAGGCGGAATTGGGGTCTGCTCTAAGCTGCAGAAAGGGAAACAGTGTGTGAGGGGAAGAGGCCAATTTCACTACCCCGGTGTCTCTAGTTCTCGCTCGCTCTCTTTCTCTAAGGGTGTGCATAGGGAAGAAGAGAAGGAACTCTGTAATTAGCTCCCCCCCTTTTTTTTTTCAGAAGGGGAAAACGTATACATTTATTAATGCCATTCTGTTGCACGAGTGCTTTTTTTTGGCTTAATACCTCGCAACCAAATAATTGCACAAACTCCTTAGTACTGATTCCGCCCACAGAAGCCAGACCTGGAGTCAGACTCTTTTTTGCTTTGCATGGTCGGAAGGAGGCTAAGTAATAGAGACTATGTTGCTTTCCTGAGCGCTGAGGGCACTTGTGAACTGGAACCAACTGCTGCAGGGTGAAAAAAAAAACAAAAAACAAAAAACAAAAACCCACTGCCTGGGAGGAGGAGGAAAAAAAAACTTGCATTGGAGGATTCAGCAACCAGCATTAAAGAAACTACTCTCCACTTTAAGGCGGTCTCCAGATTTTCAGAAAGCGAGGGACACAGCCAACGGCACCACGGTGAGAGAAGAGCTTGCCTGGAACTACAACTCCTCAGCAAGGGGCTGAGTATTTTTTTGGGGGGAGGGGTGGCGGGAGGGCATCTCTTCGGGACTTTTGTTATCCTCTCCTTCCACCACCACCTCTCCCGTGAAGCTGAGGTTTCCCCTCACCTCACTCGCCCCATTTTTTTCTCTTTTTTGGTGTGTGTGTGGGTGGGTGTGGTGTATTTCGCTTTGGGTACTTTGGAGGGTGGGGGGGGACCCTGGCGAGCTATCGTGCAGCTGCCGCCGTCAGTGTGTGAGCTTGAGCCGGGGAGATGGTGCAGCAGACGAACAACGCGGAGAACACGGAAGCGCTCCTGGCCGGCGAGACCTCCGATTCCGGGGCCAGCATCGAGCTTGGCATCGCCTCTTCCCCGACGCCGGGTTCCACCGCCTCCACCGGCGGCAAGGCGGATGACCCGAGCTGGTGCAAGACCCCCAGCGGGCACATCAAGCGGCCCATGAATGCTTTCATGGTATGGTCGCAGATCGAGAGGCGAAAGATCATGGAGCAGTCTCCAGACATGCACAACGCCGAGATATCCAAGCGCCTGGGCAAGCGATGGAAGTTACTCAAGGACAGCGACAAGATCCCTTTCATTCGGGAGGCGGAGCGGCTGCGCCTCAAGCACATGGCAGACTACCCAGACTACAAGTACCGGCCCAGGAAGAAGGTGAAATCGGGTAACGCCAGCTCCAGCTCCTCCTCCACCTCCTCCTCGTCCTCCTCCAAGCCCGGAGAGAAGGGAGACAAGGTCGGCGGCGGCGGCAGTGGCAGCAGCGGCAGCAGCAGCAACAGCTCGGGAGGTGGGGGAGGCGGCGGCGTCGGCGGCAGCAGCAGCAGTAGCAGCAGCGCCAACTCCAAACCCGCGCTGAAAAAGAGCTGCGGCTCCAAGCTGTCCGGCGGCGGCGCGGGCGGCAAACCTCATGCCAAGCTGATCCTGGGAAGCAGCGGCGGCGGCGGCGGCGGCGGCGGCAGCGGCAGCAGCAGCAAACCCTCCTCCTCCTCGTCCTCGTCCTCCTTCGCCCCAGAGCAGACGGCGGCGGCCGCTGCCCTGCTCCCCCTGGGCGCCCCTGCTGACCACCACTCGCTCTACAAGTCCCGGACTACCAGCACTTCCTCCACTTCTTCCTCGGCTTCTTCCTCCTCCTCCTCTTCCTCGGCCTCCTCCTCTTCCTCGGCCTCCTCCTCCCTCTCGACCTCCAGCAAGCACCTGGCTGAGAAGAAGCTGAAGCGCGTGTACATGTTCGGCCTCACCTCCTCGTCCCCCGTGAGCGGGGCGGTTCCCGCCAGCCCCAGCCTAAGCGGGGGCCAGGAGACCAGCGACGCGGGCAGTCTGTACGAGGAGGGCGGTGCGGGCTGCCCGCCCGACGGGCACAGTCTCCGCAGCAGCGCCTCTTCGTCCCCAGCCGACGGCGGCTCCCCAGCCGACCACCGCAGCTACACCAGCCTGCGGGCCGCGTCACCCACTCCCTCCACGGCGCACTCCCACTCTTCGTCCTCGTCCTCCTCCCACTCCTCCTCGTCCTCCTCCGTCTCTTCTTCCTCGGATGAGGAGTTTGAGGACGACCTGCTCGACCTCAACCCCAGCCCAAGTTTTGAGAGCATGTCTTTGGGCAGCTTCAGCTCCACCTCCGTGCTGGACCGGGACCTGGATTTTAACTTCGAGCCCGGCTCGGGCTCACATTTTGAATTCCCGGACTACTGCACGCCGGAGGTAAGTGAGATGATCTCGGGGGACTGGCTAGAGTCCAGCATCTCCAACCTGGTCTTCACTTACTGAAGAGAGCGAGCGCGAGCGAAGAGGGATGGGAGGAAAAAAATTTTTTAAAGGAGAGACAGAGAGGAGAGAGAAAAAAAAAAGAAGACGCGAAGGAGAAAATGGATAAAGGGTGGACAAAAGGAAAAAGAAAGAAGTGAGAAGGGGAAAGATTTCGCACACCCACGCCCACTTAAGTTACAGTATCCAGAGAAGTGAGTGATTTTTTTTTGGGCGGTGTTCCCCACCCCCACCTTGACACCGCACCTCACTCCCCAAGCCCCCCGGGTTCGTGAAACTGACTTGTTCGAAAAGATTGAAAAGGGGGACCTGGAAGGAGCAGGGTGGAAAGGATCGTTCTTTTGTTAAAACTACGTTTCCACCCCCTTGCTTGAAGAGACACCCCCACTGCTACCCCCACCCCAACCAACAACACAGACCCACAACCAACTCACACAAACAAACGGACACTTCCGGACTTCTCACCCCAGGAAAAAAAAAGCCAGGCTGTTGCTTTTCCATAGACTGCTTGGAGTCGCTCCCCATTCCTCCCCCCTCCCCCCTTTTTTGGTGTGGGTTTTTTTTTTTTAAAGGGGAGAAGGAGATACGATCCTACACACCTCGGGGGGTTTGTTTTCGGCCCACATCATCTGAAGAAGGAAAAAGTGCTACATTGTGTTGTAATTTTTGCATAGTTACGTATTTTCTTTTTTCTTTCCTTGAAAGATCTGGACTGGTAGGGAGTGATTTGCGCGCCCGCGCATGCAAGCCAGAACTGAAGCCTTCCTTTGCTACAAATTCCAGTTTGGTGGTTGTGTTTTTTTTTTTTTCTTTCCTTTTTCCTGCAGCAGGAGGAGGAGATGGAGGGCGGGGGAGGGAGAGGAGGAGAGATTGATTTGTGCTAGGAAATGGACTGAGAACCTAGTTGGAAGGAAAACATGAAGGGGGTAAGGGGCTAGGGGGGTCGGAGAAAGAGGAGATGAACTGGAAATGGGGAAAATAATAATAAAACAAACGGATTTGCACGTATAGAGGAGAGGGTAGCAGCGCTTTTTCTCAGCCACCTTCTTATTATATATATATGAAACCAGTAAGATGGAACTTCATAGACACTGAAAAGTTTTGGAAAGGAGACATACAAAACGTGAAAGTTTCTGTATTGATGTGGTACAGGGGAAATGGAGGGCGATTGCTTTTAAAAAAAACGTTTTTTCTTCTCTTAATCGGAATCGTGATGGTGTTGGATTATTTCACTGGTGGGGTTAATATAGCATGTTATCCTGTCTATCTTTTAAAGATTTCTGTATAAGACTGTTGAGCAGTTTTTAAGATAAATAGTGTAGGATAATATTAAAAAAAAAGCAGATAGATGGCGCTATGTTTGATTCCTACAAACAACAAAAAAATTATCACCAGCTTTTTTTCATTCTTAACTCTTTAAAGGATTCAAACGCAACTCAAATCTGTGCTGGACTTTAAAAGAACAATTCAGGACCAAATTTTTTCTCAGTATGTATGTGTTTCTTCCTTATAGGTGTAAGTGAGAAGACTCTGGTCTTTTTTTTCCTCACCGATGCTCCATCCTCGTCTTTTTTTTCCTTGTAAATGTAATCAGATGCCATTTTATATGTGGAAGTATTTATACTGGCCAAACATTTTTTACTTATTTTGTCCCTCTCCCCCTTTTTTTTTTTTGGTAGTTCTTGTTACCCACACCATTTTATGTCTCCTTCACTGAAGGGCTAGAGTTTTAAGTTTTAATTTTTTATATTTAAATGTAGACTTTTGACACTTTTAAAAAAACAAAAAAAGACAAGAGAGATGAAAACGTTTGATTATTTTCTCAGTGTATTTTTGTAAAAAATATATAAAGGGGGTGTTAATCGGTGTAAATCGCTGTTTGGATTTCCTGATTTTTATAACAGGGAGGCTGGTTAATATCTCTCACACATTTAAAAAAAAATCAGCCCCTAATTTCTCCATGTTTACACTTCAATCTGCAGGCTTCTTAAAGTGACAGTATCCCTTAATTTACCACCAGTTTCCACTCTCTAACCTCACTCATTAAAAGGAGAGAATAAGCTGATACACTGTATGCCAACAAGGAAAAAAATTAATGAAATGATATACTGTACAGATGCTTTAAAACTGGTGTATTTTCAGCAAAAGGGGATCCTGTAGCTTTAACTTATATACCATATCTTTTTGCACTTTTTTTATAAGCAAAAACGTGCCGTTTAAACCACTGGATCTATCTAAATGCCGATTTGAGTTCGCGACACTATGTACTGCGTTTTTCATTCTTGTATTTGCCTATTTAATCCTTTCTACTTGTCGCTAAATATAATTGTTTTAGTCTCTTATGGCATGATGATAGCATATGTGTTCAGGTTTATAGCTGTTGTGTTTAAAGATTGAAAAAAAGTGAAAACATCTTTGTACATTTAAGTCTGTATTATAATAAGCAAAAAAAAAGATTGTGTGTATGTATGTTTAATATAACATGACAGGCACTAGGACGTCTGCCTTATTAAGGTAGTTCCGTTAAGGGGTTTTTTTTGTTGTTGTTTTCTTTTTTGTTTTTTTTTTTTTTTACTTTTTTTGGTCATTCATCCTGTGCAATATGCTGTGTAGAATATTTGTCTTAAAAATCAACGCCACACCACAATGTTTTGGGAAAAAAAGAAAAAAAAAGAAAAAAAATCATGCCAGCTAATCATGTCAAGTTCACTGCCTGTCAGATTGTTGATATATACCTTCTGTAAATAACTTTTTTTTTGAGAAGGAAATAAAATCAGCTGGAACTGAACCCTAAAACTTGACTGTTTTGTCATTATTGTGTCCCACAACTAGGACTGAAATAGCTGAGCACCATCTGCCTTTGCTAATAAATAAGTAAATGCCCTCAAAGGGAGGTGCCTATAAAAAGCAGTCTCTATTCAGGAACACTAAACTCTTTCTTTTGCCTGGAAAGACTTGGCAGGCCTCAACCTTGAAATGATGGCTGCTAGGCTGAAATGTGTGTCAACTCCGAATGCTCTCGAGGAATTTCCACATATTAACCAAATACAAAGAAAACCTTTTTTTTTTCCTGGACATGAGAAAAATGGCAAAGGACAAAGTGAGCAAAATCTTGGCACAGCATCATGACAGCGGAGGAAAAAAATGTATTTTCTCCAGATGGAGCTGGCTGTTTTTATCTGCTTCAATTTAAACCCATCAAACCACCTTCAGATCATTTCAGCAGTCACCATCTAAGATTGGGTAGAATTATTCATTTCATAAGTGGGTAGAAGCAAGGGAAACAAACAAGCCCCTTGTAAATCATCAGTGGGGTGTGAGAATGACCGGGGAAGCAGCAAGCAGGACTAATACTGAAATGTTAAAGTGATTTTTAAAAATTGACATTAATTTTTGAAAGAGGATTGAAAACAGGTTAGGTTTTGTGCAAACTGACATTTATAGATTAATACTATTTTGAGTGTTGTCCAACAAGGATATTAATACAAGGGGTTGAAACAGTAAGAATGCCCTAGGGTGGTCTGTTCATTGGATAATAAGGGGAAAGACATCTCACCCACATTCAGTGTAAGGTACGTATTAGCCATATCTGAGGGGAATAAAATGCATGGTTTTTATGATCATCTACTGTAATACGTTACTGAGTCTTACCTGTTCAAAAGTGAGTATACTAGCTTTCCCGCAATATTTGGTTTATAATACGCATTTGATCAAGTAGCACAATTTCCTGGTTATTTTGTGATTAAAATTAAAAAAAATAAGTTGCCCCATTCCCATCTCCAAAATGTTTATTTAAGAAATTTGAGAATTATTAGTGGTTTTCTACCTCTGTAGAGGGACATGGAATCAACGATGAAAAAAATTCATTTGAAATGCTCCTGTAATCAATGTGGATGTTTCTTGGTAGAAAAGATGATCACCCTAGAATTTGAGACTCAGAGCAGGGGAAATGTATGGAGGGCGCTACTGGTAGGAACTAAGCAATAGAGTGAGTGGAGTAAATGTTTCCACAATTAACACAGCTTATGATATTCCAATAAAAATTCACATCTTTCTTAAAGATGACAATAATTTTCCCCCTCTAGATTTTCTAGCAACTATGACACGTAAGTGCAGCCTTTACTGTTGTAATTTCCCATCTTTCAAATTAACTGTAATCTGTAGACAACATTGGTTTTGCTGGGGTGTTTAAAAATGCCAAAGGGAATACTAGCAGTGCCATGTGCATTATTTCCCAAAATTTTAAGATTTGTTTTTATAGTAATGGTGAAAATGCATGATTTTATTTGAGGGTAGGTTTATTGCAATGACTTGAAATCCTCAAAACCTTGACCTAAGGAAACAACTCTGTTGGACTGGATTTTGTGTAATTTCATTTTTCAGGGTTTTTTTTAGATGGAAAATGTTCATATTCTCATTCTTTCAGCTTCCCCAATTCTGAGGTTTTGGGAGATCTTTTAAAAGGTTTGACAATATTGACATAATAATTAAGGTATTAGGTATTTTTGTCTCTTCACCAAGTAATATAATAAATGCCAAAAGTGCTTTTCCCCCCCTCAGTCTCCTCTGAATCAATTTCTGTTCACAAGGGTTCCAAACATTGCAAGTATAATAATAAATACCCAGAGAAACCTGACTGTTTGGAATGGCTCACTTGCTTCAGATAGTTCAAAGTTCTGGTAGAAAATTGATCTGATTAATCTTTTTCCTCTTAAGAATTTCAATTAACCAATTGTTATATAATATAAAAGCTTCTAGTACTCTTGTGATCCATCAGAAATGTGACTCCATGATACTTGCTTAGGCAAGTTTTTTTTGGGGGGGGGGGGGCGCCAATTCTGGGCTGAATCCAAAAGAAAATAGAAAGGGTGAAACTTGAGAAGGTGGGCTGGTGGGCTAAGGGAATGAAAGCTTACTGGATGCTCAGAGTTTGTGGATAGGCACAAAATGATTCAGGGAGGATAGAGAGAAATAAAATAGTATACAGCATTTTTTGAATACAGAATATACTAAGTCTGGTGCAGGGTTATGAGAATATACATTTTCCCCAATTTAAAATTTACATATTACTATAATTGCTGCAGCTAATTTTTAAGCTTGCTTTTAAGGCTTCCAAGATGACATTTAAAAAAAAAATCCCTATGTCTAAAACCTACTTGCTTTCTGCTAGGAAAACAGATGGGAAGCAAACATACAACCCCTTAAAGCACTTGGGTTTCAGGAGACAGGGTTGGATTGACCCAACAACTTATTTATTCTTCAAAGCCTATAAAACAATCCCCTGGTGTGTAATTACTCCTATTATACATTTGGCTATTCTGAGCTATCCATGGAGTTACTCTTCATGTATCATTCCCCTATCCTCATTTGGAAAACGGAACCAAAGTGAAAGAAAAGGAGTCTTTTTGAGTAGTTCCATGATTCCTCTCTAAATGATTATCAATGTCTCATTATGATAAAGTGAATGAGGCCTCTCTCCAAACAAATCCGTTTATTCATTGTCTCTCTGTGTGGTAAGGGAGAGCAATTGGTGGCTGTAGTCATATTTCTTAGATTTGCAAAAAATTTTTCTTCAAATAGCCCATTGTACTTTCTGAAAGAGCAATTGTAGATTACACGTACATATAGTCAGGCTATCATTTCAAGTCCAAATTATTGTGGTAGCTTCCTAATTTGTTTCACTACTGCTGGCCTCTCTTCTTATTCAGTCCATTCTATACTTTGCTGCCAGAGGAATCTTCCTTAAGCAACACTTCATCATGTCTCTCCCTCAATCAGAAAACAATGGCTCTTTTCCCTAGGGAATAAATGCCAGTCTCTTTGCTTGACATTCAAGGCCCTGCACAATCTACCCCCAAGAGGCCATCCCATAGTACAGCCAAAATAGCTTGCTTACTGCCTTTCTAGAAATACTTTGTACCTTCTATCTCCAGTCTTTTGCTGATTACATTCCTCTTGCCTAGAATGTCTTCCTTACCTCCTTTCTGCCAATAGGAATCAAACCCATCCTCTGAGGCCCAAGGAACTTCTGTGTGCCCTTTGCTGACCACCCCAAGCCAAAGTGATTCTTCTCTTCTCTGAAATTTTGGGAGTGTTTATTGACTGTCCTATTTATTACCAAATGTAGTATTAATATCGCTCTTTGTGTTGCCATTTAACTTTTCCTGTGCCTTACCTTGTGGGAAGAAGCACAACTGTAAATGGCGCAACGGCTGGTTTGGAAGGTGGCGGACCTGAGTTCATTGTACTGGCCCTCTTTACTGGTTGTCAGTTCTCTCACATATAAAATGAGTTTGACTAGATCACCCCTTAATGGGTTTCCTTCCAGCTCTAACTCTGATACCTTTCCAACGAGATTAGACTAGGCTCCTTTACAAGGATTTCTTCCAGCCATCTTAGTATTTTTGTATCCTTTGTACAGTAATGGTGTCAACCTCAAGTGGAAAATGGGGATACTAAGTCATACATAAGGATTCTGGCAGGTTCCATATTGACTTAGGTAACCTCATATTAACATCATCTACGTTCTATTGTATTTTTACTTATTTTATTAGATACTTCTCAGTTACATTTTAATCAAGTTAGAGCAGCGCTGGGAGTGTTAACATTCACATTTGCTATAAAGTAACTCTCAGTCCTTTGTATCTTCTGTAATAACTCTTAGTACCTCAACATGGAAAACAGGCGGTTAATATTTGTTGATTGATATCACAATTTAATTTCAGTGACCTTCAAAGAAAAAAACACTATTCTCTCCACTTTATAGTTAAAGAATCAGAAAAACTGACTTACCCCAAATCATTATTTAATATAGTGTTAGAATAAAAAGCATATGCTGACCTCTGTCTCTGGATCACTGCTATTACCATTACTCTATGGGTTGGAAGCCCAGGAGGATTATTTAATTGACTTGGGGTCTAGACTTGTGATTTATCAGTGTATAAATCTCCTGATGTGGAAACTACTTCTACCAACTCCGATTGGCAGCTAATATTCAGATGAACAAGTAACTGAAAGTTCAAGTTGGCACACTGAGAGGTTGTGATTGACCCATGGTCTCACAGTAAGTATATGTTGGAGCTAGGATTTGAACTCCAGTTTTCCCTACTATAATATTGGCCAACCATCATCCATTGTGCCACACTCCCTCTCTCCTGATAAGAGAAGTTAATTATTCATATGCTTTCCAGGTCTGCAAATATGTTGCCTTTGCTAGGCCATGAAACATAAAGATATTTTGGGGCTAAAGGAGGGAGGGCAGGTAAAGGGAGGAGCAGAGAAGGAATAAGTCTAATGAATGGAATCTCTGATTTGTACGTTAAATTGCAGATTCCAGCAAGTGAGAGAATTGGAAATCATTCAGAGGAGCACTCAGCCTTTAGAAAGGGCCACAGTATACCCATTATATCCTAATTAGATTGACCGTTGGCTACAGTTAGCTTGAAGGGTTTTATGGTTTCCTGCATGTGTTGTTTTCATTCTCAATGTTTAAAAAAAAAAATAAAAGCTCCACATTACCAAACTGAGTACAGTGTTTCCCAGGAGGATGTTATTTTCACAAGACTGGTGCATTTAATTCTGTACATTAGTGGAAGTGCACCTTTTTGCAGGTATATATGTATATAGTTGATAATCTCTTTAACCCATTTTGCTGGCTCTTGATAAGCCGTATTCAGGGCAATTCATTTGTAGAGCATTGCCAAAAAGGGCAGAACCAAGTCAAGTCATGGCAGGAAACCCTCTGTTAGGCCTACATGTAGATAGAAGTATTAAAAAGGTAAAACAGTTGCATTCTAGTGCTTTGCATTACATAAAACATTTGAATAAAATTCTGTTGATTTAGAGGAAGAGGTAAAGGATAGGAGAAGAAAGGCTTATATATGATCATGTATGTAACCCACTTTGTTCTCTAGTCAGTCCCTCAAATGCATAATTCTTTGGAGATTGCTGTTAAATGCATAATGAAGGGTGCTATTTCCTGACACAACATATTATTGAAAATCAGGAGGCAAATGAGAAAACTATCTGTTATCCTTGGTAGACCTTCTTGGGCAGAAAATGCCCAGTGGTGTAGTGAGATGATTAGCTGATGTGTATGGAGCATGTAAGTGCTTTTGCAAGAGCTCTGTTTCATGATCAATTAACTACTGATGTGTGCGTTGTTTAGTAGTCATTTTCTACACAAATGAATGTGTTAACTCTTCTTCCCAACTGTCACACTTAACACCTATCAGGGAAGTCACCTTCTCCCTGACTTCTGACCCTCAGATCTCTACCTCTCTTTTCTATACCCTCTACAAAACTCCCAATGGGTGTCTTTTGTCATTCTTGGCTTGCTTCTCCCCTGAGTTCTTGAATCATTTCTCTGAAGTCCTGAGAGGCAGTAGGTTTGTTATCTCATACTTAGCGTGATCTGTTTTCTTCTCCTTCCAAAAGAAGAAACATATCTGGAATTACTTCTTTGGGGGGAAAAAGTGGTACAGAATAATTTCCAAGTTGGGCCATCATTTTCATTTTATTTTCTAGATGAACACCAAATGAAACTTGAAAGGGTAAAGTAGTACAGGTGGTTAAGGAGAGGAAGAGAAGAGAAAGAAGTTGTTACTAGCCGAACACCTTAAGGAAAGAGATATTTAAGTACAAAGTTACTTCTTATCCAATTATGTTTATTGTAGCTAGATGGATACTTTTGCATTTCTATTCCAGTCTAAACTCCCTGACCTATTTTTAAAGAGTTCCATTTTAATAGGAAATACTTCATGAAGACTGTATGTTTTATACCACCAGAATACAAGGCTTGAGCCTGGCAAAGAGTTTTCACTCTCTAGTGTGTAGCATCTGCTGTGCTGACTGCTATTTGGATATAGACTCAAGGAGCCATCCATAGGCTTTTGACAGCTTGCTTGATTGTACATGTTTCCAAATGAACTGAAACCTGACATCGAACCAAATGCTTAAAATTCAGAACTGTTCATCTCAGAGAGATTATACATATTATTTCAGCAACTAATCATAAAAAGCCTTAAAATTATGTTTGGGGGTTTGCAGTTGTATCTCAAAGATGAAAACTAACCATGTGAAAAGCAACTGAGAAACACCCAGATATAATCTTAAGGTTTTTTCATGATTAACATTACTAATTTTGTGTGTTTGGTTAAAGTCTCTCAGGCTACAAGTGTCAGAGAAAGTTCTGACCTGCACTGTTAGAGGAAAGAGGTTTTTCCACTGGAAATTATTTATACCAATAAAATCACAGTTTTACCAAAAAAGTAATTTTGGAGGTGACAATGGATAATTAACTTTTTCATTTTTAACAAATTGAACCTTTTATAAATAATATTTTGTAATGTTTAACATTTATTTTTGTATTAAAATTTATTCAACTCTTTACCTGTGGAGACCAGTGGTGACATGCTCCTAGAACTGAGTCCATCTCATACATAGACATTCTCCTGCCTTTGCCTTCTTTCCTCTATAATTGTATTTGACCTTCATGCCAATTCAGGTAAAGGGTGAGGTGACTGACTCTTTCTTACAAATCTTTAATCCTTTATTCAGATGTGATGCCTGGCTATATAAATGCTTCTTTCATTTCTCTTCCCTTGGATTCTCTAAGTCTTTTAGGTGTGAACCAGACCTCAGCTAACACAACTGGGTATAAACTAGCTTCCCTAGATGAGCTATGGCTTGCTTAAAATTAAATCACAAAGATTACTGTTATAATGTTCATCAAATGTAATAAAAGTTTGATTTTTATTGAATTCTCCTTCTGCTGTTTGTGGAGACATGAGTGTGGGACATTGTAGGCACAGATCCTTTGAGGACAGTATTTCTTATCCTCAGTCAGTGACATATTTTCACTTGTTCTCAAAACTTTTATAACCTTGTTAAAACCTGGAGACTTAAAAAAAACCTGCCTTCTTTCTCCCTCCCATGCTCCTCTCAGTAGACTGGCTTCCTTCTTCTCCCCATTCCTTATGGAAAGCAAAGCAGTCATAAAGAATTCAGATATTACACTGGTTATCAAGTATAACTTAGGTTGAGAACTGCTACTTTAAGGTGATCAACAAATCAGCAAATCTTTATTAAGCACTTATTATATGCCTGGCACTGTGCCACATGCTGGGGGTACAAATACAGATAAAAGAAAGGCAGTATTTGCCCTCAAGAAGTTTCTATTCTAATGGAACAAGACTATAACTTAAAGAGAATTGCAAGGAGAGGGGCCAGGGAGAAAGATTGCCACACAAGGAGTTATGATGACAAAGTCTGGAGAATGAAGGAAAGTGTATGTGGGTCCTTCCTCAATAAGATGGCATTTAGAATGGGTTTCTTTCCTTATGTAGATTGACTCCCAGGGCTGTATAGAACTTGAAACACGTTTTCCTGAGGAAGCAATATTATGAATAGTGGTTGGGTTCCCAGGCAAGTACACATAGACCTATTTGACCCATAATTTATCTAAATTGTAGTAATACCAGCCTTCATTCTGGATATTGTGGGCAAAAATCACATGGTGCAGGAAGGAAGAAGAATAAGAGTTTCTTTTCTCTTAGGTTCAGAGAGTTTGGACAGAATTTTAAAATAGGAGGAATCTGTCCTTCACATGCTTCCACCTTATAAGGACCAGCATGGCTTCCTGCCCTATCTGCCTTTTGGTTTCTATAGCACATGCTGCTTATGTCTCACCAATAGTTTAAACTGTCTCTCAGGCTCTGCCACAATTCCAGTCCCTGGTAAGGGCATATTAAAACCTTCAAATTCATGACTGGCAGTCAAGATTCAAGTTTGTTTTGTTTGATGCTAATCCTCCTCTAACCTGAACTTGTTCTTTGTAGCTAAACCCCTGAAGTGTGGACCAGGGTAAATGTCTTGCATTTCTTCCCATTTGGACCTAGGGTTTTGTCGATTCTTCATGGCCCTGGTTCTCCTCCCCAGTTCATTAATATGGTCTTCAAAAGTGGTGTCAAACTAAAATAGAAATGAAGATGGGGCAGTGGGTCACAAAACCACATATATAAGGATCTCTGTGGGCTGCATACTGACTTAGAAAGAGACACATTAACATTATCTATGTTCTATTGTATTTTTATTTATTTTATTAAACATTTCTCCATTACATTTTTAATCTGGTTCCTGCCACTCTATAGAGTGTTGTTTGCCACAACACAGCCTGCCAACCCCTGGTCCCCCCTTTTTTTGGTACCTCCGATCTATAACAAGACTGATCTTGAAATCTTCCAAAGAAGATTTCCACTGGACTCACTGTTAGTGGAGGCAGACCATTTCATTTTTGGATAGCTTTGATTCCTAGCAAAGTATTCCTTAAGTGGAACCCAAGTCTGCTTCCCTGTAACTTTCATTCATTTATCCTAATTTTTGTCCTCTGGGACCAAGCAGAATTAGTCTCAATAACAAGGATCTGATGAGATAACGTTCACAAAACCATTTGGAAACCTCAAAGAACTATCTACATGTCTACTATTATTATGATAGTATAATTCCTCTTGGAGGGGTTAACTCTTTAAATATTTTTAAAACAGCTATTATGTTCCTCTTAAGTTTTTCCCAGTTCCTTCAACCAGATCTTTTCCGGATGGTTTTGAATCCCTACTCCTCCCATCCCACTCTGTCCCTAATCTCCATCTTCATCTTGGTTGGCTCCCTCTGGATATGCTCCAATTTGTCCTTGTCTTTTTTAAAATTTGATGCTCAGAACTAAGCATGGTATCCCTGATGTAGTCTGAAGGGTAAAACATTGAGGGGCTTTCTCCTTCCTGAGACAGAACAGCATATTAGTTTTTTTTCTGACTTCCATACCACACTGCCAAGTCAGCTTTCAGTCTGTTAGAAAACCCTAGATATTTGTCATTTGAGCTGCTTTCCAACTATTCCTCCCACATTTTGTACTTGGGCAGCTGAATTTTTTAACCTCACTACAAGACTTTACATTTATCCATATTGAATTTCATTTTGTTGGCCTTAGCCCATCATTCCAACCTATTGATTACAAAATTGGGGTGTAGATCCCTCTGGATCTCAATTTTGTAATCTGTCATGCCCCTGCCAATATCATGTTACTGCCAAATCTGATAAGCATGTTATCTATGCTTTCAATTTAAAGCATTTCAAAGATCCCTGAACACTCTCCTACCTCCCTCCTAGGCTTTCAAAGATATATTTAAATCATCATCCTTGGGTTCACTTGTTCAGCTAGGGTATTTCTCTCCATTTCTATTTATAAGAGGTTCTTGAGAGACTTTGTCAAATGCTTTGATGGAATCCAGGTATGGTTACAGGTATGGTTACAACAGAGATGTGCTAAATTTAAAATTTCGGTTTAAACATTTATGCCTTAGAAATTGGTAAACCACACATCTGGGCTTGATTTCTAGACTTAAGAAAGTGATGGAGAAATTTTTAATAATTTAGATTAAACTTAAAAGTGGATTGTACATACTCTACCTCCCCTCCTCGATAAAGCTGGCTTTTAGACCAGCACAAACTTCCTCATATTTCATCAAATGAGATACTATTTGAAAAGCACTTGGCAGAGTGTCCAGCATATAGTAGGTGATATATAAGTACTTATTCCTTTCCTTTTTTTCTTTTCCCTCATCCAAATGGACACACATGGGTACCTTTTCTTATAGTATTTGTGGGGAGGGGACGGGCATTGGGCTCAGTCATAAGAAGACATATATGAGATTCTGTCGTTCAGTAATTTCAGTCACGTCCAACTCTTTGTGACCTTATTTGGGGTTTTGTTGATATAGATACTGGAATTTCCTTCTCCAGCTCATTTTATAGATAAGGAAACTGAGGTAAATGGCTAAATGACCTGCCCAGGGTCACATAGTTAGTAATTGCTTACTGAGGTTGGATTTGAACTCATGTCTTCCTGACTCCAGGCTCAGTACTCTGTATACTTCATCACCTAGCTGCCCTAATATGGGACTCTAGGACAGATCTATAGGACTCAGATCCCCTTTTTGATGTACTTTATGCTCTGGTCCTAGAGAAGCACAGGGCAGGATCACAGAGCCAAAAAAGACACTTGAGAATGGACAGACAGGCCATGAGAGATGAAATGATAATAGTTGTACTACTTACCTCACAGGGCTGTTGTCAGAAAAGTGATTTATAAGTCTTAAAGAACTAAAGATATTATTGCATGTGGATGTCATGAAAATGTAGAGACCACACATAGTTTTATTTGCTACTGTTAATTTAGGCTAGAGAAGGAAATGGCAAACCACTCTAGTGTCTTTGTCAAGAAAACCCTAAATGGGGTCATGAAGTGTTGGACATGGTTGAAACAACTGAACTACAACAACAAAATGAAGTGAGGTCCAAGTACTTCGAAAATGTCTCTATCTGTCTTACACGCACACACACACCCTTCTAAAAGAAATTTGTAAACACTCACTCGAATCCTTGATTAAATTAGTATAGTCAGTTGGGCCATTGGGCTTCTAAACAACTAAGTGCCTCTCTTTGGTTTTTCCCAGCCTTGATTCCTTTGGAGGGAGCATTTTTCTCTTTATCACTATCCCATCTCTGATTCAAATGAGTCCATCTGGAAGTGCTGTTACCCAAGCTTTCATATACTGAACAGGACTCTTTCCACAAGTGACGGCATGTTTCTGAAACCAACCATTGGCAGCTGTTACATAGGCATTTTTGGCCTTTTAGACACCTATAATTACACAAATTATGTCTATCATTGATGTTTATAAAGGATTTAAAAATTTAGGCACCCAAAGAAAGCAATCAGAAGGCACCATCTGACTCAGGTGAGGAGGTCCTTTAGCAGGGGCTATTTGACTATTGTACTATTTTTGAAAGTTATGAGTTGTATCACAACAGAATAAAGGAGATTTCACATGAATTTATATCTCTCAAGCAAATTACCATGAATGGGTCAAAGGTCAATTTGGATCAGTACTGTAGAGTTGGGCCAAAAGCTATTTTCAAGAAGGAATGATACATCTGGTTTGATTAAGAACTGTATATCAAGCTTGGCCTTCCAGTCTTGTGAAGTAAGAAAGGAGAATAAAATAGATAAATTTTAACAATCATTTTATAATTGTATGAAAGGGTTTCACATATATGATCTGATTTGATCCTCATAGCAACCCTATGAAATAGGCAAGTGTTATCATCTCCATTCGACTGATAAGAAAACTGAGACTCAGAAAGTTTAGGTGCCTTACCTAAAGTTACAAAGGTGATAA
>CM053580.1:438550109-438624910 GCA_028627135.1 Pseudochirops cupreus | reverse complement strand
CCATCTTGGCTCCGCCCCAATGTCTGTTTTTTTTAAAAAAATGAATTTAATCCAATTTTGGCTGGTTGTATGGCAAAATCTCCATGTTTTTACGTTTCCTGCTAAAATGCTTTTGTTATTGTTTTCTAAAATTTTTTACTGCTCCAGAAACTTCTTATGGGCCAAATGTATTTTCTTATGGCACAAAATATGTGTGACATATATGCATAGTAACTTTACTGAAAATTTGCAGACATTTGCTACACTTTAGGGCAGCATTTTCCAAGTACTTCCAACTTACAGCGACAGAATCCAGAAATACTGGTTCAGGGCTAGGTTGGGAAGGAGTTTTGAGAAAACTCTTAAATGTGAATTCATAAAGATTTAAGTAGATAGAAGTCCATTGAGGAAGAAAAGGGGGAGCTGTTCAAAGAAACTGATATTTCACAAAGTATTTCCATCCATATGAGAGGCAGCATGGTAGATAGGGCTAACCTCAAAGCTAGGAAGGCCTGGGCTCAAGTATTGCCTCTTACCCATGCCAGCTATTTGACCCCTTAGCAAATCACTAACCCTCTGGACTCTGGACAATTTTTGATGGATGAATTTAAGTTGGAGAGAAGGTGAGGACTTGTATTGATTGAGTTTCATCATCAAAGAGTTCCCTAAACCAGTGTTTCTTAAACTTTTTCCACTCATGACCCCTACCAAAACTTCTGAAACTGTGGATTGTGACCCCATATGAGTTCATGACTCAAAAGTTCTAAACTAAGGACCTAGACTAATGAATTAACAGGTGTAATTTCTATCCTTATTCTTTTTCATTCAGATACAAGTTGGGTTGGATGACCTTTGAGATCCCTTCAAACTCTGAGATTCTAAGAGTCAAAGAATAGGCAGGGAAATATTGGAGTGAAATAGAAGGAATTGTTTAATTCGTATTAAAAACAATCACTACATTTAATAGTTTTTAGATACATGACAAAATTTGGCATTTAATGTTTTATTTAAGAGGAAATGTCACTACAATAAATATTTTCCCTAGGATTTCCAATTTACGTTGCAGAACAGTAGAGTTCCAGAAAATACAGTTTGGGAAACAGTGTCAGTGAGCGCCATGGAGAATTCTGAAAGCAAATGTGCATTGTCTCTTTCTTCTCTTCTCATCTGTTATTTAAGAACTTATTATATTAGAAAACTAATAAGGAGGAAGAGGAAATCTACCACAGATGTTCATTATTCCAGGATCCCAAAATAGTATTTGTCAAGTCAAGGAGAAAGTATGGTGGAGTGGGAGTTGCACTGGACTTGGCGACAAGACCAACTATTTTTCTTGCTCTTTTTCTGTAACTAAACTAGATGCTTAGACTTACAGCACTACAATATCTCTTTGCCTCAGTGTCTTTTTTGGGGGGGAGGGGGTGTAAAAACGAGGGGATTGAATCAGTTTCCTTTTGGAGTCCCTTCTAGCTCTAAAATTGTTTTCCCTGGATGCCAATAGCTATCTATTTAACAAAAGCCCCTTCCTGTTCACTGCTCCCAGTCAAACTTTCTGTTTGTCGCACATAGATACTCCATCTTTTCTCCGTATGCCTTTTCACTGGCTATCCTCCATGCCTGTAATTAACTTCCTCCTCATTTATTGATGTCCAGGCTTGTATTGGAACTGGCTGTAATTGACTTTGGCAAGCCTGTTGTTAAATTTTCCAGTTTGAGCATTTACATCTAGATTAGATTACTACTGATTGATTAACATCTAGATTAGATTCCTACTGATTAGAAATTGTTAATCACAACAAATAAAGGCTTGATTTGTTGTTTTGTTGATTGTCCAGACTTAAGAAAGTGTTAATAAGATAGCTTATACTTGTATATGTAATTTTGGTTTTGTTTTGTTTTCAGACAGTCTGGTTGTTAAACAGTTACCAGGACACCTCTGTTGTTTTTCAAACATTGCTTAAGCTAAGCAAGAGTGCCGTAGAAGGCTCAGGGAATGAAGTCATTGCCAGACTGAATACCTGGTAACTGTAGGCTGCTGCTGCTGCTAATTGGGATTTATATAGTGGTTTTGGGTTGGTAAACTGCTTTACATTTGTTATCACATTTGAGCCTCACAGTACCCCTGATTAAGATACCTTATAGTTCTAATTATATAAGTCTATTTAAATGGGTTTATCTTGTTTCCTTAGCTAAATTATAAACTCTTTGAAGACAATGATCATGTTATGTTAGTGCAACTAGGGGGTGAAGTAGATAGAATGCCAGACCTAGAGTCAGAAAAGCCTGAGTTCAAATCCAGCCTCTGACTGTCACGTACTAGCTGTGTGACCCTGGGTAAGTCACTTAACCCTGTTTGTTTCAGTTTCCTATCTGTAAAATGAGCTGTCGAGGGAAATGGCAAACCACTCAAGTATCTCTGCCAAGAAAACCCCAAATGGGGTGTGAAAGAGCCAGACACAACTAAACAACAACAACAACAATTCTGTTATGTATATTTCTTTGGTGTCCTCCTACTGTGCTCAGTCTGCAGTCTGTGCTCAATCATTATTTCTTAAATAACTGGATCAAGACACCTCCATTTATAGAGCATATTTCTGCCTGAGGTAAAACTGGCATTTATATAGTGGGTTAAGGTTTAAAAAGCATTTTGTATAAATGCTTTGTCCTCCCCTTTACATCCATGACCTCATTTGAGCTGTATAGCATCTGAGCCTACATCTCATCCAATCTTTTGTTTGTTTGTTTCCAAAATCAACTCAAGCACCAGCTTCTTAGTGAAATGTCCTGATCCCCTTAGCTATTAATGGCCTCCATCTCAGACTACCTTGTATTTCACTTCTTTACATTTGTTCTTTTTATTTATTCTGTCTACACATACAGACACATACACATATAAATAGGTATGTCCTTGTTGTCTCTACCATTAAAATGCAAGGTCCTTGGGGAGTAGGATTTGTTTTCTTTCTTGTTTTTGTATCCCCAGCTCCTACCACAGTAGCTGGCACATAGTGGGAACGTAATAAGTGCTCATTGATTGATTGACCTGACTTTTATAGAAAGGATTGTAGTATCATACGATATAAATGGAAAATGGTATTAGACTCATTTTTCAGATAAAGAAATTAAATACATAAAGGTTAGCAGATCAACAAAGGTCAAGGAATAATTTTAGAGAGAAACATTTTTAAACATTACCCATTTACTACAAATTAAATGACAAATATATTTCAGGAAAAAATGTTGGGACTTACATTTAATGCAAAGCCATTAGCTAGCAAAGTGTATGACTGAGTGTGGTTCCATTGGAGAAATTCAATTAGATGAGTCAACCAGTTGATGGTAATTAAAGTATATCAAATGTTTCTTATGTTAAGTAAGAATGCAAATTTCAAAGTGTGTTTAAATAAATGTTTGAGATTAGATGTTGGCAGATCATAAAATACATTATAGAGAATGTTGATATTCTGTTTGTAGTCTATAAATATGTTGTTAGAAATCTTAATTGTTCTTACTCCTTAATTGAAGTAGCTTTTTTTTACACTAATTATAACACCTAAGCTAAGTGGGTTTTAGTCTATAAATTAGAAAACACTAGTGCACAATTTGGCTTTTATAGAACAGATGGAATATAGATTTATTTTGAATATACATATTGGATAAAGTTTAAACAATAGTTCTTTTCAATTGACTCAAATTATAGGATCGACTTTGATTTTATCAGATTCACATTGTAGAACATTGTGTAAAAATATTTTTCTGTTATATCCTAATGCAGATTAAAATCTCTAATTTATCTTAACATTGTCCATTTTATTGACCATCACATTAAAATTAGCTTAATTTCATTTCCTATGTGTAAATATTTTAAGTAGAGTAAATGCTGTATAATTACAGAATAAAATAAACCCAAATGACCTATGGATTTAAAAAGACATGATGTCATCCACTTTATAATTTACTTCTTTGACATTGCAAACTCCAGATATGTACTGCTAAAAATTCAGAAAAGTCCTTTTTTTTTCATGTGGGGAACTAGATTAGAGGGGAGATTATAATTAAGAAAATTACTAAAGTAAGTTTTCAGATAAACCATTTATATATATTTGGGCAATATATTACCTTGGAAGTAATCAAGATTATATTTGGAAATATATTGCTAATATTTAAGAAAAACTAAAATTTTAAAAAGTTCTTAGCAAATAATAATAATGTACTAAATCTTGCCTTCTCATTATAAATACTTTCCCTCTACGGATATTCACTATATTCCACTAGCTACACCTTGGGCTATACATATGAGTCATTACTTTAAATTGCCTTGGTTTATTAGATGAAATCCAAAATAGCTTCTGTGCATATCTGGCAAGAATTGCATTTACGTAATGAACACAGAAGTACCTATAAGAGATTAATGGGACTTTGAAAAAGGGATAGTTTAATTGGTGAAATAGCATATTTGCATTTCAGTAGGAAAGAGATGAAGTAATACATGTATGTGAATTATATTTAATATTATTATAATTTTGCTAATTGAAATGGTTTGGTCCTTTCAGATGAGGAGTAGAAGGAAGCAAACGTGCAATAAATTACCTGGACATTTCAGTCAATCAACAAGTATTTACAAAGCTCCTGTAATGAATGAGGTAGTCTGCTAAGCACTGTTTTAGGTACTAAAGGAATGTAAAGGAAAAGTGCCTGGCTGGAAGGAGCTTACAGTGTCTTTAAGGGAGAGAAGACATATATATATAAAAAAAAATTGCTAGCAATTCAAAGTAGCACAGCCTAATTAAGTAATCAGTGAATGATACAGACTATGAAATGGTCCAAGAACTTAGTGAAGGAAGAAATTGGGGCTGACTGGGGGGCATGTTTGCAGAATGATAACATAGAATGTGGACATATTGTGTGTAATGCTGTGGGATTCACCTGTAAATACAAAGTGAACATAAAAAATGCTCACTACCAGGGAGCTCAGAACCCAGGACTGGCACAGAGTTTACCTACCATAAGCAACTCAAGTAGTTGGGTTTTTTTCTTCCTACAGGACAGATTTTATCCCTTGTGTAGCCTTTAAAGCTGTTTTCCTGAGGTTTTTTCTTTTTAGTAGAATAATAATAATAATTCAATTTTGGCTACATATGGCTCTCTGAGAGGCTCAAAGTGCTCAATAGACAGTATAACTTGCCTTATAAAGCAGATTTAGAGCTAGAAGGGAACTTTAGAGGTCATTGAGTTCAACCCCCTTACTTTACTCGACATTCAGAAATGTTAAGTGATTTTGCTATGGTCACAAAGCTAGTTAAGGTCAAAGGTGGAATTTGAACCCAGGCCCCCCAGAAAGTTTAGCATGCTATAATACTACTGCTTTGTTTTTCTAAGATGGCACTATTGCTTTCTTTTTATTTTTCACAGTTATAAGGAAAATGAGACACATGAAGGTTAAGCTAAATGACTTCAAAAATGCATTATGTTCTAGCCAACCTCTCCTGTAAATGGTTTGACGTCTGCTTGGGTCCTGTGATTTTTCAACTATACATAAAAACCCCAACAAAATGAGAGTGACAGATAGCATAGCCTAGTGGATAGACCTCTGCAGGTAGATTTTAAGTTGGCATACTCTTTTTGACACACAAGAGCTACTGTAACCATGGTCAAGTCACTTAGCCTTAGTTTCCTGATGCAGTGAAAAGAACATTCACTTGGGAGTCAGAAGACACGGTTTCAAATCCCACTTCTTATGTTTAGTAAAACTATGAGGCCTTGGACAAGTCATTAACATCCCTGAACCTCAATTTCTTCACCTATTCATGAGGGGAACTAGCTGATCTCTGAGGTCCTTCCCAGCCCTAGTCTTAGGATCCTCATTTATAAAATGAGATAAAATATGCAAAGTGTTTTCTCAGACCTTGTTGTCTAGTTGTGTTAGACTTTTCTTGACTCCATCTGGGATTTTCTTGGCAAAGATACTAGACTTGTTTGCCATTTTCCAGTCCATTTTTACAGATGAGGAAACTGAGGCAGTCAGGGTTAAGTGACTTGCCCAAGGTCACACAGCTAGTAAGTGTCTAAAGCCAGATTTGAACTCAGGAAGGTAAATATTCCTGACTTCAGGCCCAGCACTTTATCTATTGCACTACCTAAAAGGTCCACACTTAAAGTCACACACACACACACACACACACACACACACACACATATACACACACTCATGTATATGTGTGTATGTATGTGTATAGAAAGATATAGATATACATGTATATATGTTTATACACACAAATATATGTCAACCATCATCATCATTATTTTTGTTCAGACTCAGGAAAAGGAATCAATGTTAAAACAATCAAGAATATCGTTATTTATTTGTACTCTGGTTCCTAGTAGCTTGGCAGCTGTGGTGGTACAGTGGATAGAGTAGTGTCAGATACATACTAGCTGTGTGAACCTGGGTAGGTGCCTTAACCTCTATGTACCTCAGTCATGAGGGACATCTAGTTGGTTTAGTGGATAGAGTGCTGGGCTAAAAGTCAAGAAGACTCAATTTCCTGAATTCAAGTCTGGCCTCAGACACATTAACTGTGTGACCTTGGGCAAGTCACTTAACCTTGTTTGCCTCCGTTTCCTCATGTGTAAAATGAACTGGAGAAGGAAATGGCAAACCACTCCATTATCTTTACCAAGAAAACCCCAAATGGGCTCATGAAGAGTCGGACAAGAGCGAAACCACTGAACAACAACAACAAACCCCAGTAATAATAACAGGATTGTTGTGAGGATAAAATGAGATCATATTGGTAAAAGTGCTTAGTGCAGTGACTGGTATGTAGTAGGTGTTTAATAAATGCTTGTCTCTTAGCAAAAGCAAGACAGCCTAACTTTTAGGAGAGAAGTCTTGTCTAACAGTTCAGTCATCACACCGACTTTTTGCCCATATATTTCCTAATGCCAGTCAGGAGTTTTGTGTAGATAAAGGTTATGAATGTAGCTCAGGTGTTTGCTTTCCCATCTCTCCCTCTACCATCGATTTTTCTGTTTTCTCTAGCAATCAAACAGTTAACAAGGTGGTTGGTCCCAGAGCTAGGTACACATTTATTTTCTGGTTATTGTGAGTTGGAACCTTGGAAATAAACCTAGTTTTACAGGATATGAGCAGAGAATGATTCATCTGGCTATTTTGAAAGTGTTGTCTGTTCCAGTTCCGGGAGAGATGCTGTTGTTTGCCTGCCCTCAATGTAGGGAAAGGCAGAAGTGAAGCGTATTATGTGACACCATGATTACTGGTCTTAGATAAGGAGTTAGAAGTACAGGATCAACTCAAGGGCATCTAGGAAAAGCTTGTGAGGAATGGACTGAGAATTTATGTTGAGAAAAGACCATTAAGGTAAAAGGAGAAGTTCATCCCTGAATTTGTCTAGGCAAAGGGCTTATTTGTTTTTCCCAGAATGAGGTTAATCATCCACACATCCTCATGAGAATCCCAATAAGCCTTTCAGTTATCAGTGTTTTCTAGCCAACCCAGTATTAGTAATAGATACAATCCCAGTCTCCCATGACCTAAAAGGAGCTGAACTCAAACCTGTGTTTTATCTTTCTTTTGTAACAGCCTAGAGAAGAAAACATAAAGCCCCATTAGAAATGCGTTGGGATAGGATTTAATTAAATTCAAAAGACATTTCTTAAGTGCCTTCAATTTTAAGGCACTTCCGCAAGGTTTTTTTGGGACATAGGGTCCTTGTTTGGGAGCTGGAAGGGAAGTTAAAGACTATTTACAATATTTACTATTTATTTTGTGCCTGACTCATTTTACAGATGAGGAAACTGAGGCCCAGAGAGATTAAGTGATTTGCCCAGGGTCACACAAGTAATAAGTGGTAACTATAAGTAGTAACAAGTAACAAGTGGTAATTATAGATAATAACCCTGGTTTTGCATTTTTTGGAACCACTGTTCTTTCTACTATATCACATTACTTCTCCTCTAAGTAAGTACAAAGTAATTGTGTGGGGTGGGGAGTTACAAACACTTACTAGCTGTGTGGTCCTGGGAAAGTCACTTAACCCTATTTGCCTCAGTTTCCTCACTCGTAAAATAAGCTGGAGAAGGGAATGGCAAACCACTTTGCCAAGAAAACCCCAAATGGGGTTATTAAGAGTCTGATTGGACTGAAAAACAACTGAACAACAACAGCTTCCTCGCTCCAGCCCTGGAGCTCTATCCACTGTTGTCACCTAGCTGTTCATAAAGGTCAGACAAGAAATGATTTCTGTCCTCGAAGAGTTCATTGTTCAGTAGAACTTCTAAACACCACAGCAATAGGGTATTTCTTTCCCTGCAGTCAGAATGAAACACTGTAACGATAGTGTTAATAGTTTAAATTGGTATTTATGAATAATTTACTAGTCTACAGCACTCTCCTTGTGATTACAAATAGAGTCAGGATCAGGTAGCAGATAGATTGTTGCATTTGGATTCAAGAAGCTCTAGGTTCCAGTCCTACATCTGACACTAGCTGAGTGACCCTGAGCAAATTACTTAGCATTTATTTCCCTGGAGAAACTCTCTAGGACTTACTCATTACAGATGGATTGCAATCGGTGGAGGGAGTTTCCCATGCTGACAGAGATCACAGATCTTTGTCTACTGTGCATGTGTTTACAAAGGACTCTCACACTCATTTTCTCATTTTATGGCTCTTAATCAACTTGTGTACAGATCTTAATGTATATTATTACAATAAAAATATTAGGGAGTCATTTTAAATTTAAAAGACACACAGAGCAACAACAACCACAAAATAACAACCCCTTTTGCCCTTTCTGAGGTTTGGTCTTAGTCCGTGTATTGCTTTGTTTTTCTGTGTTCTCTGACATAAAAGGAAAATTCTTATCCTTATCTTAAAACTGACCCAGATCACTCATGCCGCCTTGATATGCCAGTGTTAGAGCACTTTCCCAAAGTTGAACACTTAGTACTCTTCTATGTGGTAACAAGTTTCGTAGCTTGTCATTTCCTGTGATATGTTGTTTTCTGGGCCACATTTCTCACATCATTCCTAGTCCTTATATTTTGACACAGACCTGAACAAGGATTATTTTAAGGAGCTAAGGTACAGTTCTAGATCTGTTTATCTCTTGGGTCTGTCCTTCCTTTCTTTCTTCCTTCCCCTTTCTCATCCTACTCCCCCTCACACTTCCCCTTCCTTGTAAAAAAAAAGTGTTTTGAGCACTGGTCATAAAGACACACTAAGGAATCAGTCTGGGATAAAGGAATGGAGACTGAATTGGGTGAAGGGATAGGAGGGGGAAGGAACAATGTGGATAGAGGAAGAAGGACAAAAAATAAAGTGAGCCTATATAAAGCAAAGTAATTATAGATACTCAGAAATATTTTTCTTAGCATTTGTGGATTGTTCATTAGCCACCAGTGAGGAAAGCTTAAATAACACCAAATGGTGTTAAATCAGTCTCTATTGTTAATTCAGTGACGCTATTTCCTAGAATAGAGGGCAGCCAGATAGGGCCAAAGAAGTTCTGTCATCACACCTGATCTACAGAGCTACAGAGGTTTGTCAGATCACGTGACTGCCACTCGGAACTGACTTGAATAACTCCTTTTAGAAATTACTTTGCAGCCTACACAGAGGGTTTCCTGAGTCACTTTTGATGGGCCTGAATACAAATTTTTGCCCAGATTTTTTTTGTTGATTTGTTATGAACTCAATAGCAAATATGTGACCATTTCCACATACAGAGAATGAAAAAAGAGAACTGTATCTGAAATGAATGTCTTTTACATGAATCTCTATTGTGTATAGATTTTAATTTTAGAGCATGTATTAAATTTAATATGGCACGTTAAATTGGAGAAATACAAATTAAAACAACTCTGAGGAACCACCTGACACCCATCAGATTGGCTAATATAACAGAAAAGAAAAATTATGGATATTGGAGGGCATGTGGGAAAATTGGAATGCTTAATGCATTGTTCATGGAGTTATGACCTGACCCAGCTATTCTGGAGAGCAATTTTGGAACTATGTCCATAGGGTTACAAAACTATGAATACTCTTTGATCCAGCAATAGCATTATTAGATTTGTATCTCAAAGAGATTTTTAAAAAAGGAAAAGGACATATGTATACAAAAATATTTATAGCAGCTTTTTTTCTGGTAGAAATTGAGGAAGATGCCCAGCAAATGGGAAATGGATGAACAAGTTATGGTATATGATTGTGATGGAATGCTGTTGTGCTATAAGAAATGAAGAGCGGATGATTTCAGAAAAACCTGGAAAGATTTACATGAACTGATGCTAAGTGAAATGAGCAGAACCAGGAGAATATTGTACACAGTGACAGCAAAATGGTATGATGATCATCTGTAAATGACTCAACAATGAAAAGGTCCAGGACAATTCCAAAGATTCATGACGAAAAATGCTACCCACCTCCAGAGAAAGAACTGATGGAGTCTGAATGCAGATTAAAGCATACTTTTTCACTTTATCTCTCTTGTGTTTTTTTGTCTGTTTTCTTTTATAACATGACTAATATGGAAATGTTTTGCATGACTGCACATGTGTAATCTATATCAAATTGCTTGTCTTCTCAATGAGGGCAGAGGGGAGGAAGGAAGATAATTTGGAACTCAAAATTAAATTTTTAAAAATCACCCCCTTTCTACTATTCACCATTGTCCTTGCAGAAATAGAAGGGAATTGCATTGGACTGAGGAACATTTTTGTGTTTTTATCTGATGTACGTGTTGCCTTGGTTAAAAATTTCTATATTCATTGATCAACTATGGTAATGTACTCTATTCTTCACTGAGCTTTTCCTCACACTGAAGATGCAGTCTATTGTTGATCCCAAACTTGAAACCCTTCCAGCTTGGTAGAACTTTGAATAATTTACATAAAATTTACAAGAGTTTGTATTCCAGTAGTACTGCCTTTAAGAGTCCCATCTCTAGATCAAAATATTAGAGCTGGAATTTTGTGGGGGTCTCTACTCAAATAGATGCCATTCTACCAACTTTCAAGGGAAAAAATGAGACATGCAAACAAAAATTGCTTCAATTGGCAAGTCTTGAAATTATAGATTTAGGGCTGCCAGGGAAGACCATTTGTTCTTCCCTCATTTTACAGTAGAAGAGGTAAATTGACTAGAAAGGTAAATTGACTTGCCCAAATATTGGATAAGTAATGAGTAAATGAGTATTTGAACTCATTTTTTAAACTTCAAATTCAGATCTCTGTGTATTATACACCAAAGTATAATAGGTTTAAAAAAAAGTGATATGTCAGGCATCACATCGAGATTGGACCTGTCATTTCATTGCTATAGGGAAAGATCTCCAGAGTAAAGAAATTTTCTCTACTAAATCACATCAGTTCTTCAAAATGTATATGCTTAGAGAGTTGCCTACAGCACTAAGAGGTTAAGTAACTTAACCAGGGTGACACACTAGGATGTTTCAGAGGTAGAATTTGAACCCAGCTATTCCATGTTCCTAGGCCAACTCTCTATCTACTATACCATGCTTTCTTTTGTAGGGGATACATATGGAGTCCTTTAAATGTAGAAATTTGGTTGCTGTGCCCATTAATTGGGGAATGGCTAAACAAGTTGTGGTATATAATTGTGATGGAATATTATTTTGCTATAAGAAATGACAAGTAGCATGACTAAAAAAACCTAGAAAGATTTACATGAACTAACACAAAGCAAAATGAGCATAACCAGGAAAACATTGTACACAGTGGCAGTGATATTGTCCAATGATCAGCTTAGCTAATGACTTAGCTATTTTCAGTAATACAAAGACCCAAGACAATTCCAAAGACTCATGATGAAAAATGCCATCAACCTCCACAGAAAGAGCTGATGGAATCTGAATGGTGATAGGAATATGTCATTTTTTTTTACTTCTTTTTTCATATATTTTTTGTTGTATTTCTTCTTTCACAACATGACTAATATGGAAATGTTTTGCATAACTGCTTATGTATAACCTATATCAAATTGCTTGACTCCTCAATGAGGGGGAAGGGTAGGAGGGAGAGAGAGAATTTGGAACTCAAAATATTTAAAAACTAATGTTAAAAATTGTTTTTACATATAACTGGAAAAAAATAAAATATGTAGAAGTCTTTTAAAAAGTTTGATTGCTAAATCCAGGGAACTCTGTGAGAAGACAACTTTTTTCAATTTTTGATCATAATCTGCTTGTAATGGTAATGGTAATTTCAAGATCTTCCCTGCTCCTTACTCAGCCTAAGGGAATTTGAAGACCTTTCCTGCTTTGAAAATATACTCTGTCCCCCAATAGACTGAATGTAATCTCATGGAGCCTATGGTGGGAGGAGTTTACTGAAAGGTGGAGCAGAGCCCACAGGAAGCCAGGAGTCAGAGCAAGCTAGATGGTTGGGAAGAGAGGCTGCTTCCAAGGGGGACAGATAGGCTTGTGAGTAAATATTGGTCTTTTATTGATTTGTGGAAAGGCTAAAGAATGGTGTGGCTCTCTGTGCTATTGTGGCTTATTAACTTCTTTGTTACTATGCTGGAATTAGCTTACTGGTTTTGGGATTCGGTTTTCTGGTGTCTCAATAAATATTTTGCTTCTGTCTTCTGCATGGAGAGTCTGTTATATTTTGTGATTGAGCACATGCAGTTTTTAATTATAGTGACCATGGGCACTGTGAATATTGCCCATGCAAATACACTGCTCCACATGCTACCTCATCGAGCCCTTCCCTTAAGCAGTTCATGTGAGGGAGTTTTTGTGCTCCTTGAGGCCTGTTCTACTTAAAGAAAAGAAGGGAAAAATGTTATGTGCTTGTAAGCATTATTATGTGACTATACTAATAATAACGTTTCTCTGACTTAAAGCTAATTTTAATGCTTTACATTCATATGGTTCTTGATATTTATTTTTATCCTCATCACAATCCAGTAAGTTTCCCAGGGCAGGTATTATCTTTTACAGATGGAGCTAGGAGGCAGATGATACTTTTTCATCATTACAGTGTTTTTCAAAGTTCTTCTGAATAGCATGTCAGCCAAACAAGTAAAATTTCTTATCATCTGAAATCTTTAACAAATTCCCATCTTTAGTCATTTATTCGTTCATTCAATAAACATTTATTAAACACATATTACCTGTTGAATGTTAAACACTTACTGTGTGTTACACTGTGCTAAGGGCTGGGGATACAGATATGCAAAAAAAAAAAAGGTCCTGCCCTGGAAGAGCTTACACTCTGATGAGGGAAGACAACATGCTTGAGAGAGAGTCACCAATGGGGGAAGGTTTCTGGGGGGGCATGGTGAAATCAGAGAAGGCCCAGAGTAGTACAATCAGCTGAGAAATGGGGTGTTCTAAGCTGGGCTCCCTCCTTAAATGGAGGTTTTAGAGTTCACGGCTCCACCCTCCAATCGTAGTGGAGGGTAATCATGAGAGGTGAGTAGGAAGGCCAATGAGATCTTGCAGGAAGAAGAGGTTTTCTCAGTAATGAGCTTTCTATGTAAGGGAGATTCCAATGTGATGAAGCCAGGGGAGAAATGAGGAGAAGACAAGTGTTCAGCTTGGTTAAGACCAGTAAAACTAGGTTTGAAGAAACAGGGCCACCAGGAGGGTTAATGTCTTGCCTAAGTTATCAGCAGAACAATAGCTAGAACCTAGATTTCCCAATTTTGGAGCAGTCTGTCAAGATGACCAAAGTCTTGGATTTAGCAGTCTAGGAGAATTAAGGGACCACAAATAAGTTGCTTAACATCCCTGACCCTCATTTTCCTCACTTGTAAAATGGAGATAATAAGATCTATAGTACCAACCCAAAAGGTAGTTATGAGGCCCAAAGGGAATAATGTATGCAAGGTACTCCAGTATCATAAAAATGTCAGTTATTATTATCAAAGGTAGTTCAGTCCTTGTTATACTTGGCCACAATGACTGTGTTTAGATTACAACCAAACATCTGCATGGAAAGTAAAAATTTCACCAACTCCAAACATTTAGCCATGTGCAGATGGTTGATAATTAGTTTAGTTTTAGATAATAGGTTGAATTTTTAAATTTTTTACTTTTCTTCAAGAATTATAAAACCACTGCCCATAGGCCCCTTTGGCCTTCTGGTTATGTTGACTATAATAATAATTGCTTTACATAGCACTTAAAAGTTTGCAAAGTGTTTGAACCTCAACTCCAGAAGGGTCTTATCCTGAGGCTCTGAGAGGATGTGACTAGCTCTTGGTCAGTCACATCATTTAACAAGTGTCCAGGCCTTCCTGAATCCAAGGCTAGCACCTTACCCTCACTACCACACTTCCTCTCTCAACTGGATTTTAATTAAAATATTGAAACAATTGCAAACAAGACCAGATTTTTCATTGTAGTTCCTAAATGGACAGGGTGACTATGAAGAACAATTTTCTGGATGGTCCAGTCTTGACATTTTTTACATAGGGTTGTAACTTTACGCAAACCTATACTTCAAACTAAAAAATTTGGGTGGCTCTAAATTTGTATGTTGGCAAATTGTGGTCATCAAGTTTCAGTTCCAAGTGGAATAAATATAGCAGAATAAAAGAGATCAGTGAATGCTATATGCAGTAATTATATTAAAACTCAAAGATAAGGACATATGGGAAATGACCACAATTCTATAGTAGATCTGACCAAAGCCCAGATTTGTATAGAGTACATCTTTGGAAAAGAAAGGTGGGAATTGAGTTAAGGCAATTTATTAGACAGAGACATAGAGAATAGAGAACTGACCTCACGGCCCAGAAGACTTGGTTTTCAATTGACCTCTGATACATACTGACTGTATGACTCTGGGCAAGTCACTTATCATCCTAGACAACCTTCTAAAATTCTAGATCAGTGGTTCTCAACCTTCCTAATGCCGTGACCCTTTAATACATTTCTTCATGTTGTAGTGACCCCCAGCCATAAAATTATTTTCATTGCTACTTCATAACTGTAATTTTGCTGTTATGAATCATAATGTAAATATCTGATATGCAGGATGTATTTTCATTGTTACAAATTGAACATAACCCACAGGTTGAGAACTGCTGCTCTAAATTGTGAGCAACTGCTGATCAGCATTGATAGAGGGAATTTCTTTACCATATTCTTTGTAACCAAAAGAAATCACAAATCTGGTCCAAAATTTTAAAAAATACATTATTCCTTACACATCATGGCTTTCCTCTTGCAGTTTTGATATATTGTAGAGTAGCATGAGAAACTAAATGGGAATTTTGGGGGAGTTTTGAGAAAGCCATAGATGACATGCAAAGGCTAGCGGCCAAGACAGAAAAAGTTTAAAAACTCAGAAATGCATAAAACATATGTATAGTATTGTATAATATCAACATATTTTCTTTTAATACCACAATAATTCAGACTTCTTCTTTGGTATGAAGGGAGAGTCAAAAAATTTTAAGCGGATTTTCTAGATTACGGGAGTGGCATACTCCTAAACTCCTGAAACTAAATTTTATTTAAAATAATTATAAATTTATAAATTATAATTATAATTATATTATGAATTACATAAAAAATAAAGACAATCAATACTACAAAGTACCTGGTTGCAATCTTTGGAATTCTAGCAAAATGATGGGGAACAGAGGGAAGGTCTGGGAAAGGAAGGTAGGAAAGTTGCCTACACACAC
The DNA here is from genome assembly GCA_028627135.1 of Pseudochirops cupreus. Taxonomy (NCBI): domain Eukaryota; kingdom Metazoa; phylum Chordata; class Mammalia; order Diprotodontia; family Pseudocheiridae; genus Pseudochirops; species Pseudochirops cupreus. The sequence goes on along the minus strand of CM053580.1, from coordinate 438,609,243 downwards.
ACACACACATATATATATATATATATATATATATATATATAATCTGTTTATCTATATAGGCATATATATGTATATGTATATATATATATTTTTTTGCTTTTTGGGGAGGAGAAGATAGGGCAATTGGGGTTAAGTGACTTGCCCAAGGTCATGTAGCTAGTTTTTGTGTGTGTATGTGTTAAGTGTCTGAGGCTGAATTTGAACTCAGCTCCTCCTGACTCCAGGGCTAGTGCTCTGTTCACTGTGTCACCTAGGCACTCCGAAGGTTGCCCATATTAATGAAAATGGTTATAATTATTCATTTAATTTCCTAATCAATTTACATAATGTTTATAGGTCAAATTAAGGTAAGGATTCCACAAGAATTCAGACTTCTTCTCTAGTACAAAGGGAGAGCCAAACATTTTTACTTTTCTTAGTTTTTTGACATATTCTCTTATTTCTTTGCCTCATTCACTGCCACTATGTCAACCTTAGTATCCACATATCAGCACACATGTACATGCACGTGTACATATATGCATCTTAAAATACATGTATTACACCTGCCCACATGCATATTCACTCCTCTGCTTGGCTCCTGCCTTCACCTGTGCCTTAGCTCAGGGTAGAACTTCCAGATGCCTTTCTGTTGTAATTTCGGAGAGAAGTATAAAAAAAAAAGAGTATTTAAGAGCATTTAGATTGTCTTAGAGCTAGCAGAACCATTGAGTTAAATACAGATAATGAAACTGAGAACCAGAAATATTAAGTCATTGATCTGAAGTCACATAAATAGTAATTAATAGTGTTATACTTTACAGAACCCAAGTCTCTGGCCTCAGGGTCCTTTCCATTATTCTATTGTTATCTTATTTATAAATGAGTGTCAGGGATCTATTAATTCCTCCCTTCCTGATAAGAAAGGAGAATGTTTGAGGAAGGGGGAGGGACCAAAGAGATAATGGTTACAGATCTAAGTGTGAGAAATCAGAGTAGATGGCTCCTATTCTGAGGTGGCAGCAGATGAGTATCTCCTGTAACTTCCTTTTCTCTCTAATGCTAGCACAGGAGAAGGAATAAGGCCTGCCTGGGTGCTGGGGACCTTAAGAGGTGAGAGCAGAGAGACCCCTGCTGCCAGGTTTGAGTTTTCATGTAGTCTCCTGAGTGGACAAGGTAAAGTGGGGGACAGTTTTGTTCTTATGAGTAGCCAGGTGGCATAGTAGATAGAATACTGAGCCTAGAGTTAGGAAGATCTTGAGTCCAAATTTCACTTCAGACACTTACATGACCCTGGCCAACAAGTCACTTAGCCTCTGTTTGCCTCAGTTTTCTCAACTGTAAAATGGGTATAATAGCACCTTCCTTGCAGGATGGTTATAAGGATCAAATGAGATAATATTTGTAAAGCGCTTAGCACAGTGTCTGTCATATACTAGACATTGTACAAATGCTTATTTCCTCTGTTCCCTCTCTTCTTTTGACCTCTTGTCTAAAGGAAGCTACAGATCATTAAACTGATTTTCCCACACTGTTCTTTGAGACTGAGAACATTTCCAAGAAAGGGATGGGTCTAGGCTTGGAAACTGTATAGTCATGTAGTTGTACTTGACTGTTAAATTTCCATTTGTACTTTTCTAAAACATCACATACTCGTACTTAGTATTGGACTCTGTCTCTGACCGCCTGATGTCTTTTAGCATACATTGGATTCACTTTGGACATGCATATGTAAAATAAAACCTTTATGAGCTCAAGTCACCTGATAACATAGCAACACTAATGCCGGAATATTGTCTGGGATGAGCAAGGTGAGACATATGATCTCCTGCCCCACCCGCCTTCATCCCAGCTAATTTTACGAATGGCAGTGTATGTGGCACTATAGTATCTGGTGACCTGAGTTTATGAAGCCAATTCATGTCACATGGCTAGGACAATCTCCTCTCATCTTCATGAATATTATGGTATTAGGCAAATTAACCAGGGAAGCCCCCTGATGTGGTGGATGGAACATTTCCCACTGAACATGTGGGACTGAGCATGAACTAGGGCCGCTTCTGGTGACATGTGTGCTCTGATTGATCAACCTCATTACAAGTACATATATCCCTGTGGTGGTATTGAAACGGCATTTGCATGTGTCTCTGTGTGTATTTACATGTGTGTACATGTGTGCCTGCAGACATACATACATATGTATACTCACACGTATATGCATGTTTGCATTTATATGGGTATATGTATGTAGAGAAACCAGAATGGTCTGAGGCCCAAAGTGACTGAGGTCAGTGATGAAGAGATAGTACACAAATGCAGAGAAGGAGAAACACAAAGTGGCTTTGGCAGAGGGGCAAAAACATGGATTCTTAATCACCAGCTCCCTTAGACATCATTCAGGTAGATCACAGTCCATCTATTCTCACTGGCTATAATGTGATTCTGTTCTGGAAAATTCTATTTCTGTTTCTTTTACCTGGTTGACAAAACCTTGCGTGTGAGGTGGGGTGGGGTGGGGTGGGTAGCATGCCCCATTTGACTTTTTCTTTAGCTAATAATTTGATTGTTTCCAACAGGCTTTAGGAATATATACTCCCACACAGTTGGTCCATGTCTAACAGGGAATATAGGCTTAAATTTTCTAATATGTGTTCTGTCTACAGATGAAATATTTCTGCTCTCTCATTACATCATCAATAGTATCACCTATGGATACTTCCTTAGCACTTGTCACACTGTATTAGTCAGGGTGGGCCCTGAGCAAAATTGTAAGCAGGTAAAATTTATCCTTGGTCCCCTCTGACTTCCCTTTCTATCCTCTCTTCTCATTATTTGATACTTCCTTTTTCCTTCCATTCCATCCCAGCTGTCCTAATTTCTTACTCAGCCTTGCCTTTTCCCTAAAATTTCCTTTTCCTCAAATCCCCATCAAAATTCTCATTTCTGCAGTGATCTGTTATTGGATGTTTGCCTTGGAAGCAGCCAGGTGGCACAGTGGGTAGAGTGCTGGGCCTGGAGTCTGACCAGAGTTCAAATCTGGACTCAGGTAATCACTAGCTGTATGACCCCTGGGCAAGTCACTTAACCTCTGTTTGCCTTAATCTGCTGGAGAAAGAAATGGCAAACCACTCCAGTATCTGTCAAGAAAACCACATACAGGGTGACAAAGAGTTGGATATGACTGACTAACTGAGCCATAACAAGAAAACTGTTATTTGATAGGTTTTCCTGGGACCAAATTAATCCAGGTCAAGTTGTAAAATGATTGCTAATTTAAAAAGTTAAATGACAATTGGTTATTATGAACAGAGGATCACAATGATACATGAAGAGACCACTAAGCTACATGAACAATAAGCTATATGTAAAGACTGAATATACATTTGCAGTGTTTATTGTTCCTATCACATAAAACTAAAGCAAAGTAACTATGCTGCATTTAATGATGTACATAATTGTTATTGTGCAGCATGCTAATTAGGCACAAATAGCAAGCAGTTCATATTAATTACTGTAAATAGTATTAGTTTTACATGACTGAGACAAGTTTTCTCTTCTCATATCCATCCAGACATCCTCCCAGGCCATCTTGCCATTTGCCTGCTGCCTCTTCTCTGCTTCTCTTCCGTACTCCCCTGGATCTCTGCCTCCTGAATCTATGCCCCAGTTTTTGGAAAAGTTAACACATTCTTCTTTTGAATCTTTGGATCGCCTGCTCCAGGGCAATACCATTTTGATTGGTGAGAGCCCACTTAACCTATCTGACTGCAGACCCTAAATCAAGCTTCACCTTCACGGTCCATCCACCTGTCCACCCAGGCCCATTCTGCCACACATGTCCCACCTTCTCTCCTTTCCCTCTTGTTTTAGGCATAGCAGTGTCCGGCAATAATTCCATGAATTCTGTAAAGAAAAAAAATCTACGTATCTTGTCCTCTTGACTTTCGAGGTCAGAAGTTCCTTCCTAGGCTACCACTTCCTTATTTGGCACTCCTTAAAGGCAGGGATTTCTCTTCATTATCATGGTTATTTGATTAAATAATAATAGCTAGAATTTATGTATTGCTTTGAGGTTTGTAAAGCAATTTATATAAATGGATAGATAGATAGATAGAATCTCATTTGATCAAAGTTCAGTTGAAGTAAAACCTCCTACATGAGGTGTTCCCTCCCCTCCAGCTGTACAGTGTATGCCCTGCTCCTGAATTAAATTGTCTTGCATATAATAATAATAGCTCACATAGTATATTGACAGGCTTGTCCTGTTAAATAAATTAAATAATTTTAAGTTAATGATTAATGGATAAAGTGGAGATTTTTATTCTTAATACTGAAATTACAGAGTGCCCTGAAGATAAAAGTCTTTTGGTGGTTTTAGGGTGGGTGGGAGGAGGCGAGCTCATATTGGGTCAGATAGAACAGGAAGATGCTTCTCCTACCATCCTTTTCTCCTTCCGTTCTCTCTCAGCTCTCTAGCCCAGCACTCTTGGATGCTCATGAAATGGGATCCAGAACCCAATCTCACTGGACTTTCTCTCCCACCACCCCTGACCTGCATTTCTTCCTCTTCCTTTTGGCAAGTTTGTGGGGTTAGTGAGGGTGGCATCTTGGTGTGAGTTTCAAAATCTAAACAGTAAGTACCTCATAATCTTAGTTTACAGGGACGTAACTAAGAATTTTCGAACCTAAATGTAGGTTTAAATTTCAAATACACAAAAGTACAAATGAGAAACATGGCAAGAAAGTGACTTGTAAAAAAGACCTGGGGTCTTCAGTGCCCTGAAAATTCAAAAGTGTGATATGGCAACCAAAAAATCTAAACTGAATTCTTTCCATTTAAATTTCATTTTAGAGTTTTTAAGACTGTCTTTCACTTACATTGCTTCATTTGATCCTTCCAATAACCCCATGAAGTAGACAGGGATGATCATCCCAGTTTGACAAAGAAATCAAGATTTTTAGAGTGACTGGCCCAAGGTCATAGAACAGAATATAGCTTCTGCTTAACTCAATAATATGGGTATTGGGTATGGGACAGTTTTAAAAATTTCCTCGAGCAGTGAAGACAAAAAAGACACACATGAACAAATATAGGAAACATAAAACACTCAAATAATCCTCCAATGAGCATCCATTCCCATTGACTCTCAGTCACCAAAATATAAAGTCAGTTGGGACCAATCAGAAGTTCACTGTTGTCTGTCCCCCCTGCAAGGCTCATATACCTCATGAAGGGGCTAATAGGAATATTTAGCTCCATGGAAGATGTTCCTTCTGTAATCTCATCAATGGTACCAGACGCAGCGGTTCTCAACCTGTGGGTCGCAACCCCTTTGGGGGTCAAATGGGGTCGTCTAAGATCATTGGAAAACACATATTTCTGATGGTCTTAGAAACCAAGACACTGCTCCTCTATCTGGCTCCAGGTGGATCTACCCACATGTAGATACGCCCGCATACTAGTGTTAAAGGGTTGCGGCATTAGGAAGGTTGAGAACCACTGTACTAGAGGAACACATCAGACTGAAGAGGCTTCTTCTCATATACCCCTGCTACAGTGGTACAGTATGGCATCTGAGCAGGCCAAGGGTGGTGGGATTCACAAATGAAGGACAAACTAAGTTCTAAATTGAGAGAGAGACAGAGACATAGAGAAGAGAGAGAGAGAGAGCCAGAGAGAGAGAGCCAGAGAAAGAGAGAGAGAGAGCCAGAGAGAAAGAGACAGAGAAAGAGAGAGAGACAGAGAGAGAGAAGAGAAAGAGAGAGAGAGAGAGCCAGAGAGAGAGAGCCAGAGAAAGAGAGAGAGAGCCAGAGAGAGAGAGAGCCAGAGAGAGAGAGAGACAGAGAGAGAGAGAGAGGTTATTTCCTTCAAGTTTCTTGGTTGCTACTGTTGTCATTCACTGCTACTTGGGACATGGGAACAGAAATCTCAAACACCACTCTGCCCCCATATTTCCTTCCTCCCAACCCCTATGGCTCTGGTACTTTTCTTTAGATGCAAAGCTTTTTAGTTATTCGTCATATAATCTCTGTCCTATAAATGGTAGGAAGGGGAGAGCCTTGAAGTAAAAAAGTCAAGACAATCAAACAAATAATTGATAATACTTGTGGATGGGGCATGTGCTATTTAGGGCCTCATTTCAATTCTTGTTAGAATCCCTTTCTCTAGTTCTTAGTAATTTTGCATGAACCCCTCCACTTTATAGCTGACTCAAAGCTATATTTTTTGCTAATAAATTAAAAATAAAGAATCTTCTAGTAGGTTCAGTAACTCACAAAGGAATTGTTCATAGTCATAAATTTAACTTCTAGAACTTTAAATTCAGAGTATAGTCATTTATTATCGGAGAAAAACGTGGCTCTGAAAAGCACGAAAAATAGTCATTTTTTTAGCCTAATTTAATCATGATGATCCTAGTAGAATTCTCAGATGGCCATGATCTGTCCCATGAAGGCCAACCTCACCAGTGCTAATCTGGTTCCTGGGACTATTTGAGGGGGTAGAGGTGGCTGCTAGGGAGAGTCCTTGAAAAGACAAACCAACAGCAAGTTAAATCATGACTGGACAGTGAGTGACTCAACCCCTCTCCCTCTTCTTCTAACTGTCACCAACCAGCAATTCTACTCCTTCACACTCTCCCAGTTTGCCTTCTTTCCAGCCTTTGAGAGGTCTTGGGCCAGTGGAGAACTGTAAGGGAGAGATAGTGGTGTCCAAACTGCAGAAAAAGGCAGCACTCCCATGGAAACAACGCCCTGGCTTCTCTACCCTAGTGATAACTCTGAACCTCACAGCTGGTAATCTTGTTGGTGCAGCCAACTGGGATGTGGGCAACTTTCTGAGTTAAGGTGCTTCCTCTTCGGGGGAGAAAAAAGCTATCAGTACCCTAGGGACTGATGGATCACCTGAGTAGAATTCATCCCTTTTTTATGGGTCCTAAGCTTGCCAGAAAATTAAAAGCAAACTCTATAAATGATGGCAGTAGGAATTGCTACAAAATATAAAGGAAATTTCTTTGTGAGCTAATGCTAACTGACAGGAAGAATGGATGTCTGGCCCGAGTGCTTCCTTAAAACTGAGGTGAAGTTAGGGCATTCCCTACTCTAATTTAGATGAGAGAAGTATAATCAGTGTCATTTTTGATATATGGGCCAATATAATTTAGAGCAGGAGATTAAAAGCAAGCAAGGAGGAAAAACCACCCTGTTTATTCTTTATGCATCTTCATCGTGTCTATTAGTGATAGGTTTTCTAGACCCACTAAGTCAAAGGTATAATAAAAATGCCTGGCTGAAAAACTTCTCTGATTATGGTGACCTTGTGTTTGGGTTGTTTGGTTTTTTTTTGAGCCTAGAGGAGAAAATCTAATAATACCTTTCTCCACAAACAGAAAATATTAATCAATTATTTATTAGTGTTTAAGGCTGTTACTACCTCAAGCATTTCTGCAAGAAACCAAAGGCCATGGCAAATTTACACAAATTCTAAAAACACACAAATGTGGTCAAAAAATGGGGGGGGAAAGCTTAAAGAACATCTTCAATAAGAGAATCATAGGGAATATCATAAAGCCTACTGTTAATCCCCCTTTTTTTGAATAATATTTTATTTTCCCCCCAGTTACATGTAAAAACAAGCCTGCTGTTTTCATAATGGATCTGAATGCATACTGGTAGTCTTTACTAGCAGGAAGAAAGATTTAGAGTTCTTAAGTCAAGGGGTAATCATCCAAGGAAACAGGTTATAGTTAGCAAAAATGCTATTTGTCTCCCGAAGAAGGGGAGTTTTTGGTTTATAGACTTCATGAGGACAGAGGCCATGTTATGATGATCTTTATATTTGTCCCAAGGCCAAGCAGGCCCAGGACAATAAAGGAATGATAGCTAACATTTTTATAGAACTTACCATATGCCAGGCACTATATGCTAAGCATTTACAAATACTATATTATCTGATCCTCACAACAACCCTGAGAGGTAGGTACTATTATTATCATCATTTTACAGATGAAGAAATTGAGGCAGACCAGAGTTAAGTGGCTTCCTCAGGCTCACACTTTCCCTGGATTTGAACTCCAGTCTTCTTGACTCCAGGCCCAGTTCTGTGTCCACTGCATCAACTAGCTGCTCCTAATGAATAAATGAATGAATGGCAGAGGAACACTTTTTGGTGAGAAAGGCTTCAACCAAATTTCAATGAGTGGTGGAACCTTGACTTCAGAGGATAGTTTGATGTATGGTAGCACTGTGTGAACGTTAATAGATGTTGGGAAACTGGAAAGTTATAAAAGGGGTCAATGAAGATGGAGATAGGACAGAGTGCAAGAGACATATTGGAAAAATGGAAATCAATAGGAGGACTTAGATATATTTAAACATAATTCAAATACACACATGCGTAACCCCACATATTCCACTCCTGTGTTGAAATTCTGCCATGGGTAGATGTACAAGTAGCACAAGGGAGGATAGTGATCATTTGTTTTAAATAAAAAATTATCATAGTAAAAAATACAGGCCTCCTAAGTAATGGACATTTTTTTTCTACCTTTAAGCATTTATAGAGTATATTCCAATCATTTCTGGAATCATTACTATTCAGGCTGATGGTGGGGGCTAATATTCAGCTTGGGCCCCCATTCAGTGCATTCTCTATCAAAAGATCAGATAGGAACTATAAACAAAATAGGTCATTTAATTAAGACAGAATTGCAAAGTATCTCTCACTTAAAGTGCCAATAGCTAAATTAATGTTTATAGATAATCTAAAAACCATTATTCTTTGCACTTTCTGCCGTCTTTTCTGATACTCTACTGACATTAAGAGCAGAAGGGGAGGGGCACACAGGACTGAAGAACATTTTGTATCTTTTTTGATTTTATGGATTTCCACGACCAAATAATTCATCATGAAGTAATGAGCCCACCAGTGATTCACCTCTCTTTGCCTCCGTAGCTAAGTTCCTTCTGTTTTTGAAGCTGTAATCAAGATATTCCAGAATGGTAGAATCTGCTGGAGACTACACTGTGTTAGCATAGCCATTGTAGACCAAAGACTACTTCTGTGCCATATTGAGTCATTGGTATAGGAATCTGTGGAGGAATAAAATAAATAATAGAAAAAAATCAAGTAGTAGAAACATTTTTATCTCCTCTGTCCCTCACCTCAATACATAAATGGGCACAATCATCCACAGATTGCTACATCAATAGGGAAGGAAAAAAACAAACTCCTCAAGAAAGTTCTAAGAATTGAAATTGCTGTACCTTCTTTGAAATGAATTTTGTTGTTTCTGGTAACTAGCCATAGAGTTAGGAGGACCTGAGTTCAAATCCAGCCTCAGACACTTACCACAAAAACTAGCCATGTGACCGTGGGCAAGTCACTTAACCCCAATTGCCCTGCCAAAAAAAAAATGGAAATAAATTGTGTTAGAAAATACCTATGTGTATATATATTTATACATGACTACATTGATAATTAAGGCCTTTCCCCCTCTTGTTAGTATCTTTCTGTACTGGAATTTGATTCCCCTTCCTTTATAGACTCTGAGTTAATATTCACATTGTAGAATCTCAAGGGGAAATGGCATAAACACCATAAGATCTTTGACTGTTACTCTGAGAGAGCAACCAGTGGACATGCTAGTCAGGCAATTCAGAGGCAAAACTCCCTGGGAAGATCCTGAGTCCATATTACTTGGCTACTGTATTCCTATATAGTTTTAATTGCTTGCTTCTTTCTTTTGCTTTTTGCCCCTGAAACAGATTGGGAAATTTTTCTCTGTTTTCCCAATTGAAACTTCCATTTGGGTGCATTCACGGAGAAGACCCTCTGTATCATCCTTGTTTGCCAACCTTGAGTACATTGGAAAATAGACTTGTCCTGTATTTTTAAGCAATTACTGTGCTTAAAAATTCCAGACTGTAGAAATAGATATGGGAGAAGCAGATAGCAGATCGCAATTTGTATCTGGAAGCAGATACAATAAATGGAACTTTGGGCTACTCAATTTACCATCCTGGAATCCCTTAAAAGAAGGGAGCACCTTTGATATGTGTCAGAGCTGGGACTATTCGCTATACAAAATGGAAATCAGGGGTGCCATCTTTTGGAAGGGTTACCACACCATCATATCTAACCTCGAAATCAGATTTGGAGGGCCATTGCACTTCCCCTCTATCTCCAGCCAGTTGTAAAGACTATCTCCTAAAAACAAAACAAACAAAAAAACCCACCAAAACTCTTTTGAATGCATCAACTCTTATGCAAGAATTTTCTCCTTTTTGCTAGTGCAAATACTGGGTTGCCACATAATCACTCCTTTGGAGAGGCATTTACCACCAAATATGAGATAAGAAATGGGTAAGAGAAACTGATCTAGCCTTAGACTCACCCAGAGAACCTTCATTTCAGTTGCTACAGTGAGTGGTCCTGCTTTAACTGTACTGTCTCTCCAATATTCTGTGAAGGTTTTGCAGAATTAATATTTGTCAATTGATAGCTTAGCTTGGGTCCTTAAGTAGTCTTTTCCCATGTTTTTCTTATGTCCTTCCAAATTTGATACAATCAACCATACATCTACAACATGTTGTCATGTATTAATGAATAAGGATCTCCAAATGTCAATTACGACTGTGTCCCTACAACATGAAAAGGGAAGAAAGAAAATGCCTTAGAGTCTATATTCAAACTATTGAATGCTAAAAAATGAATATACCTTATGCTCTAGTTCAAGGACCATAGGAAACTTTACTGACTGATCTGAATGAGTCTGAAGTTACTTCTGCTGACCCTCCATTTCCTTTACTTCCAGGTCTTGTGGTGCTACAGAGATCAGTTACAAGAGACTTCAATGACCATTGAGCATGATTGTAGTAGTAATTGGACAGAAAAAAATACAACTCTAAGTGAAAAAACAAAAAACCAAAAACCCAACCACACAGATATAGGCATAGGTAATTTTCAGAAAAAGAATATGATGTTCCTATCAGAAAGACCCCATTAATTGAATCTAATTTCATACTGTGTATGTAAATCAAAATGCCTACTTCTTTGTTAAGAAATAATGGAATTAGTGGGCATGGTGGTGAAGTCCTTTAATCTCAGTTAAGGTGGAGGCTGAATCTTGTGGATTTCTTGAGCTTGGGAGTTCTCAGACGCAGTAGGCTAAGCCAACTCAGTGTCTTGACTAAGTCCAACATTAATATAGTGATCCCTGAAACTGAAGTTTCTTATGGAGAGATGAACTGGCTCAAATTAGAAATAGAGCTCAAAATAGAGGTCAAAGCTCCCATGCCAGTCAGTAGTGGGATTGGGCCTATGAGTAATCCTTGTACTTCTAGCCTGGATAAGATATAGAGACCAAATCTTAAAAAGAAAAAAAAAAGAGAAAGAGAAAATAAGTAATGGAAGAAACTTCACTCATGATATAATATAAAACTGAATTATAAAATTGGAAAGTATGAGCAGTGAAAATACATGAATGAAACTAATATTTTAAACAAACACGAAGAGAAGGATGGAGGTTATATCGCCAATGTGATACTCATAGCAGCTGCTATGAATATGCAGACATATTTTGAGGGTTCAATCATAAAATATAACAAACTATTTTCCTCAAAGACAAAACCAAGATATTTATTCAGATACCAGATACCACCATGGTAACAAAGAAGTTATACACATCGCCAATGCAGGGAGTGCCGACATCCCCAAGCCTTCCCTCTGTTAGGCCTCCCTACCACAAGCAAGCTTTCCTAGGCAAAATTCCTCCCTCTCTCACTCATGTTAGCTGCTCTACCTCAGCTTTCCTTACTCTCCCAGCTCTACATAGCTCTCTTCCTGCCCCATCCATTCGGCAAGCTCCTCCCACCATGGGTTCCATGTGACTCACGCTGCAGGTTGGGCCAATGCTCAAAGGCGGTTACATGGGCCTATTAAGGGGTAGGAAAGATATTCAAATTGCCTTAATATTACAGAGGTTCAACTTGAAAATAAAATGAAAGACTGCAAATAGAAACCTTTTTCTTGTTTCTTTTTCAGTATGACAGAGAGAGAGAGAGAGAGGAGAGAGAGGAAGAGAGAGAGAGACAGAAGAAGAAGATAGAGAGATATAGAGAGAGAGAGGAAGAGAGAGAGAGGAAGAGATAGAGAGAGGAAGAGAGAGAGATATATAGAGAGAAAGAGAGAGAGAGGAAGAGAGAGAGAGACAAGGAGAGAGAGAGATATATAGAGAGAGGAAGAAAGAGATATATATATAGAGAGAGAGAGAGAAAGAGACAGGAAGAGAGAATGAGGAAGAGAGAGATAGAGAGAGAGGAAGAGAGAGAGAGGAAAAGAGAGAAAGAGAAGAAAGAGAGAAGAAGAGGAGGAGAGAGGGAGAGAGACAGAAGAAGAAGAGAGAGAGGAAGAGAGAGAGAGAAAAAGAAGAAGAAGAGAGAGGAAGAGAGAGAGAGCCTGAATCTGGGCATTTTGAATATTCTAATTACTAGAAAACTATTGGGGTTGTATGGCAGATTGTATTATAGACAAGCTCTTCCAGACCATCCAACTCTATTTACTTTGATTCCATCTTTTGACCTGGTAAACTTTTGGCTCAGTTTCTCAAAAAGCACAATGTGGTACTACTCTAGATGCTAGAAAGGTAAATCTATCATTTTAAATTAATGAAACACTCCCTGTTTTCAAGGACAGTATGGGTGTAGATAGACAGAGATAGATAGATAGAGACTAAGAGTCTGGATCTGTGACTTCATTAGTATAGGCAACTCCTGGATATGGAAACTCAAATGCAGATTAACACCTTCTCTATAATGTCTAATTCTTATAAAGTTACCTAGAGGTAACTGTTAAATATTAAACTGTTATATGATTTGTTGAGGATCACACATTCAATATGTGTCAGACCTAGACTTGAATTCAGGTCTTCTTGGATCCAAGGTTGGTTCTCTAGCATGCCACGATGCTTCTCTGGTAAGCCAGTCTTGTCTAAGCTTGATAACCAACATTTATCAGTCAAAGTTTCAGATCTTTGGGCCTGAAGATTATACTTTAGAGTAGATGTTAGAGAAGCAACTTCATGTTGTTACTTATCCTCACAGTATTAATATCTAAATGCACACTTGCATTTAAATTTTTCTGAATAAATTGGTTGGCCCATGGAAAGCCTGTGGGTGTTGCTGGTGAAGGTGCTGCTAGCATTCTCCAAGCCAAGAAGAAGAGGTGAATGAGGCTTTGGGGCAACTAACAGAATCAGTTAAAACTCAAATCTAGTAAGTGGTGTGAAGACAGGGGAATATTATGCAATTTTAGTTCATTTTTTGTATGTGAACTGGAGATATAAAATATGATCTCAACTCATTAGGGTGATAGAATGGCAGAAAGTGCTGATGATTTGATAATGTACTTTCTACCATTACATCAGGTCACAGGATCTGAAAATAAAAAGGAATTTAACTTGTCCAATTATCTTTTGGGAAAGCAGGTACAGCATTGAGGGAGGTATTTTTTAAGCATGAAAGTTCTACCTTGTATTAAAAGTTCATGTTCCCTTAGACATAATTCCAACCAAGATGAATATATGGTTAAGAAATGCGGTGTCAACGGTATATACAACATTAGAAGAGTGTAGCATTCCATTTAGGATACCCTTCTCCACCAACTGGTACTTATAGGCTGAGAACCTTGGGAAATGGCTGTCCTAGGTTCAAAGTACTCTGTGGGTCCAAGCTCCGAAAACTATAGTTCTTGAATATGTTTATTTTTAATAGCCAGACAGTTGACACGATTAGCTCAAAACAAAGATATTGACTGAAATGTCATAGAATGAACAGTAAAATAACAAAACAACCTTCCTCCTCTAAATTTGACTGCATTCTCCCACAAATACATACAATGTGAATGGAAAGAGAGGGTACACACAGAAGAGTACATTAATGGAGAAGTACACATTTAGCAAACATAAGTTGCCAAAGCAATTCATGCCTCTAATGCCTGATGTCCTTTCTCTTCTAATACCATTTTCATGCTTCTTTCCTTCTCCCTCTACTCTACTTTCCCCCACCCCCACTGCAGAAGAAGAAAAAGGGAAAAGGACAAGAAAAAAGGCTTTCAAGATCAGGGTTCTTCCTCTATACTGGCTCTCTTCTTGATTGTCAGAGGGGATTCCCTCAACTAACTCTTTAGAAATTGTGCGTAGAGTAGCTCACTCTTTAATGGCTACCTGAGGTTTGACAGATCTATTAGCTAATGTATTGCTGTTCGATCTTTTTTTGGTTGTGTCTGACTCTTTGTGAACCCATTTGGAGTTTTCTTGGCAAAGACACTGGAGTGGTTTGCCATTTCTTTCTCCAGCTCATTTTACAGGTGAGGAAACTGAGAGTCCAGTGATTTGCTTAGGGTCACATAGCTAGTAAGTGTCTGAGGCCAGACTTGAACTCAGGAAGGTGAGTCTTCCTGACTCCAGCGCTGGCCCCCTATCCACTTTATCACTCAACTGTTCCTGCAGCAGTCAATGGCTAGTCACCTTGTAATTCTATCAAATTAATAGAGGAGCATTCTCAATCTTCTAAAGGAACAACAAAGTACCAAAACTTCTTTCTATTTCTTTAAGATCTTAAGACTTTAACATTTCCCTTTACATCTTGTAATTTCATCAAGCAAACTGAGGGGAACTTAGTTGATTGAGTCTCCTCCCCACTAGACTAGCATAGTACATTATAGCATAATAGTAAAGAATACTGGGTTAGTAGTGATCACTTTGGCATTTTTTTCTTTGTCCCTCAGGGTATATGTCCTTCCTTGAGAGGTCAGATAAAAAGAGATATGACCTGTGAGTCAGGAGACTTGAGTTTGCATCCTGGGTTTGCATGTGCATTCTGTTTCAGATTTCATACAAGCTTAGGCAAATCATTTCATCTCTCCAGTTTCCTCATCTGTAAAACAGGGATTGTAGTATCTGGTCTCTAAGTTCCTTCTATCTCTCACATTCTGATTCTCTGTTTCTAACAAAGTATATTGAAACCCCTTCTTGCTCTATGCAAATATTATCCAGATTTCCCCATGAATCCTACATAAAGATCTACCCAATGTGCTAGAAGCCTTTCTCTTATTCCTATAATGCTTCAGGGGTCCCAGTGTATTATGTAGGTTGTCTATCCGTTGCTTCTCATTTTCACTACATGCTCCTTTTCTAGACAAATAATCCCTGATCATGTCTGGTGTTAAGAAGATCAGCTTTTAAAGTACAGCAAGTAATTTGGTACTGCTTGTTACTTAAGATCCTATATAATCTTCCAATGTGATCTAGTCTGATCTCTTCCTCTTATTACTGATCTTGGGCCTAGCTTATGGTCCATCTACAATCCTATTGTTGGTCTATCACAGATATCCATGTCTATGAACCTAATACCCAATTCAGATGAGTTAATGTGTACACTTTGCAAACTTTACAAATGCTATAGAAATGTCAAACTCTTATTGTTACTCCTGCTAATCGGGCTTCCGTCTGGCTGCATTCCATGTTTTCTCTGTTGTGTGTTTACTCTTTGCACATGTGATATTCATGGGCTGTAAGATCTTCTTGCCCCATTAACAGGCCTCAGGTGGAGCCCATTGAGGGAAGCTTGCTTAGCGGACTTGGCTGGAGGGAGGCTTTCACACCTTTTGCTAATTTCTAATCAGGTGGACTTGGCTGTAGGGAGGCTTTCACACCTTTTGCTAATTTCTAATCAGGCACTGAGTTAGGAGGATTGTGATGCCTTCTGGCTCTGAGAAGTGTGTGTGTATACACACACAGACACAGACCCTCTCTCTCTTTGTGTCTCTCTGTCTCTGTCTCTGTTTCTCTCTCTCTCTCTCTCTCTCTCTCTCTCTCTGTCTCTGTATGTCTCTGTCTCTGTCTCTGTCTGTCTCTCTGTCTCTGTCTCTCTCTCTGTTGGTATTTTGCTTTGGGGTCTCACTTATGAGAAGGATCTTGTGATTTCCTGGTCAAGATTCTGAGTGGTCATATGTTCAGAGCTCCCTGACTTCTCAGATGTAAAGGTTCTCTCCACCCGAGGATGCATGTAAAGTGTATAGTTGATTCAGGCAGTCAGAGCCCTGTTGGTCTTTATTTCTCTTCTTGTATTTTCTCTGTTTATATTTTCTCTGAAGTTCAGGGTGCTGACTTTTACCCTGAACTACTGAATGTAATTAAAAAAAGATTGTTGACACCTTAAATGGCTGTCTTTCCTAGTAAAGCAGATCTAAAAACCTGTGCTAGCAGTCAATCTGGGTATGCCAGTGTGGTTGCCACTACAAATGTATATTTCACTGAGGAAAGTTTGTAGTAGTCCAAGACTTAAAATGTTACCTAAAATAAGAGATATTTGGAGAATCTGGTCAACAATAAAGAATTCATTTGTTCAGAATTTGCACAGGATGTTTGCTACAACACTAGGGAATAATTTAGGTGAGTATATTTATTCTTGTTTAGCACCTCATGTGATGTGGATATGAAACTTATGTTTGTTGAACAAAATTATCTCCATAATTGCATTTGTCATAGATTCTTAAAGGGTCTTAATAGATATGTGGGAAGTACCTGGTCTGAAAAGAGCTGTCAAAGTTTCACTTGGCACTAGTGAGTCAAATGTTCTCTTAAAACCAATAAACAACAAATATGGTAGGTTTTATATCCTTTCTACCTCTATTTGAGTTGTGAGTCTATCAAGATATGGTTTGCCATAGAAAGTCATTCACAAAAATCTGCTTATTCCTTTTCTCTGCTTTAATGAAAATTCATGAAACAGACAAAACCAATGGCAGATCCCATGGTAGGTGGTGAAATTAGAGAAGAAAACTAGATAATGGATTTAAAAAATAGAGATTCAGCAAGCTTGAAATCTTAGTTGAAAGGATTCTAAAAATTGGTAACTTGTAGAGAAAGTTGGTATTGTGGAGCAGATCATTTCTAGGAAAAGGCAATGAGAAGAAAGAAACAAACATGTGGTAAGTGCTTACTATATGCCAGGCACTGTGCTAATAAGACAAATATAAAACAAATTTTGGGTAGTGTGCAGTCCTACTTTTTTCTTGGTTACTGCACAATTGCCTCTAAATCTCTGTTGGACAAGAAGCAATACATTAGCGTAAAAGGGCCAACCCATGGAACAGAGTTGGAGCTGCTCTTTCTGTTTCTAACTGACCCCAGATATTAGCTCTGCACTTAGCAGTTTGGGGACAGTGAAATTCCTGACTGCTTCAGGCTGCCCATGTACTCAGGCTTTGTACTAAGGGGGCCTAGCACTCTGATATTAGCAAGGAATCCTCTCATTGGAAATCGAAGAGGAAGAGGTAGTGATTCAGTGGACCTTTTAAAATGTTAGGAGCTCAACTCATGGGCTTCTTCCTGGTCTCTTTCCTGAGTAGATCTCCTGAATGGGACAGGATAAAGGGATTACTTTCCCTTCACCCTCCCTCTACTATAACAGAAATTACAAACTTTGTGTGCTGCTAGTTTGTGTTTGTTTCTTTGTCTGAGTCTGGGTGGATGAATACCTATATATGTATCTAGACCTGGAGGCCACCTTGTGAATCTGAGAGCTCCGGAGCTCTTGAGCCCATCAGGTGGAAGCTTACCTTGACTGGCAGTAGGAAAAGTTTCTACAATGGAGAAGATGAATAACGACAAGAGAAGCCAATCCCTAGCCTGGCTGGCCAATCGACAGGACTTTGAAGGAAACAGTGAAGAGTCAAGGGGGAAAAGTGACAGTGTCTCTTCAGCGATACTACTTTATATTTTGATGAGGTTCAAGTATCAACATCCTCTGGGAGTATAACTATGGTAAGAAGTTGAATTATTGAATTTTCATGTTTCCTGGACCTGTCTAGCCATGCCATCTGATTCTCCTCAGGTCATCATTTCCATTCCCTTCTCCCTTGAGAATAGGAATTCACCCCTCTTACGGCTGTAAGAAGTCAGCTTTGGTTTTATCTTATTTGGGTCCAACGCTCCATCACATCTCCAGTCATGCTACTGCAGATACACCTTATCCTGTTTCAAGCTTCCCTTTATGTACTATCTTCCCACATCAGAATGTGAGCTCCTGGGGGTGGCTGGGTGGCACAGTGAATAGAACACTGGCCCTGGAGTCAGGAGGACCTGAATTCAAATCTGACCTCAGACACTTAACACAAAAACTAGCCATGTGACCTTGGGCAAGTGACTTAACCCCAATTGCCCCCCAAAAAGCAAAAACAAAACCAAAAAAAGAATGTGAGCTCCTGGAGGGCAGGGACTGTTTTGCTTGCTTTTATATATAGCCTCAACTTTTAGCCCAGAGCCTGGCACATAAGTGAGCTCTTCATCTGTCCAGCTAATATCTAGTCTATCTTCTACCTATCTATCATCTATCTGAATGCTATTTTAAACCTTTGTGTTAGTAAGAGATCATATTTTGAGTTCTGCATTTCTTTCATGTATAGGGAATTAAGTACCTGTTTCATATCTGCTATCTATCATACATCAAATGCTTTTCTATTCTGCCCCTTAAGGAGATCCTTGAGATGAACCCAAACCATGAACATAAGCAAGCCGTCCTTAGGACAACAGTTGTGAGCATCTAATGAGCAGAAGGTGTGAGAAAATAAACTTAACTTCACTTGGCCAGTGTGCTGCTAACTTTAATGTTCCGTGCCTTTCTACATTGACTTTCTTTACATTGTCATTGTGTATCGTCTTTTTGTCTCTATTTTCTGTATTCTTTTCATAATCTTCCCTTGTTTATTTGACTTCTAAACATTCATCATTCCTTACAAGGCAATAATATTCCATTACATTCATATTTCATAATTTATTTACCATTTCCCAAGCAAACATTTTGTTTCCAACTCTTTGTTGTCACAAATAAAGCTACTATGGACACTTTCCTGCACAGGGCTTCTCCCTCCCCCGCTTCTTGCTCTAAGTAATCTCCTTAGGGCATACAGTCATAGTAATGAAATCTCTGGGTCAAGAGGTATGAACAATTTACTAACTTTGCTTGTACAATTTTGAATTGTTCTCTATTCATAGCTCCACCAGCAGGGAATTAGCACATCATCTTCCTGCAGCTTCCAAAATGAATTTTCCAATCTCTAGTATCTTACTTAGCTTGACAGTTTTGAAGGGACTGTTATCTAAGAGATGTTTTAATTTGAATTTTTCTGATTTTCAATTCTTCAGGTGACTTTTGATTGTTTGAATTCTTTCTTTGATGATTAATTGTTCATGTCCTTTGACCACTTGTCTATTGGGGAATCAATCTTAATCATATATTTGTGTCATGTCTGTATAGATTTTCGTAAAGCAGACTTTTAACAGAGCTATTTAATGGGAAATTTTTTCCTTAGTAGAAATTTTGAAGACTAGTCTCTTGCCATTCACCCTGCTGCTGATCCCAAAGACCACTGCGGCTTTCTATATGCCCAGCAACTGAATCTTCACATATATCTTGTGTTCCTACTTAGAAATGTGAGCACCATGAGAACAAGAATGATCTTGATTTTTCTCCCCATATCCCCAGTGCTTAACATAGTTTTGGTATTTAGTAAATAATAAATGCTTTTCATTCATTTATTCATATAACCATTGGAGGAGATTGATGTGTATAGTCTGAATTTATCATTCTCCTTCATTGTGACAAGAAACTGGGTTAAATGTCTTTTAAATCTCTTCCAACTAAATAAAAAGTGGTTCTTTTATTACCTGCATTGTATTGTTTTCTCCCTACATAAAATCTGAAGAAAGCTGCTTCAGATGTAAGAATTTTAACCTCAAACCTTTCTGTGATGGAGCATATCAGAAACAAGGGCACTTCCCACTATATTTTATTTTGTAGATTTTTATTAAATGGTGAAAAACATGGGTATATGAGCAGGGCAACTCAGAAGTCTTCTCCGTTCTAAACTAAATCCCTTGTGTGGATGATTCCTGTATTATGACTTCCAAAATACTTGTGCTTGTAACTTCAAACAAGGACACATGTGAAATCAACATATTGCCACACCTGCCTGTCTCATACCTAATAAGTGTCAAGACCAGGGCTAGAACCTGGGTCTTCTGACTTTTAAGTATAGTCACAAGTATAGGCCATTATGCCCTGCTATTTCCCTACGGAGGATGGAGAAGGGAAAAGCTTTCTTGAATCTATACTAATCAGCAAAAGTTCATGGGGGCGGGGAGGGAGAGGGGAGAGAAGGAGGGAGAAGCGATAAAGCTCTGACAAGAGGTATTTTAACAGCCTCAACATCTTAAACCATTAGAAATCATTATAGGACTGGGCATCGTTTAGACCATGAAAGATTTGTCAGATCATTTCCTAAATAAACTTTTTGTGTGGGGTTGGGAGGGAGAAGAACAGCAGTTGTTTCCTTCTGGACTGATCATTCACTCTCATAGATCTTATCAAATGAAGAGGAAAGAACTAGAGAACTTATGGAAATATTCCTTGGAGCAAGATAACTTCTGAACTCTTGACAAATGAGCCTTCTCAGTTCTCCTGAATTTAGGAAAGGATGAGAATTTTTAAATTTGGGAGGGGGTTAGGGCCACACACTCCTTTCCTTTCTTCCTGAGAAGTTTTGCAGGGTTAAGATGACTGGAATGACTCAATTGGGAGAAAGCAGAATCCTAAAAAAGGAGCCTGAATCTTAATTTAAAAGGTGGCCTGCCAGGAGAACTTTCAACTCCAATAAAAGAACTTTCCTGGCGGCAGGATTCTGCAGGCACTTCGACTATTTTTTCCCAAGTGTGGGGGTTGGGACGGTAATAGTAAAGTGACATTTCCCACCTCCAGTGGTTTATCCTTTCAGGGTTGTTGTTCTCCCTTGCTGAAGTCCCAGCGGGCTGGATCCCGTGCATAGCAACCAGGCAAGGTTGGAGCTAACATGCACATACACCTCTGTCTTTCCATCTTAGGAACAATTCTTTCTCCTCCCTCCTCCCCGCCCCTACACATCAACCCAAATTTAGGAAATATTCGCATTGAAACTGGGAAGAGGTAGACTAGTTGCGGGTTCTGCAACTTTTTGTAACATCGTCCCCCCCCCTCCCCCCCATACTTTCAACTCCTCTCTGCGATCCTTCCATTGTCAGACATCGGAGCGCGGGAGGGAGGGGCGTTTATTGTCTGGGATGCGCCGTGAGGATACCGCAACTCTGAGCGCTCTCAGGCACTCCAGTGGAAGTTAGGTAGTAAAGTTGCAAAGATTCGTGAACACGTGAAAGTTAAATAACCGAGGACGGGGGGAACTGAGCTCTTCACAGCTTCTTTGTTCTGCTTTCGGGGAGAGACCTTTGGAAAGAGTCACTGAAGCAGGCAGTGGGACAGAGTGGGCCGGAGTGAAGAAGTCTAGAAAGCAACAATTAACATTTACTCCCCTTTCCTCCTTCTTGCCTTCACCCCCTCCCCACATTCCTTACGCCGTCCCACCTCGAACATCCATTCCACCCCCATAAGAAAACAAAACTAAACAAAACTGTCCACAGAACCTCGCAAAGCACGCACGAACGCACCCACCCAAATCAGACCGCACACAAAAGATCCAGGAGCTCAGAGGAGAGGGGCGAGGGGCGGGGTGAAGGTGTGTGCATGACACCTCCTTGAAGGTGAGTGGCAATTTGCTTTGGAGACTTCTTTCCTCCAGTTACGAAATTGTTTCTCCACCCTCACCCCCTGTCTACCACACCACAC
Organism: Pseudochirops cupreus; assembly: GCA_028627135.1. Taxonomy (NCBI): domain Eukaryota; kingdom Metazoa; phylum Chordata; class Mammalia; order Diprotodontia; family Pseudocheiridae; genus Pseudochirops; species Pseudochirops cupreus. The sequence continues at coordinate 438,587,550 of CM053580.1, read as the reverse complement.
CCCTGCATCCTCTTCTTCATTGCCTTTTCAAAAATCGGGAGAGCAAAGTTTGCCCTATACTCACTCTTACTCAGGGAGGTAGCCTAGTTGCGTTGGGGTGAGAAGTTAAGTGGAGGGGGTAGGTCTGGGGTAGGGGTTCTCCCGTTACACTGTACGGAGTGGAGATTGAGCCCAAGAGTGGGAGAGGGCAGGGTGGGAAGGGCTGAGGGAAGGTCAGGCAAAAGTCCAGTTCATGGATGCCGAGTTTGCCCGTGGGCAAGTGGGAGCTACTGGAGATGATGTTTGAGGATGTACAGGGGTGGGAAGAAAGGCTGGAGGAGGACGCTTGGGACTTGTCCCTTTGTGCCCAGAACAACCCTGTTAGCGCCTCAGCATTGAAGGACTGGGACTGGGGGGCATGAGTTGACCTCGACCTAGAGTTGAAAACTTCGTGTACTTTAAAAGATTCCTATCATCATTGACTGAAGTTTTAGGAGGAATAATGGAAAAAGGGTGAGGGGCCTGGGGTTGGAAGAGTAGGTAGGATTTTGCGAACTGTGCAGCCTGCCAGATATCAGCGGCTACTTGAGCAACAGGTATCCAGAAAGGGACGGAGAATAGGGTGGGGGTCCCTGATGTAGCTGCGGGGCAACTGCGGTACGGGCTTTGTTCTGAAGATCTCTAGGTCCTTCCAAAGTAAAGGGGTCTGGAAAGGGGGAGGCGGGAGCCATCCTACTTTTCAAACCCACTTCTTGCTCCATTCTCATTTTCTTTGGGGAGAGCAGGACAGGGGGCGTGTTTGGGGTGTCTGTGAGATGGGGGGTGAGTCCAGAAGTTGGGAGAATATGCTTCCATTCTCCCCCTTACTGCTTATGCGGTTTTATCTTTCTGTGTTTGGTTTTTCTCCCACTCAGCATTTGGTCCCCTGGGATGATAAAAAACTGACCGAAATACGATACCAGGGGGGATTGTTCTCATTGACTGTCGGGGGGAATCCAGACAAAGAGGTGCATCTACCGGAAATAATGATTTCAGAGTCCCCCCCCCCTTAATTTTATTGGGGACGGGAGGGAAAGGGAGGGAAGGGCGAGAGGCTTGGCGAGAGGGCTGGAAAGGGAGGGGAGAAGCACAATGTTCACTTAGAGGGAAGTTTTGAAGAAGAGGTCATAGAAAACGCGGGTTGCGGGGAAAGTTGCGGTGATAATAGACTGAAGAAAACGGGAGGACAGAGGAAGACCTGAGTTGATTCTTTGGCTACACTCAGGGACTGGATGATGTGGGGAAGAGGGAGGGTGGCGGGGAGGAGAGTGAGGGAGGGAAAGAGGAAGAAGGGGGTGAGAGGGAGAAACCTGCTGCCGCTCGCCGGCTCTTTGTCTGCTCGGGGACTTGGAACAAAAGGGGAAACTCTGATGAACTCTCTCCATCCTCCTCTGACGCCTGGTTATCTCTCCTCTCACAACTTTGCTGGAGAGACTCTTCTCCAGTGCTAGGCACCCAACAAGTTCGGGGGCTTTAGGAACTGGAGTTAGAGAACCATCTCCTTTACAATGGATTAAAGAGGGGGGGAGAAGAAGGTGAGTTTGTTTCCTTGTTTATCTTTTTCTTTTCTCTTATCTGGCTAGTCTCTCCCTACCCCTAACCCCTCCCTTCCCTGCCCTGCCCTTCTGGGAACTGAGAAGTCATAAGTGGCAAAGTTTTGTTGGTAAGTTGTATCCTCTCTCTCCAACTCTCTTTTGTTCCACAAACACGCAGAGATTTCGGTTCTTTGTTTTGTTTTTAATAAGCAAAAGCCAGTCCAACTTTGCTCTTTACGCATTGCTTTGAGGATCGATCATCTGAAATGTGTCCTGTCCCTTTGCTACCCCATTCTTCTATGCCCCCCACTCCTGGGTATAACTGACTTAAATATCCCGAATTTGGGGAAGTTTGTTTTTGTTAGGACACGGCGGGGCTAGGGGGAGGGCACGTAGCCCGAGAAAAAGATAAGGTTGGGTCGAGGGGCGTTTTATCTTGGCATTCTATAACTCTGTTGTCTGCGTAGTGCTTTGCGAACTCAAAGTACAATGCAAACAAGGGCCAACAACAATAGGATTCAAGAGGGAAGAATAGGGTCCGGTGCATGTGTTCCTTCTGGGCTTGGAATGTTGCCTGTAAGGGTGGGGGGAGGGGACTGCAGTGAATAGATGGAGAGTTCGGAAAGTTTGGAGTGGGGAGTGGCTGCCCCAGGTACTGCGCAGCGAGAAGGAAAGGGATGAAAGACAGTGGCAGTGTGGACCAAAGGCTTTTCGAAGCGGCCTTCCCATCCCATTCAACCAGAATAACCGATGTAATTGTTGGCGTCCATCAGCACCCCTTCCCCTTTACTTCAGTCCCCACCACCTCCTCTCCCCACCGCAGCCCAACGCCCAAACTTTCAGAGCATCTGTTTAACTGAATGTATAGAAAAGGGATGGACGCTCCAAAGGCTCCCACTAGCCCATTCGCCCCGCCTTCGCACCTTAACCTTTTGTTTCAGTCTGCCACGCCCGAGAGAAAGGGATGGCCAGTAATGAATGCCTCTCCTGACTCTCAAGGCGGTTCTCACCCGGGGGCTTTCAGCCTGGTATTCCCTGGAAAAGAAATACTTCCTAACTTTATTTCTAAGTTATGCCAACTTCGATTTTTTTCCCTGCATTTATTCCTGCCCAAATAGGAAAAATAATTAGCAGCTCAGGAAACCCCAAATCTTTTTTTAAATCTCCTTTCCTCACTCCTTTTCACTTTTGGGGGTTGTTTCGGAAACTTTGTGATTCTGCCTTGTCTTTGAGTGAATAGGTTTTCTTAGTAGTGCCTTTGGGAAAGGCATCCTAGAGGTAAAAGTTGGGAATCTGGAGGGAATGCATTGGGCTTTAGCCATTGTGGTTTGTGTTTATTTTTCTTTTAGTGGCTAATCAGAAGCAACCAGGATGTTTTAGCATCAACCAAATTAGAAGGTTATGATTAATCACAATGTTATTCAGTTTACCTCTCCTCCTTCTATAAGAGTACCAGAGACCTCATCAGTTCCTTCCAGGGAACCTCCTTTTCACAGTTTGACACAAAATCAAGCCTTAAACTGAACTTGTTGCTAATAACTATGAAAACTACCCTTATTTAGAGGTAGTGTCCATCTAACTGTAGAAAATCATAAATTATTATTAAACACTGGCTTTAGGATGGTTCTTGTTTTTTAAATTTAGGAGAAAAAATAGTGATGTTGAAAGTACTTTGGACAATTGAATATGTGGCATATATATTGGAAGTTAACCATACCTCATTTGTGTAGGTGCCGGAATGATGATGGGCAACATCTAGGAGGCAATGCCATGGCCAGAATACCTTTCTAACAAGGTACCTCCTCCAAGCTGCATTGTTCTTGTTGGACATTCTTGACAATGGATATAGGAAGGCCAAACAATTACTGAGTGAAAGATATCAACCTTCACTTGGAATTATCATTTAAGAATTTGACACTGGGAGTTTTGGATGTGATATAACTATTATGAAGGATACTGTTACTGTTGGGAATACAACCACTTGATCCATGGGAATTTTCTGCCTCAGAGAAGGTATGTGTCTTTCGGGAACTTTATTAATGGTTCTCATGGCTGTTAATATCTCTGTTATTAAAAAAAATTGATGTGTTGTTTGGAGCAGTTGACTAATCCATGTGTTTTTCTGTTTTGAGTTAGTTGGCAGTGCTTCTTTTGTGTGTCAAGGTTTGAGTATTTCAGATGAAATTACACTAATCTTAGTATATTTACCTTTTGTCTTTGTTTTATCTACTACCAGTATGCAATTTAAAAGTAAAAGGTACGTATTCCAAAGTTAGTATAATTTCGGCTCTAAGAAAAGTTATGCTTCCTGGATCATTAGAAAAGTGATATGTGTCAGGAAAGAAGTGCTTTGCTGTTGTTCTGGTCATCCTCATGATCTACAGAGTCAAGTGGGCAGATGCCCCATTTTATTCATTGCTAATTTTAAAAATGCTGTAATTACAGCATTTGTGTGTTAGCAAAAGTTCTAGATTTGCCTTATTTCTCTACTGTGATATCTTAAAAAATCTTTCTTTAGACTTTCCATTCAGCAAGCAGAATCCAAAATTGATCTAGTGGATTGTGCCAAAAATGAATTCCTAAGGAATGTGTCTAAAACTGAACTCTATTGCCAAAGTGAGTTATTACTCTAATAAAGAAACAACCTAAATGATATTTTCATCTTATCTAATAATATATAGCAGGAAGAAACCTTAGAGACAGAAAATAATGAAGTAACTTGGTGTTGATTTCAGAGAAAAAGCAATTCAATTCTAGATAAATAACATAGGTAATGTGAAAATAGTTTATTTTCCTAGATTATATGTTTACCATAGTTAGCTGTGGGATTCTGCTGTGGCAAACCAGTAGTTTTCCATTATTTAAAATATGTATGTATGTAGAAGTGACTCAAGTTCCAGGTAATTTTTGAATTCTTCAGAAATAAGTGGTAATTATTGGTACTTGAAAAGTTTTGAGGTGGTTTCCTCCTAAAGTTCATAAAGCTTATCATAAATTAGAAATAGTTCATTTTGGTCATTTAGGACAAAAGAATTGTTACCTACTGCTAACCAGTTGTATAACTTTAGACAGGTCACTTAGTCTTTTTGGTCTCATTTTCCCTATCTGCAAAAATGAGTAGTTTAGGTAATCTCTGTGGTGCTCTTCAGGTTGGAGATTAAGATAGATAAAGTTTTATGAAATTTTGAAAATTTACTTATCACTTGAGTTACTGATTTGGAAAATTTCATGAGCCAAATAAATTTCTTCATATACATGTTTGGTTCAAGATATATTAGTTATGGGAACGTGCTTTAATTTTTCTGAAAAATAAATTACGCCTTTGTCAAAGTATGCTATGTGAGAACTGAGATTCGTTTTATGGTTTCAGAACCAAGTTTATCTAATTGGTATTTAAATTTTGGGAATGATATTCCATACCACAAAATATTTTCATTCCCCCATAATACAAAGCAGAAAACTGTTGAATTTGCTCCCAAAAGTGGATGCTCTGATAAGTGCCCATTTTTCCTTTGACATGGAGACTTTGAAAGTTTTACCTTAACAAGTTGAATGCTTAACAAATTTCAAAGGTAGAGTGGCCAGAGAATTCACTGAAAGATTCTAACTTGTGCTTTAGCAGGATTATAACGTAGTATTTTCTTTAGTACATAATCACATTTGCGTCCATATTTATATGTATTTGACACTTAAATCTGTACTATTACAAAAGAATGAATTGTAGACTTGCTGTTTGTTTTTGGAAATAACTAAACTATAAAAATAGAAGTTGCAACTCCTCCAGGATCAGTTCAAGCAGATGTTGGATTTTCTTTTTTCACTTGTTAAAAAAAAAGCTTTATTTGTGCATCTTTTTTACATTGCAGTCACTTTCCAATCTACTACTCTTTCGTTAAATCCTTTCTTGTAATAAGAAGTTGAGTAGAATTGACTAACAGAACAACTGTGCCTGACAATATATGCAACTTTTGGTAACCATAGTTCTCCTTCTCTTCTGAGAGGAGGGAAGTGTATTTCATCCAGATGCTTCATTTTTAGTGGTGATGGTGGATTCTTAGGGGGTCTTTTAGTGTCATATTTAATTTTGAACCCCAATATAAATACAGAGTAATGACAGTTTGGGAGTGGTCTGTGAAAGATGAAGTCAAGAAGCTCGCGCATATTTTTAAATATTCTTACTCAAAGTATTTTCTTCTCCTTCCCAAACTCCCACAATGGCTGTAAACATAATTCAAATTACAACATTTCATCTGAAATGGAGCTTAAATCACTGAATTTTCATTTTTCTGATCTGAAATTTAGCAAGACATTACTTTTTGAATATGAAGGTTTAGCTAGCGGGACATTATATTCAATTTATCTTTCTCAGTGAATTGTGGCAGGAAAGTTCAGATACCACTTCCATCACATACAATTACTAGCAGATACAGAAAGAAAATATTCCATTGATAAAAACTGCATAGGGATGATAAGGTTACTGGGAGAATCTTGTACAAATCAAGTTAGAGAAAGTCAGCATCCTTTTGTTTAGGTAAAGTTCCCTATTTGCAAATGTCATTTAAGTGATCACTTCATATGCTCTTAAATTTACTTTGCCAGTTATTGGTATACATCTATAGCTATAATAATTTATCATCAGCCATATCATTCCCATTACTCTTAAAATTCTGACCGAATATACTTCATGCTGTTCATATAAGCGGCAGATTCTGAGCTTAGTAGCTCCTTTTAAAATACGTATTTAATATAAAGCATGAAGAAATGTCCCACTATGCAAATATTAGGCATTTCACTCTTAACATTGATGCAATTACAGAAGATAGTTTCATTTTATTCTTACGTTCTTATTTAACTGAGGTCTTAGTTTCTTTACTGGTAAAATAAGCAGGGCTATGGGATGTGGGAGGGAGGGTTGAGCTGGATACCCAAGATCCTTTTCTGGTTCAGTGCTCTATGACTTTTACTTCCAAATTGATTATGATCTTTTCTGTGAATATTTAAACATACTGGTTTATTTTTATTTTACAGTCATCCACATGTGTGTATATGTAGTTGTTAAGTTGTTTGTCAAGACAGGAATAAAAGTTTTGAATATACTTAGGCAGAACCTAAGTCTGTTTTGGGGGAAGGTTCACATTTTCCATCATCAGCATATTGTATATGATATGGAGAATTTCAAAACTGGGAGGTATCTCAGAGGCTATCTACTCCCACACTTGTACTCAAACAGGAATCCTCTCTATAACGTCTCTGATGAGTAATCATCCAGACTTCCAATGAGGAAATTTAGTGAAGGGGAACTGATTACCCTCTTAGACAATCTGTTTTCCTTTTGGGTAGCTGTAAAAAAGTTGTTTCTTACATGAGACCAAAATCTGCCTCTTTTCTACTTGTACTCTTACTTGGGCCCTTTGGGGTCTAGCAGAATCTCTCTCCCATATGGCAGTCCTTAAATACCTAAGTGAGCTATCATCTTTCCCAAGTCATAATCCATAGGCTAAATATACCTAGGTCCTCCAAAGAATGGGATTATACCATGATCTTGGGCTTGATTCTGTTCACTGTCCTTTGCACACTTTTTTCTTTATCTTTGTCTTCCTTGAAATGTCCCTCCTGATGTAATGTGACTAGGTAGGATGGTGACTACAAGCATGAAATTAAAGGAAACTTGCTTCTTGGAAGGAAAGCTGTGGCAAATATGCACACCAAACTAAAAAGCAGAGACATTATCTTGCCAACAAAGATCTATATAGTCAAAACTATGGTTTTTCCAGTAGTAATGTATAGCTCTGAGAATTGTACTATAAAGAAAGCTGAGCTCCACAGAATATTTGAATTGTGGTGCTGGAGAAGATATCTGAGAGTCTCTTGGACTGCAAGGAGATCAGATCAGTCTATACATAAAGATATTAATTCAGGCTATTCATTGGAAGGTCAAATACTGAAGATGGGGGTGGCTAGGTGGTGCAGTGAATAGAGCACTGGCCCTGGAGTCAGGAGGACCTGAGTTCAAATCCGGCCTCAGACACTTAACACTTACTAGCTGTGTGATGTTGGGCAAGTCACTTAACCCCAATTGCTCTGCATTCCCACCTCCAAAAAGCAAAAAAAAACCCCAAAAAAACTGAAGCTGAAGCTTACATACTTAGGCCACATAATGAGAAGATGGAACTCACTGGAAAAGACCTCATGTTAGGAAAGATTGAAAGCAAAGGGAAAAGGGGAGGGCAGAAGATGAGATGGATAGATAGTATCATGGAAGCAATGAACATGAACTTGGACAGATTTCAAAGATGGTGGAAGAGAGAAGGGCCTGGCATACTGTGGTCCGTGGGATCACAACCAAACAACAAAGGGCTGGTACCTCTCTTTTGTTGGATACTCTATTTTTCTTATTGCAGCCAAGAATGGTATTAGTATTTTTGAGAGAGGAGGGGACCGCCATATCATAATGTAAACTCATATTTAGCTTATATTTAGCTAACACTCACATCTTTTTTTTCATTTGAGTTGATGTCTAGTAATGCCTCTCCATCCTCTTTTTGTGAAGTTGATTTCTTCAAACCAAGTATATGACATTGGGTTTATTCATATTAAATTTTATCTTTCCAGATTCAGCCAATGTTCTTGCCTGTCAAAATCTTCTTGGATTCTAATAATATCATTCAATGTGCTATCTATCCCTCCCAGCTTTGTGACATCTTAAAATTTGATAAGCTTTTATCCAAGTCTTTGATAAAAATGTAGATATTTCTGAGTATGTTTTGAAGAGCCCTGATACAAATATTTGGGCAGCTAAATGGCATGGTGGGTAGAGCCCTGGGCTTGGAATAAGGAAGAATCATATTCCTAAGTTAAAAATCTGTCCTCAGGCATTTAATAGCTATGTGACCCTGAACAAGTCACTTAATCCTTTTCGCCTCAGTTTCCTCAACTGTAAAATGAGCTGGAGAAAGAAATGGCAAACCACTGCAGTATCTTTGCCAAAAAAGCCCAAAAATGGGGTTGCAAAGAGTCAGACACAACTGAACAACAAGAACAACCACAAGTATACTTGTTTATTTGTGTGGGGCAGTTGAATTACATACAGTGTTTTTGTGGTGATTGCAATTAATTACCCAATATCTACTTAATATATTAAAATCATAACATGTGTGGTAGTGGTCATCTTTATACCCTGTTTACTAGGATCAATGTTGATATATACTGTGTTGATCTCACAGCTTATAAATCAGACTTTCATTGAGTCAAAAAGTATTTTTGTAACAGAGGAATGTTTTAAATGCATTTACCACAAACTGGAAGTGTAACAAAGCCAGCCTCACAACAACTTTGTGAAAAAGGTGCTACAAGTATCATTGTCCCTATTTTACAGATAAAGTAATGGAGGCTCCTTAGAGAAGTTGTGATTTAACCTTGCTTACATCATAGTTGTCTGAGGTGACATTTGAAACCATGTTGCCCTGAATCTAAGGCCAATACTGTTTCTTAACAAAAGTTAAGAGTACCTTGTTTGTTGATCTCAGAGCCTAAATACTGAGGGAGCAAACAGAGCTTTTCCCCTAGGTCACATATTTAGAAGGTACTTTGCTGTCCTTCAAGAACAAGGGACATTGGAATTTAGTGCCTTGTTAGCAAGACTACTTTGGTAAAATAGGAAACTACTAGGTTAGTGCCAGGGGTGAGTTCCTCAAACAGGTGTTCTCCACAACATACCTGTTGTCCCTAGCAATGACCTTGTGTCAGTGTCCTGGGATTTCTATCTTCCCTTCCAACAATGTAGTATCGTGCCTTCATCCGCTCAACTTGGGAAACATTTGCATAGGATTCAGTTCATGTGGCTTGCCACAGACACATTCTTAGTTATGGATCTGTTCTCCATTATCTTCTAAGGTAACTAACCAGTATCCACTATGAGAAGTGAAGGGAGAGGTTTAAGGAATGGTGCTTAGTATATGTAAGTCAATAGTTTTGAAAATGGTATTTTAAAGAGATTCTCTAGTGAAGGTAGATGGATCAGAGTCAAAGAGAAATGGTATAGTTTATACCTTTTATTAAAGGAATTTGTTCTGTAAAGTTTGGATTCAGTCAAAGGGCTCTACTTGAGGACGTAGAAGGCCACATGTGTCCTCAAAGCCACAGGTTCCCCAACCTTGGATAGGATGTCACTTGATAGGTAGAGAGATTCATAAAGCTTGGGAGTAGGGACACGAAAACTTCATGATACTACCCATCTCATGACCATAATTGGATTTTGTTTGCATTACCATGGCATTACAAATCATCCTCTTTGCTCTGAAATCATCTCCCCCCTTTCCCTAACATCCAGTCTCTCTTTATCTATAGGCTCCTTCCTTGATACCTACAGAAGTATCCAAGTCCAGGAAAGTTGAGTGAATGAACAGAATGTGTGATTGAGTAAGTGCATGGTTGCTGTGAATTGTGATTGTGCTTGTGAATGAGTTGTTCAAGTCCTTAAACTGGCCTCGCTTGATTCTATCTGTATCTATCCTTCCTTTCACAGCCAAACTCCTAGAAAAAACTTTGTCTCCTTCTAATCACTTCTCAACCCCTTGTAATTTAGCTTCTGACTTTGCCATTTAGCTAAATAACTGTTTCCAAATTACCAGTGATTTCATCCTTTCTGACCTCTCTGAAGTTTTTTGCTTTGTTGTTTGTCTATCTCTTATTGGATAATCTTTTCTCTCTGGGTTTCTGTGCCACTGCTTTCTTGGTTCTCCTAACTTTTCGACACTCACCATGCTCATTCACTGGATTAGCACCGATGGCCTATCCCTTAACTGTGAGTTTACCCTGCACTCTGTCTTGGGTGGGCCCTCCTTTGCATTTTCTCTATGCTTCATTTTTCAGTGATCTTATCATTTCCCATTATAGATATTTAACCAAGGTTTATCAGTCAATTTCATTGCAAAAGATTAACAGAAAAATCTCTCGGAGTTTTATGTTGGTGGTGACAAGAATTCAGTAGGTAGAATTTATTGAGAGAAAGCACCAATTGTCAAGGGACTTTCTCATCTTGCTTCCTTAATCCTTCTAGGTCAAGACTGAGACAAGCCAGAATAGTATTACTGCTTTCATAGTGCTGCTAAAGCTATTGCTTATTGAGTGGTGTTGATACTGACAGAAGTATCCCAATTATGTATTGATTGAAGCGAGTCGGTAAAGCTACTTGAATTCAGCTCTAATTTATGGACTTTGCCTGTGAGTTTAATGCAAATGTGACATCGTAACTGAATCTGACTAAAAGGCCAGCCTCCAATATGAAGTAAAAGAAGGTCCGTAATTGATATATATGGGGGGGACTAGCACCCCCAAAAGATCTGCAGTTCTTGTCCTCTGTCTTACACATTTCTTCTGTCAGGATTCTGAATTCGAAAAGGCAGGCTTCCTGAGTTGGAAATATTAATAAATGTTAAATGTATTGCTTATAGTCCTACCTCTCATCAGTATTTTATGGAGACTTTTTTTTATCCTTTGACCATGGCTCCCCTATTAAGTCATCAGGTGAACTTTGTCCTTTTTGGGAAGTAATTGACATCCCAGGGAATCAAAGAATTATTCAGTGTTTGAATTCAGTTCTCAGTTAAGTACCTACTACTAGCCAGGTACTGGAGATATAAAGATACTGGAGATATAAAGACATAAATGAAATAGTACCTGGCCTCAAGGCAACTGCATTTTATTGAAGGGATGGTGGTGAACAACCTAAAATAAATACAAAATATATCCAAAGAAAGTGTAAGATATTTTTTTTTTAAGGGAAGGGGAGTGAGAGGCATAAGTAGCCAGTGGGATCAAGATAAGCTTCATGTAAGAGTTGGCACTTAATATGATCTTTGAATGAAGTGAGGTATTCTAATTAATTAATCAGCTAGCATTTATTAAGTGCTTGTTATGGGTCTGGCACTGTGACTGGTGGGGTAACAAAAGTTAAACTGCAACTTCCCCAGGAGCTTACATTCATTCAAAGGAGATGGATGCAGGAGATGGAGTTTTGAGTGGAAAACAAGCAGGCACATTGATTGGATTATAGTATGAATTAAGGGGAATAACATGTAAAGCCTGGAAAGGCAGCTTGTCCAGGTTGTAATTTTTTTCACAAAAAAACTAAGCAGATTTTTTGGTCTTAATATGCTTTAAACTTTTTAGGACCCTTCCAGATAGAAGTTTTTTTTCTCCCTATTTCCCTTGTTTTTTTCTATTAAACACTGACATATTTTGGTCTTTCAAAAACGTCTTTAAAATTTACTTTACTTTTGGGAATTTGAAAAATTAGAGTAAACTTCCTTTGGAGTTTACTCCTCTTTACTTCCTTTACTTCCTCTTTCCTTCTGTAAGAGGAAGAACTATAGTGTCAGGAAGATGGGTTTGGAAAATGGTATGGCGAAGCTCAGAAATATATACTTATTATGAATAGATTTTTAGAGAGCAGCGTAATGCACTGTTTATTTGAACTGGAAAACCAGGCAGTGGTCCTTCCCTTGTCCTTTGCATCACCTTTACCGTAATCATTGGGCTTTCTTCTCCCTTAAAAGAAGAATGTGTATAGGAATTAGATTCCTGCAATAATCCTGATGGTTGACAAAACACCTGGATCAGTGATGTCAAACTCAAATAGAAATGGGGCCACTAAACATAGGAATACCTGCCCAGACTTAATGGTGAATTAGAAAACCAAATATTAACATTATCTATGTTCCATTGTATTTTTATTTATCTTGTTAAATATTTCCCAATTACATTTAATCTGGTTCCGGTAGCACTCTGAATGTCAAGGATAGTATTGTAGTCAGCTGGTTTGACACTTCTGATGTAGATAATCAGAATTTAGAGCTGGAGAAGGAAATGGCAACCCAGTCCAGGATCTTTGGGGTCAGAAAGAGTGACAACTGAACAAGAAGAAGAAGAACAACAAATATACATATTTACTTATCTGGAGCAGTTGAATTACATACATAAACATGTATATATATGTATGTACATATATTTTCTAGCAATTGCAATTAACTGTCAGAGATATCTGGTACTTCAAAAGAGCGATTTTTGAAATTATTTTTTATTATTCTGTTTAGTTTTTTTTCAGTGGTATCTGACTCTTTGTGATCCCATTTGGAGTTTTCTTGGCAAAGGTACTAGGGTGGTTTGCTTTTTCCTTCTCCAGATCCTTTTATAGATGAGGAAACTGAGGCAAACAGGGTTAAGTGACTTGTTCAGGGTCACACAGCAAGTATGTGTCACAAGTCAGATTTGAACTCAGGGAGACTCATCTTCCTGATGCCAGACCTGGCACCACTTAGCTGCCCTTTATCATTCTGTACCTCCGACTATCCTCTCTGCCTTTCCATTGAATAAATTCAAAACTAACAAATAAACTCCCCCAAATAGATCCCTCAGTGCATATCTGCCTGGTCTGGCAAAATAAATTTCCACATTAACCATATCAAAAAATGTGTATCTCTTTCTTTCTTTTTTTTTATTTTTTGGAGGGGAGAAGGCAAGGCAGTTGGTCACCAGCTAGTAAAGTGTGTCAAGTGTCTGAGATCACATTTGAACTCAGGTCCTCCTGACTCCAGGGCCGGTGCGCTATTCATTCCGCTACCTAGCTGCCCCTATATCTATTTCTTTATCTTAAGTTGATCACCTCTCTGTTAGGAGTTGAGTGGTATGTGTCTTCTTCATTTTTTTGGACTCCTGGTTTATCATTACTTTGCTTAGTGTTCTAAAGTCTTTCTGAGCTGTTTTGCCCTATGTTTTTATCATTGTAAAAATTGTGCTCTTAGAACAGCTCAATTTACTCTGCATCAGTTCATAAAATTCTTCCCCTTTTCCTCTGAGATTGTCTTTTTAATAATTTCTTAAGGCTCAATAACCTTCCATTAGATTCATATACATATATTCATGTACACATAATTTGTTTAGCCATCCCAGGATGATATATCCTTAGTTGCCATTTTTTGGCTACCATGAAAAGAGTTGCTATAAATATTTTTATAATATAGGTCCTTTTCCTCTTCCTTTAATTTCTTTGAAGTACTGGTCTAGTAGTGGTATAGCTGGGTCAAAGGATATGCACAGTTTAGTGCATATTTTTCTGGGCATAATTCCAAAGTGCTTTCCAGAATGGCTGGGCCAATTCACAGTTCTACCAACAGTGAGCAAGTATGTTTGTTTTCCCACATTCTTACCAGCATTGGTCAGTTTCCTCTTTTGTCATCTATGCCAGTCTGATATGGGTGAGATGAAACCATTTTTCTTTTCAAAATTCCTTTCATTTGCATATCTCTAATTATTGGAGAATTTATAGCAGTTTTAAAAAATATTATTATTGATAATATGGGTTTCTTCCCATGAAAACTTTTCAAATATTCTTTGACCATTTATCCATTGGGGAATTGATCTCAGTTTTATGAATTTGAATTAGCTCCTTACGTATCTTGGAAACAAGAACTTTCTCAGGAATGCTTGTGGCAAAGATTTCCCTCCAGTTATTTGTTCTCTTTTTATTTTTTACTATGTTAGATTTATGCAAAAACTTTAACATTTTGTATAATTAGAAGTCATATCTTTCATTTTGTGTGAATCCTTTCAATCACTTATTTAACCATGAACTCTTCCCTTTTCCATAGATCTGAAAGATAATTTTTTTTCTCTGCTGCTCTAATTTATTTATGATGTCTAAGACTATTTTTGTGTCTAAGACATCCATTTAGAGATTATCTTGATATATACAGTGAGGGCTTGGTCTAGATGTAATTTCTACCAGTCTACTGTCTAGTTTTCTTAGAAGTAATTTTTTTGTCAAATAGTGATTTTTTTTGCCCCCAGTAAAAGGAGTCTTTGGGTTTACCAAACAGCAAACGACTGTGTTTGTTTCCTTCTTTATGTTGTGCGTCTAATCTTTTCCACTAGTCTGCCTTCTCTCCTTCTTTAAACCAGGTGTACCAGAATATAAATTTTAATTTAACACTATTACATACATCATTTTTTTTTGTACTCTGAAACCTTTGAATTAGCACTCCTTTCAGAAATGAGACATTTGATGGTGGGTGGGGTACTTGCAAAATGAAATGGTTTTAATAGTCTCCACCTAGGATGGCATTCGAGCATCGGAGAAGATGCTGTACTCTATGAACAAAGCAGAATCGCAGTAGCACATGAGATGCACAAATCCAGAGACATCTCCATTCCAAGTACCTTCCAAACTCATATTGGACTAATCAGCCAGAGTCAAACACACTATATTCTGACCCCAACATCCTCAGGTCATTGGTCCTCTTCAAAAGACGAACAACAATAGTGAGGGAGCAATAGAATCTGCAACTTGTAGACTTCTCCATTAGAATGTAAGCTCCTGGCAGGTAGGGACTGTTTATGCCTTTGTTTGTATCTCAAATGATTAGCATAGTCCTTGGCCTATAATAAGAGATTAATAAATGATTGTTGACTTTACTATCCTCTAGATTAGACTGTACTTTCTTTTTACATTGTAAGTTCCTAAGGAAGAGGGTCCGTGGCGTTATAATACATCTCACTCATCTCTCAGAACAATTAATAATGTAAAGAACACTGCATCTGGAATCTGAAGACCTGAATTTGAATCTCAGTTTTGTTGCTCATTATCAGTATCACCTTAAATAAGTGACACAACTCTCTGGGCCTCAGTTTCCTCAGTTTTAAAATTAGGACTGTAGTCTAAGGCCCTTTTAACTCTACACCCTATGATAACATAAATGCATTTGTGGCAACATAATAAATGTTTTTGACAGTGCTAATGGTTTTAAAGAAAGCAAAATACTGCTTCAGAGATCCTGTGAGATTTCCCTAATTAAACACTGTGTGTGATTATTGGATTATCCTCTACAAATCTTGATTTCAAATTTATTGACAGTACCTACACTGGTTCTGTTTAATTACTTTGTTGGGGAGGAAGATAAACATCCTCTTCTACTGACAATATTTACTCAAAATAATTACTTACTCTGTTGATATATCACATCCATTCTCATTTTGTATGTAGCAGGGATATATTTTGAAACTCAGTGATTTAACCATCATTCTTACTCCAAGAAGGTTTGCATGAGGACAGTCATTTTGGGTTGATGCTAAGAGACAGTTGAGATAGAGCTCTCTATATATTTGGGCTCAAAGAAGGAATTGAGCAGAGTTTCAGATGGGAAAACTGGACAAATTTCCAGTGTCTCTTCTATTAGGCATTTACAACATAGATTTGAAGCATTTCTTATTTGAAGGGGAAGATCGGTGACATATAAATTTAGCTATGAGAAATTCCAAAACCAAATAAAAATGATTTTTTGTATTATGTGTATTTGACTCTTTTCCAATAGATAATTGTAATGATAATGGGAATTTGAAGATCTTCCCTGTCTCTTAATAAGCCTAAGGGGATTTGCAGATCTTCCCTGCTTTTGAAGATCTTTCTTGCCACCTAATAGGCTGAATGTAATCACATGGAGCCTGTGGTGGGAGGAGTTTGCTGAAGGGTGGAGCAGAGCTCACAGGAAGCTGGGAGTCAGAGCAGCTAGACAGTGAGAGAGAGAGAGGATGGTAGGCAAGCAGACAGCTAGGTTTGTGACACAGTTGCTTTGTGAGAAGGCTAAAGGATGGTGTGGCTCTCTGCTGTGTTGTGGTTTATTAACTTCTATGTTGCTGTGATGGATTTGATTTCCTGGTGGTGGGATTTGGTTTTCTGGTGTCTGAATAAATGTTTTACTTCTGTATTCTATATGGAGATTCTGTTATATTTTGCAACTGAGAACTATGCTGGCATATTTATAGTTGCCGTCGGTGTTGTGAGTATTGTGTTGGCACTACAGTAATCTAGACCATGTTGAATCACTTTACTTCTTCTCTTAAAATATGTAAAATATTGATTGATTTCCCAAAATGTGATCGTTCTTTAATTTTTGATCTTTTGTTGAGCTCCAGAGTAACCGTGGAATTTGTTAATTTTTAACTTTTTTTCAATTTTCAGTAATTTTTACTCCTTTTTACATCTCTCTGCCCACTAAAAAAAAAACACAAAACATTTGTAACAAATATTCAGAGTCAGGAAAAACAAATTTCTACTTTTGGTCATGTCCAAAAATATGTTTCATTCTGTATATTTGTTTAGTCTATCACCTCTCTAGAAGGCAGGTAGCATTCTTCATGGTCAGTCCTTTGGAATCCTGGCTGAAATCATTGCATTGATCAGAGTTCTTAAGTCTTTCAAAATTGTTTATTTTTAAAATTTTGATGTTATTGTATAAATTTCTCTCCTGGTTCTGCTCACTTCACTCTGCATCAGTTTATACAAGTCTTCCCAGGTGTGTCTGAAATCATCTCTTTCATTGTTTCTTATAGCACAATAATATTGCATTCCATTTACATATCATATTTTGTCCCGTCATTCTCCAATTAATGGGCAATATCTAAGTTTCCATTTCTTTGCCACCATAAAAAATTTTTTGTATGTAAGGGTCCTTTTCCTCTTTCCTTTTATACATACTGGCCTTTCTTGGGATGTAGACTTAGTAGTAGTGTCACTATAGACTTGTAGTAGTGTCACTTAATCATATTGCTCTTGTGTCATTTCAGTCATGTCTGACTCTTTGTGACCCCATTTGGGATTTTCTTGGCAAAGATATTGGAGTGGCTTGCCATTTCCTTCTCCAGCTCAGTTGACAGCTTAGGAAACCGAGGCAAATAGAGTTTAAGTGATGTGACTTGCCCAGGGTCACACAGCTAGTAAGTGTCTGAGGCTAGATTTGAACTCAGGTCTACCTGACCCCAGACCTGGCACTCTATCCATAGCATCACCAACTGGCCCTATCATATTTCTCTCTCACTAAAGGCTGGCACCTTGGATAGCTGCATCTCTACCCTTTGTTCATGATGTCGTTGATCTCTCTCACAACTGTCACATATGTAAATAATGGTTCATCTGTTTAGAGAAGGGCATATCACAAAACAATCAGTGAAGCTGCTCATTTTGTAACAGATCAATCAAAGAGAGCCCTTGAGTATGAAATTTCTTCAAGTATCTACAGTCTCCTGGAAGTGGCTTTTCTTTCCACCCATGCAGATCATAAAGACTTTGTACTTTAGCAGATACTCTTCATGACTTTTCAGTTTGGGGATGAGCCTTTACAAAGTTAGCCAAGTTTTTCTTGGATAACAGAAATAGTCTATCACAAGGCCCATATGTGAAGCCTGTCCAGCTGGGTAGAACCTGCCAGAGCTTCTTATTGGCTGCCATAACCTTTTAAGATTGAGTGCATGATCTTTTCATGCTTCTTTCTTGCATCAGTTCTTATAGAATTATGATATTCCATTACATTCACATACCACCATTTCCTTAACTATTCTACAGCAATAGACATTTACTTTCTTTTCCATTTTTGCTATTATAAAAAGTATTTCTATAAATATATTGATGTATATATAGCCAACAAGTATATTGATGTATATATAGCTGTCTATCAATGACAGCTCTAAATGTGGTACACTGCATATATTTTCAGACTTTTTTGATGTATTTATCAGCTTTGCTGAATTTTTTCTCTTCCTTTTTTGTTTTAGAGAATATGATTTGTTTTATGGGATATCTATTGTAATGTAATACCTCTTTAGAGATTATTATTTGCTATATGGAGTATATTATTTGCTATATGGGAAAGAGGAGAGAAACAGATAAATTTTATTGACAGAGAAAAAAAAACAAAAGACATTGATAAACATTTATTAATCTTCCTCCCCTGGAATGAAAGAACATTTATTGAGTACTTGCCATGTGTAAAATCACCATTTGGGGATTCAAATAGGAAAGTGAAGCAATCTCTGCTCTCAAGGAACTCGCCTTCTAGTGGGGAGAAACCACTTATGAGAGATTTCAGTTACAAGTCAGATGGAAAGGCCCAGTGGTCTGGAAAATCTTTTTGGGGAATTGAGGTGGGGTGGGGGATAATCAAAGAGTATACCACAATAGCCCTACCATATAATCTAGTCGAGTTGTAGGCTTCAGGAGAGTAGTCTTTAATCATACTTCCCACTACCAGAACACTCCTCCCCTCCCCCCCGCCAATTTTGGCAGGTTACTATAGTTTAAAAAATTATTTTGAAGAAGAATTCTATAAGTTGACTTCTTTGTTGTATGTTTATGGTAAATAAAGCCATAGCTTTATTATAGTAAATTCTCTATCCTTGTCTGAGTGAAAGAATTTGGGTGCCAGTGTCTTTTCTTCTCTTTAGAATTGTCTGTTAATTGACTTCTGGCTGAATTCATTGCTCTGTATTCAAAACTGTTGATTACATATTTGCTGTTAGATTCAAATATGTAAATTGATTGTCTTGGTTTCTAGCCAGAGTGTCTACTGGAATGTATTTGGAAAAAAAAGCATTTTCTCTCTATTTTTCTTTCCTTTGGCCCTATCAATGATGTACATGAAATTCTGGCCTGATTTTCAAGGTTTTCTTCACAATCTTTTTGAGGAAAGGTGTCAGAAATTGAATTGCCAATTAATGCCATCATCCTTGAGCTCTTTACTCTTATTAGGATATGCCTAGTTCTCAGACCTAGTTCTGTGATGGAGTCTACTGAGATTCTTACAAGAACTTTGATCTGAATTGTCTTTTGTGATTTGGCCAACTCTTTGGTTTCCTTACTTCACACCTCTTATCCAGGCTTATCCTGACCATAGGCTTGAGTTTTTAAAAAACAGAGAGACTGAGATCCTCATGTCTCCACACCAACTTTGTGTGGAATTGTCTTGGCATGCTCCTAAGCCTGGCTTTGGCCTCTGATTCTTGGTCAGGTAAATTTGGTCTCCTGGTTCCTAACCCTTGGGACTTATAGCCACATTCTCTGTGCTTCTCTGCTGTTTTCATGTTATTTAATTCTGTAACACATGATCCAGGGAGTAGAGTGATTTGGGGGAAATCTGTTCCTTAACAGATGAAAAGCTAGGGAAAGGTGTCTGAGGAGTGAATTGGAAGCCTGGTATCAATCTCTCAATGGAAAAGACTCAGGTGGCAGGGGAACTAGTCCTGCTACTACCTTGCTGTGTGAACTTGAAAAAGTCCTTTGACTCAGTTTCCAAATCAATTAAAATAGAGGGATGAACTAATGGTTTCCAAGGTCCTTTAGTCAATGGGTCTATGCTGAATTTAGCTGTGTTTGTGGGCTCCCTCAAATACAGAATTCTGACCTTAGTTCTACTGCCTCAGACATCACTCCCCAGTGCTGGCCTCCCAAGTTTCTGCCAGCCCAAATTCTAACTCCTACTTGTACGGAATGAACTTTGGTTTTGATGCAAAAACATATGAAAAAGAATGTGGCCTGGTATTCTGTAAACTGTAGTTCTCTTGCTAATCGACATGATAATTAATACTCTTAATGCTCTATTGTCTAGCGTAGGACCTAAAACAGTAGGCTCTTAGTAAATGCTCATTAAATTGAATTTGTTGTTGAATTATAGGATTCCTAACTTTCCTTATTGTTAAAATAATTTCTAGTATTATTTTTATGTGGCTTATACACTGATACTTCCAGGAATCATTGATCTCCTCAAGGTTGGTACTTCATTAGCTGATATGGGTTGCTATAAGGCAGCTATATGGCTCAGTGGATGGAGTGCTGGTCCTGGAGTCAGGAGGACCTGAGATCATTTATGGCTATAAATACTTATTAGTTGTGTGAGCCTGGGCAAGTCACTTAATGCTTTTTGTCTCAGTTCCTCATTTGTAAAATGATCTAGAGAAGGAAATGTCAAACCTGTCCAGCATCTTTGTCAAGAAAATGCCAAATGGGGTTATGAAGAGTTGGACAGAACTGAAACAACTCAACAAAAACCACAGAGATTGCTACTCATCTATTTTTCCTCATCCTGTAAATTTTCTTATTCTTTTTGAGTCCTTCCATACATTCTTTATGGAGAATCTATCTAACTTGCAAGAGGTCTTTCTCTAGGTCTTTTAATATTCTCTCGGCTCCAGTGTTCAGCACAGTGTTAGCATAGAGTATGTATCTAATCAATGTTTCTTGACTTGGCTTTGCCAGCATAGTGTTCAGATTGTCCTTCTGGTCTCAGAATGGTCCTGTGAATAGATTGTCCAGGGCCTTGTTAACTGGCTGCCTAACTAATCTGATCCATGGATTTTAGGCTAGATGTTGATAGATGCTAATACTGTA
This sequence comes from Pseudochirops cupreus, assembly GCA_028627135.1. NCBI lineage: Eukaryota > Metazoa > Chordata > Mammalia > Diprotodontia > Pseudocheiridae > Pseudochirops > Pseudochirops cupreus. The sequence continues at coordinate 438,566,787 of CM053580.1, read as the reverse complement.
TCTTCCAAATAACATTTGCCTTATAGTAAGGACTCTTCAGTACCTTATCACAAAGTAGTAGGGAATATGGGAATTTCAGGGGATGTATGTGGGGAAAGACATTTTAGGTCAAGGGGACCTTTCCATGTCCTTCAAATCGCATGGTACTGGCAGTTGCCTATGCAGTTATTTGTGCTCTATAGAAGATTAGCTTCGCAATAGAGACATCTTGACAGCAGAGTAGTGTATACACCAGAAGCTTGTACCAGTTAAAAGCCCTTCAGGAAATAATATGATATAACCTATAAAAGCTTAAAGAGCTAACAATCACAGCTGTTGTAGGACTGAGGGCTGCATTTCATCAACTCAGCAAAACACATTGGAGAATATCTACGTGAAGGTAACGCAGTCTCCTAGCTTCTTGGCCTTTTCTAATTGCACTTTGGGTACCTTAACAACTTGATCTTTCTCACCTCTGAAATCAGGTAGTACACAAGGCCTCTGTTTGACAGGAGTTGAATAGGTATGCTTTTGGGGGGGTATTATTTATTCTCTATTTAATGGTGTTTAGCCTGCCTGCTAAAGAGATTGTTAGCTTCTTTAGCAGAGGACCTTTGACTTTCCTCTCCTCTCCTCCCCTCTTCTCCCCACTCTGTTCCTCTGCCCTCTCCTCTTCCATCTTCCTTCCCTTCTTTTCTTCTCTTCTCTCCTCTCTCTCTTCCTCTCCCTTTTTCTTCTCTCCCATTCCCTTTTCTCCCCTCCCTTTCCCTCTCCTTCCCTCTTCTCCTCTTTTATCTTTGTCTCTTCCTTTTGTACCCAGATTATACCTTTGAGCTTCAGTTATATTTCCAATTTAAGCCACTTTGGCCCTCCTTAGTCAGCTTGGTCTCCCCTTTTCCCCTCACAAAATTGGTGGGGACCCCATCAACTTAGCCCACTACAGTTCAGAGCTCCTGAGTTAAAAAGACGTATAAGCCCCAGCCTCCTGATATGTGGGTTTATAGAAGTGCACCATCACCCTGGCCCGCCCACATCTTTATGTGTTCAACTGTACTATACACACAATAGGCTTTCATATGTTTTCTGGTTGAATGTTTTAAACTGTATTTTCTCATTGGTAATCCATTCTAAGAGCTGTAGATTTATTTATAAAATCGCAGTACAAGACGGGTAAGATTTCTGAGACCTGAGTATCCCGATGATAAAGAATAAATTAGTGACTCTGAATCTCTGTCTCAGGAGCTTTATGTAGCCGTAAGCTTGATATCACACTGCTGCTTAGTGTAATGATTCCTTTGCTGTGCTGGAATATTAATAACAGCTGCATGAAAAGTTTATCTAGCAGAATAAGAAAAGGGATCCATTTGAAGTCATAGTTTGACATCTTAATTAGGCATCCATTTGATGCTTTCTTTTCTGTCTTTATAATTAATAATATCTAAGTGATAGCAAACACTATATTAAAGGATTGTGATTCCTGGTTCAAAAACAAGATTTCCCTCTCCTTTCCCTCTCCCCACATTCTCACTCCAGATCTTTCATGAATTTAAACTTTAAAGCTGTAGGCCTATGACTCCTAACTTGAACAGAACTTGTAGTGATTTTGCTGAGATATAGGAGGTCTGGTCACCTTATTTTTTGGGGGCAGGGGGAAGGAATTCTGCTCATTTCTTGAAAAAGAATGAAATAGAAAAACATGTATAAGAAGCTTATTATGTACCAAGAATTGTGTTAAGCACTAGGAATACAATTAGAAAAGCAAGACAATTGATTCTCTCAAAGATAATCATGGGAGACAGTGGTACAGAAGAATTCTGCTACAATTCTGTGGCTAGAAAAGTCCCTTGGTCTTTAGGGTGACTTAGCAGGATAAATGGCCATGCCTGGAGATCTGGGGGGGACAGATGGTAAAGTCCAATAGTCCTTAAAGCCTGGTGGTTTACTGGAAGAATAGTAGTGAGTGGTACCCTGCTTATCAAAGGTGTGAGTGACCATGTCCAATCTTCAGTCAAGAACCTAGAGGAACTAGGCCCATGAATGTTGGGAGGGGAGAAGTTGGTGGGATTTGGGGAGGAGATGGGCAATGGCAGTAGAAAAAGGATCCTATACTGGTTGACTCCACCCTCCAGGACCTTGTAGAATGAAGGGGTAGGTGCAAACTGGGCATTGTGGAAAGAGGGAATTCTCACCAGAGATACCAAGTTATCTAGAATTCCAGGTGGGCATCATGCTATTTTATGGATATGATTCTTGTCAGTGTGGATACTCCCCCCACTGACTCAGATCACAACTACTCTTTGCCTCAGGAGACAATCTTTGTGAACTGCTATGGCTGAAAAAATTCATCAGCCTGTGACTAACTTTCTGGGAGCTAGCCTTGCCAAACTCAGTAAAGCTAGTCCTGATTTTACAGAACATCTCTTACTAGGCTGGTATCTTTCTGACTTGGTTGGACCTTTCGGAGCTTCCTCTTTCTTAATGGAATACCTGGTCGCCCTTATGCTTTAATGAAATGTTGTATTTGAGCATTAATAAAAGGTAGAGAATGCTGGTTATAGCATTACTTGCAATCATGTGCTATGCTTTATAACCCCCGCCTCTGTCCTTTGGGACAGGATACAGAGACTCATGTAATAAGCATGCATCTGCAAGTCTCAGTTGCATTGCCAAAATAATAAAACTTTAATGTAAATTCTTACCTTGTTTGCAAGTGCTGTTGTACTCGTGTATTTATGGTACAGAGAAGCGGCAGGGAGTAAAAAAGCCTTGCATGGATTGCTCCTGTGCTATATTGAAGCATCTGCTTTCCCTGTTGTATGATGTTTGGGCACGGATTGGTTTTATTTTTTAAAATTAGACTCTAAGTGTTGGAAAGACCTTCAGAGATCGTGTAGACAAATCTGCACCTGAACAGGATTCCTCTCTATAAACACCCCTTTCAAGCAGTCATCCAGTTCCCGTCTGAAGGTCTTTAGTCAGAAGTGTGGTTTTCCAAGGGCATCAGTACACACCCTAATTGGACCGCTCTTATTGTGAAGGAGTTTTTCTTTTCATTAATGACAATAGTAGCTAATGTTTTGTTGTAAAGTTGTGTATGATTCTTTGTGCCCCATTTGGGGTTTCCTTGGCAAAGGTACTAGAGTGGTTTACCGTTTCCTACTCCAGCTCACTTTACAGATGAGGAAACTGAAGCAAAGGGAGGTTAAGTGACTTGTCCAGCTTCACACAGGTAGTAAGTTGCTGAGGCTGAATTTCAACTCAGATTTTCCTGTCTTCTGACCAAGAGCCCTATCCTGCACCACCTACCTGTCTCTCTCCAACTTTCCTTAGTTGTTCTTGGTTTTGCCCTCTGGAGCGGAGCAAAGTATATCTAATCCCACTTTCATATGACAGTCTTTCAAACATCATGTCTTTTCTTCTTCTGGCTAAACAACTGTTCCTTCAATTGATCATAATGAGGCACTATTTCCTGTTGCATCACTATCCTGGTGATTCTTCTTTGGCCTTGTTTCCTTTTGTCTTTTTCTTTTGTGTACAAGGCTCTTACTAATGCAGAACCAAGCACAGAACTCCAGATGTGGTCTGCCAAGGGCTGAGGACAGTAGAGCTATCATGTTTCTCATTCTGGTCACTTTGTCTTTGTTAACGTAGCTTAAGAGAGCGTTAGCATTTTAGGTTGCCATATTACAAAATTGATTCGTATTGAGTTTTTGTTCTACTGAAACTCTGAGAGAACTTTCCCATAAACCATTGTCTAGCCACATCTGATACATTTCATAAGTCTTTAAATCATGATTCTTTTAATCAAAATGTAGGACTTTATATTTATCTTATTACATTTTATCTTGTTAGATTCTACCTATGATTTTAGCCTATAGAAAACCTGATTATTAACCATTATCTTATTAGAAAATATTCTCAGGTTTACTATCTGTTTAATTAATAAGTATACCATCTTTTCTAGCCTGTTGTAAAGTTTTTTTCGTATCCTTTTAAGTGTGAATTATTCAGTACCACAAGAAGAATATAATTCCAATGTCCATATGACTTTAGTTTTTTTTAAGGACCTAAAGAATCCAGTCATTTTAATTTTGTTTTAAAAATTTTAAATTAAAAAGATCAAAATTTAAAACTTTAACATTTTATTTTAAAATTATAAAACATATTGAAGTATTTAAATAAAAATTAGTCTAGTATATAATGTAGTTAAAGTCAAAGCCATTATCAGTATTAGATAATCTATATATTAGTTATTATTTTACTAAGTATAAGAATCAGATTTTTAATAGTGGGCCTTTTCCCATATAATTGACCTTAAATTCTTATTCTCTATTCTTTTCTGTTTTATTTTTTACTCTTTTATTCTGTTTTGGTTTATGTTGACACTAATACCGTCTAATTTCAGATGGTGTCCTGCTCTTCCCTCTCCCAATTAATATGGTCCTATCAATATGGTCATTTGATTCGAGGGACCAACACCCATCCTCTCTTGTAACAAACCAGACGCAAAGAATCCTCTGGCATTATCACAAATGCAAGTATAGCACGATTATTATACAGTATGAGTATAGCTAGCATTTATTTAGTACTTTAAGGTTTACAATGCATATATCTATATATCTATATTTATAGCTATATTATCTTTATCTATGTCTGTACTTATATATGTGCCCTAGATAATTATAATATAAATCATCATCTAGCTATATCCTACACATATTATGCACATTCACATATATGTATAGGTATGCATACATGTGCATATCATACAGAATGTTACATTTGAAAGAGTACTGAACTCAAATCCCAAATCTACTGCTTACTATCTTTGGACCTTGGACAAGCCATGTAACCTTTCTGGGTCTCAGTTTGCTCATATGTAAAAATAAAGGGGTTGGACTGATCATCTCCAAGGTATTTCTGCAACTCTAGATCTGTGATCCTGTGATCTGTAATTTGATAAAAATATACATATATGACTCTTTCTCAATACCTCCCCATCTTAGCACTTGCTGGTTGCAGGTTAGGTACTTTAGAGGTTAGGTACTTTCTCTAGGTTCAAAGGGATCTCTGAGTCCATATTCCTAAAACTAGAGCTCACAAGCCCCAACCAGTAAACTTACTTCTATTAGTCAGTCAGTAGACACAATTAGCTCAAAGCAAAGGCTTTTATGAAGATAGTCTAGCGAGAACAGAAGCTGTATAACATATCCCCCACCAAATCCCATAATTATGGGGTGCACACAGTATCAGTGGGAAGAATGGGTGCAATTTAGAGTACAATAGTAGTGAGGAAATGCTACCAGGGAACAAATATGACACCTCTGGTCCTATAGGACCTTGATATCCTTTATCTTCTTATGATGTCCTCATGCTGTGCCCAGGAGGTAGGAGACTCAGTTCAGCTCCTAAGATCTTCGTAGGCCCTCTACTTCGTAGCTTGATAGTTTTTTTTTCTTGAATCCATACTTGACTTCATTCTCTGCTGATAAAAATCATATTCCTAGAAGCTAATTCTTGTCTTGGACTTTGTGTCCATGTCTCTGCTCTTTGCTAGATACAGTGTCTCTTACTGGATGAGTAGCTGCTGATGGGGGAAAGATGAGAGAAAATCCCCCTGCTTGCTCTGTGTTATGGTAGAGGCTCAGGAGGTCATACTCAGTTGCTCTCTGCCTCAAATGCCTAAACTGCCTCAATTGCTTCCAGGATCAGCAAGCTTAACTTTCTAAATGTCATCAATTTTCTTGCAGCCAATAAGGAGCTGCCCTTTTTTATTCTACCAGAGAGAACTTCTTAATGCAACATTTCTTTGCACTGTTTTAATATATTAACCCTTCTTTACTTCTTTTACCTGCTTCTTACTTTATGGCATTGTTTTAACAGAGCTGGATTAGGGGATTCAAATCTTCCTTAGTACAATGATACATACATACATGCATGCATATTTATATGTATTAAAATATGTCAAAACACAGTTATTTCTTACATACTCTTCTAGTGTTTTCTTTATTGCTATTATTTCCTTCTGGACCTGTGAATTTGTAGGTGCCGATAACTCCTTCATAGGGAAATTCCCTGTACTTCAGCAGATCACTAATATTAAAGGTTTTTTAGGGGGGTTATTATTATTTTTTAATTTCTGGAATAAAACAAGCATTTCCATAACAGTATAATAAAAAAAAGATGATTGCCCATGAAACTTCAAATCCAGTATTGTCATAAGTAAGACTCAGACCCACATCTTCCTTACTCCAAGGCCACCATACCAAGCTGCCTCATGTAAAAGAAGGAATGAATTAGAAATAAAATCACTTAGCAGAACAGCATTTGAACCTGTAAGTTTCTGTTGTTGTTCAGCTGCGTTCAGACTCTTCCTGACCTCATTTGGGACTTTGTACTATTTGGATAATACAGATGCAATTCATGATAGAAGCTTGAAATTTGCATTGGAACTTAAGGTGTACATAAACAAAATAAAGACTAGTATGAAACAATGTAACTAAGTGCCAGGACTTTACTTTATCTTGTTATGTACCAACTCTGCTCTTATAATAATTTTCTGAAAGTTTAGTGCAGGGATCTATAGAAAAGCCGGGCATGTTAAATAGACAGAAGTCTTGGCAGGAGTATCAGTGTTCATTGGTGGCATTTTTCTAAAACTACTGGAGTTCTTTCCATAATATGGCCTACTTAAAAATGACCTTTTTTCCTTTCAAGAATAATTATGGACATATATTGTCAATGTGAGATTAATGGGTGTAGCTTTGGAGGAGCAGTTGAAAGTTGACTGGAAAAAGAGAATGTTGTTAGGAAAAAAAAATACACACAGAACCTATTTCTTATCCGTATGTATTCTTATCTTATTCTGGAAGCAGATCCTTCCAGAACAGAGTATTATTGAGGCTTGAGTTCTACTACTGGCATCAATACATATATTAAATGGTCAGAAATAGAAATCCAATATGCTACATGGTCTGAAAGTAGCTTTCTCCTCTCCTCGAACAAGCAGAATGAACTTTTAATCTATTAACTTGTTTTTGTGTCATCTTGAACAAAACTGTGGGATCTCTTTGGTATCATTTAATTATAAATATTTTCTAAAAGAATTTTAAGAACCTAAAAATTCTCACCTAAAAATCTCAAGCATCATCATATCCTTCTTTCAGATAAATAAGCTGGATGTTGCCTTTCCTTCCCTTTCTCTTTCTCATTCCCTTTCCATTTTCCTTCCCCTTCCCTTTTTTCCTTCCCTTCCTTTTACTTTTTTCCTTCCTTCCTTCCTGCATGACCGTACCATCTTCTCCTTTCTTGGACCTTTACAGTTGTTTCAGATTCTCAATACAGTGGCCTGTGCATTCAGCTACTGGATTATGAAGCAAATTTGTGCTTCTGGAGGAAGGTTTGAAACTGGAGGCTGTTGAGCTCCCTAATGATTTGAAGAGACTCTGATATCTGTCTCCATGATTGTCTAGGGGGAAAAAACATTGTGGGAGAAATTAGTACTTTAAACAACATCTGAGAAACCTGGAGAAAGTTCTTGATTAAAAATAAGTGTCTTAACTTGCTATGATTTTTTTAAAAAAGATTTTTTAAAAAAGCAATAGAATTTTGGTATTTAACAGTTTAAAGAATGCTTCATTTTTCTCCCCCCCCCCCCCCCACCTCCGACTAGGAATGTGAGAAATTAGAATTATTCTAGATTTTGAGGGAAGGAGAATTGCATGTTTTATGATACAAGCCTGTGTGACTTGGGCAGGTCAATCTTTGGGTCTAATTCTTTTTTTGCAAAACAAGAGGATTTAGAGTAGGTGATATTTGAAGTTCTTTCCAACTCTAGATCTGTGATTCTTTGACCAAATAATCCATAAAAACGTAGTGTATTTTTAATTTCTATTTTTGGTATGTATGTGAATAGTCTCAACTTTTCTGTGGTAGAAAAAGAACAGAACAACACAGTCCTGCTTGATTTATGCAAATATCTATTCAGTAAGAAGACACAGATTAGAGATTTATAAAATATCTAAATAAGCAATGTGTTCAGAATTAAATTTTAAAATGGTTATTAACTTTCACAAAATCTTCCTTTTATTGGCGAATACATAAGATACTTCCAGAAGATGACTTAATATTGAAAAATTGACACCAATATTGAATTTTTGTTTTCATAGTTATGCAAATTTGCTAAAATGTTATAATGCATAAAATATAGATTTGCTTTTCAACAGGCTTTATAACACAGATAGCCTTTTAATTAATGAAATTTACTTGAGGCTGATATATCATTTCAAGAACTAGATCAATGTAGAAAAATCTTATGTTTTTATTCACCATTTTGCTGGCTAATAAAGCAGCAACAAAAATAAGCTCTGAAAGCTGAGTTTCTGGTTGAATTCACTATGACTCTGAGCTCTTTTCCCCTTTCCTTCTTCCATCTGTCTCTTCCTTCCTAATGCTATTGACTACTTTATGTTTAAAGTTTGAATGGACAAGCCTACTTTGGTGTCCCACTTTGAAGAAGAGCTGTACGAATACAGGACACAATTCGGTACCCTTGCCTATCATAAGACTAATGCGTAGTTTCTCTTTTTTTTTTTCTGGTTCCTGTCTTTAAAATCACCCTTAAATGAAATAAACATTTGCCATTTTTCCATTTCAAAAACAAAGAATGTATTCTAAATCTACTTGAGTACCTCTATATACTCTCTGCTCTAGTTTGATCTACAGTGAGCAGTCTGGGAAAATGATGTAGAATTACTTGACAATGCTGGATTATTGATATGATACTAATCCATGATGGCAAACTGTACCTCAGCTGTCTAGTAGGACAGTAATATCTATGACTTAAAACTCTTCCTCTTCTAAGATGAAGATCCATGTTTCCCTCTGGGACCATAAGCATTTGTTTCTCCATCTGTCTAACTCTCTCACTCCACTTGATCCTTCACGTCAAGTAACCTCTTGACCTCTCCCTCATCACCCCTTTCTGTTTTCATTTCTCTTCCTCTTCAGCCTTGATCCACTAAACCACCACCTATGTTTGTAGTAATATGGAACAGAAGTTGGTAAGTGCATGAGAGAAGTGAGAGAAGGGAGAAGTGATGTCAAAATGGGGGGAAGGGTCATACTGCTAGGGGAGATCCGGGGATGTCTCTTGGAGGAGATAGAACTTGATTTGGTTTTAAAAGAATGTGTCAAAATTCAACAGGTGAAGATTGGAAGGGAGGAACACATTCTGGGCATAGGAAACTTCATGAGGCAGGACGTTGTGGCAGTTTTGGAGAGCACTGAGTAGTTCAGTTTGTCCAGAGTATGAGGTACATAGAGGGAATTAGTGTGAGAGGAGGTGAACAGAATGGGAAAGGGATCAGAGAACATGACAGATAGGGTTCCATGAAGGAACTGGGCATGTTTAACTTGTGGAAGAGAAGACTTTGGTAGAATAAGATACTTGTATTTGAAGGACTGTCATATTTTTTTTTGGAGGGGGGAGGGCATTGCCCTTGGTGTTAAATGACTTGCCCAAGGTCACATGGCTAATAAGTGTTAAGTGTCTAGGGTCAGCTTTGAACTCAGGTCCTCCTGACTCCAGGGCCCGTGCTCTATTCACTGTGCCACCTAGCCACCCCTAGGACTGTCATATTGAAGGAGACTTATTCTATTAGTATCAATCAATCAATCAATAAGCATTCATTATATACCTGTGATTCAAAGAAAAGGCAAATAGCCGCTGCCCTCAAGGACTTTGCATTTTAGTGGTATAGAAAGTATAGAAATAATAAGAAAATATATAAGATATGTACAGAGGAGATAGAAGACAACCCCACATGGCACTGACTGGTACATGTAAGGAATTCTTGTTCAAGTATAAGTTGGACTAGATGGTCTCTGGGGTCCCTTCCAATCCTTACTTTCTGATTTTTCTGTGAAGTTGTAGGCTTAATGTATCAAAAAAAAGGTCTAACAATGAGACCTGTCTGCAAGTGGGATAGATGCTTCAGAAAGCATCCTTATTCCAGACAGCCAAACAGAGCCTAACTTACCAAATGTCAGGAATATTGTAGAGGTATGGGTTAGATAATAGGTATGGATGGGTTAGACCAGATGGCCTTTGAAGGCCCTTCCATCTCTTATATTCGGCCATACTAAAAGAAGTTGTTTACAGTCTTGCCTCTATTTTCTCATCCTTCACTCATTCTCAAGCAGCCAGACCTTTACCCCTACCACCCTGCTGAAAGGGTTTTTTCTAAGGCCTCCTTTTGGTCAAATTCAATGGTCTTTTATCAATACATATGACTTTTTTCTTCTTTATAGTATTTGCCACTGTTTATCCTCAATTTCCTTTTGGTCTTTTTGCCTTCCTTGGATTCCATGATACTTTGTTCTCCAGAATCTCCTCCAGCTACTCTGATCACTCTTTCTTTGTATCTTCCAGTGGCTTCGCTTTTCCTAGATGTGAGTATCTTTCAAACCTATGCCCTTAGACTTCTCCTTTATCTTCTTTCATTATCTTCTATTACCTACGTTTATGATCTCAACTTGTCCCATGACTGATAATGCCCAGATCTTTATCTCTATCCTTGATCATCCCTGCCTTGAGTCCCATATATCCATTTGTTTTCTAGGACATCTATCTGGGTTTCTGACAATCCCTTTGAATGCATTATCTGAAACTGAACTCATTACTGTTACTCTATCCATCCTAATTTCATTATTTGTGTTGATAGCACCATGCTTCTCCTAGTTACCCAAACTGCAAACCCTCTGAGCAGTATTTGTCACTTCTTTCTTTGTTACCCTTCCCATCAATGAGTTGCTGAGTCTTTTTATAAAACCTCTTCAAGAGCTGTTGTATATATTTTTTTCTTTTCTACTCTCATTGCTACTCTCCTAGGTCAGATCTTCATTACTTCTGACCTAGAGTATGGTAATAAATCTGGGAGGCAGCTAAACAGCACAGTGGATAGAGAGTCCTAGACTTGGACTCAGGAATACCTGAATTCAAATCCTACCTCAGATACCTAGTATCTGTGTGACTGGGGGCAAATCATTTAATCTCATTACTCCTCAGTTTCCTCATCTGTAAAATGGAGATAATAATACCATCTACCTCACAGGGGTGTTATAAGGATCAGATGAGATAATAATTGTCAAATGCCTAGCACAGTGCCATAGTAAGCACCATATAAATGTAAGCTTTTAGATAAGAGATGTAAAGTGTTTTGTAAGCCTTAAACCACTGCATAAATGCTAGCTGCTATTCATAATCTTCTTGCTCTCCTCAGTACAAAACACCCACCACAGTACTGACAGAATCATCTTCCTACATATTGGTCCAATCACATAACTTGCCTTCTTTAAAAAAACAAAACAAAACAACTTAAATGGACTCCCCACTGTCTAGCAAATAAACTACAAATGTCAACCTGGCATTAAAAGCTCTCTACAATGTGGTCTCAATTTCCTTTCCAACTTGTGTTCATGTACTCTATTTCCTAGGCAAATTGTGTTATATACCAATTTTCTCCTGCCTGCGTTTCTTGCCTCTGTTTTTTTGTGTATACAAACACCTCCTCACTTGCTCCTGCCCTCCTGTTCCTAGAGTGGACTCACAGAGCATTAAAATCTAAATCATGTCACAAACTCATCTTCCGTGATCAATTTTAGCTATGAGGGATTGTCTTTGAATTTTTCAGGTACCTCTATTGGTACTTTTTCTGGGCATGTTTTCTACTCTTCACTAGTAAGATCTGTGCATATCTTCTCCATCCTTAAGTACACTTAGAGAAAACTTATTGAGGATGGGGATGGGGTATTTATTTTTCACCTTTTTATGTCTAGTGCCTAGTTCTAATGCACTGCATATAACAGGCCCTTAATAAATGTTTTGTCAAATTGAAGAGTATTGACCAGAATGGGAAGATAGCATTCTTTACCATATTTTTGAGAATATATGTATATAATCTCTCTAGAAACTTCCTCTGAGTCAATGAGGATTAACATAACTCTGAAATAACATCTGGGTTGTAGAAATGATTGTACTAATAGGATAAAATATTAAAGGCACATTAGCCTTATGGAAATAAGTATTTATTTACATCATAGTTTGTTTCTCATGACTTGACAAAACCAAACCCAACCCTTTCCCTCCTATTATATTGCCATTACTCATGATATAAAAGGAAAAAATATCAAACTGAGGAATTGTGATATAATAGAAGAAACACAGAACTTGGAATCAAAGACCTGACTTCTTATCCCACTTCTAACTCTTTCCATTTATATGACCATACACAAATCATTCAGCCTCTCTGAATCTCAGTAGTCTTCATCTGTAAAGTGGGTATGATATTTCCTCATAACAGCTATCTCAAAGAGATGATATGAGGAAAGACTTTATAAGCCGTAAAAGTATTACAGAAACTATTATTTTTTCTTTCTTCTGATTGTGTTTACCTTTTTTTTTTTAAGAATTAAATTGGTTTATTTGCTTTTAGTTTACAACATTCAGTTGCACAGTCCCTCGAGTTTCAGATTTTCTACCTCTTCCTCTCTCCTCCCCATCACGGCAGCAGGCCTTTGAATATAGAATCTACAAATATCTTTACATTAATCATTAGTCAGGTTGTAAAGGATTATAACTGATGGAATGATCAGTGGGAAAGAGGGAACAAAACAAGAAAAAGAAACAGAGCAAGTAGTTTGTTTCAAGCTGTATTCAGACTCCGCATCTCTTTGTCTGGATGTGGATATCTCTTTCAATCATGAGTCTTTTGGAATTGTCTTATACCCTTACATTGCTGAGAGGGGCCCAGTCTATTGAAGTTAATCGTCACACGTACGTTGTGTCTGTAATTGTGTACAAATTTCTCCTGGTTCTGCTCTTCTTGCTCAGCATCAGTTTATATATGTCTTTCCAGGTCATTATGAAGTCTGTCTGCTCCTCCTTTCTTATAGCATAGTAGTATTCCATTACATCCATATGCCACAACTTGTTCAGCCATTCCCCAATTGATGGGCATCCCCTTGTTTTCCAGTTCTTTGCCACCACAAAAAGGGCCACTATAAATATTTTTGTACGCATGGGTTCTCTTCCCATTTCTCTGATCCCTTTGGGATGTAACCCTAGAAGTGGTATTGCTGGGTCAAAGGGTATGTACTTATTTATAGCCCTTTGAGCATGGTTCCAGATTGCTCTCCAGAATGGCTGAATCAGTTCACAACTCCACCAACAATACATTAGTGTTCCAATTTTTCCACATCCTCTCCAGTATTTATCATTTTCCTATTTTGTCATCTTAGCCAATCTGGCCAGTGAGATGTGGTACCTCAGAGTTGTTTTGATTTTCATTTCTCTAATCACTAGTGATTTGGAACATTTTTTCATATGCTTATAGATATCTTTAATTTCATCTTATGAAAACTGCCTGTTCATATCCTTTGACCATTTATCAATTGGGGAGTGGCTTGTATTCTTTTAGATTTGACTTAGTTCTTTGTATATTTTAGAAATGAGGCCTTTATCAGAGACACTGGTTATAAAAATTCTTTCCCAATTTTCCACTTTCCTTTTAATCTTGGCAACATTGGCTTTGTTTGTACAGAAGCTTTTCAATTTAATATAATCAAAATTATCCATTTTGCATTTTATAATGCCCTCTAACTATTGTTTCATTATGAAGTCTTCCCCTCTCCATAGATCTGACAGGTAAACTATCCCTTGCTCTCCAAGATTGCTTTCAGTATCGGGCTTTATACCTAGATCATGCACCCAATTAGATTTTATTTTGGTGTATGGTGTTAGATGTTGGTCTATGCCCAATTTCTGCCATACTATGTTCCAGTTTTCCCAGCAGTTTTTGCCAAATAGTGCATTTTTATCCCCAAAATTGGGGTCTTCGGGTTTATCAAACAGTGGATTACTATAGTCATTGGCTGCTGAGGCTTGTGTACCCAATTTATTTCATTGATCCACCACTCTATTCCTCAGCTAGTACGAAGTAGTTTTGATGACTGCTGCTTTATAATACAGATTAAAATCTGGTATGGCTAGGCCACCTTCTCTAACATTTCTTTTCATTAATTTCCTGGATATTCTGGACCTTTTGTTTTTCCAAATGAATTTTGCTACTATTTTATAGCTTTACAAATTAATTTTTTTGGTAGATTGATTAGTATGGCACTAAATACGTAATTTAATTGAGATAAAATTATCATTTTTATGATATTAGCTCGACCCAGCCATGAGCAATTGATGTTTTTCCAATTAGTTAGATCTGACTTTATTTGCGTGAAAAATGTTTTGTAGTTGTGTTCATAGAAGTCCTGGGTTTGTTTTGGCAGGTAGATTCCCAAATATTTTATAATGTTTACAGTAACTTTAAATGGAATTTCTCTTTCTATCTCTTGCTGCTGGATTTTGTTAGAGATATATAGGAATGCCAAGGATTTATGTGAGTAAGCCTTACCTTTTAAGTTGGTTAACTCCAGGGTTGGGAGAATCACCTTCCTACATCATCTCTCCTCCTCCTTCCCCCACCCCTGTTCTTACCTTCAAGTCCTGTCTTTCAGTGAATCATTTGGTAAAGAAGCCTTTTTCATTGAAAAAGGAACCAAGAAACAACAGCTTTGTATCTAGGTAGGCTAATTGTGAAGGAAAGGAAATAATTTATTTTCCGACATATGGTACAGCTGATGAACTCCTAAGAAACTGAAATGGGATAAGTTGCTTTGTGACTGATAACGTTTAACTGTAGTGTCCATTTCCTTGCCTAGAGACTTTTTGTTTTCTCATTCTGGTTACTGATCATGGACTTAAGATTTCTTTCATGGTTTTTTCCTTCTTTTTCTTTAGCTCAGTGATGCCTGGCTTGGTTTATACAGATGGTAATAATATCCTTTTCTCAATGGTTAGAATAAATGTGAGCCCAATGCACTGGCTTTACTGAGTTCGAAGTTATCTTGCTTTTTAAAGTTTAGTTTTAAAACTCTGAGGGAGTGGGGTGGGCAAAGATCCTTTATATAGAACGTTAGGCATTTCTCTTTGAAATGGGGGAAGGGCAGAGGTATCTCTTTTGGGATCTACCCTGATTCGAGGTATGGCTTAGTAACTTCAGTTGTTATTGTAAGTGTCCTGGCATCCTACAAGTACTTACTAGTTACTTTTATTAGACAATTCTTAGGTTGTGAGAGAGGTTGTCCTCTTCCTGTTGCTTGCTCTTAGGTTTTGGTAAATAATAGGAATTGGAATGATTCCCATTTCAAGGATTATTTATGTTGATAAAATGGGAATTTTCACTTGTTTCTCAAACATTTTATTGTGCAAACTTTGGTTAATATTTTGGAGTATTTTAACACCTGCCTAGCAGAATATGCTTTTATCAAGAGTTGTACCTAGGAATGATTTCACCTAGAGCAAAAATAGTAGAAGGGGATGGTTGCATAGAAGGCAGTCCAGGCTAAGGTGCAGTCATAGAAGAGTTTAGGGGGCTTGAGTGGTCATTGTTAACTGCTTGACAAGAGTGACACAGGACCTGGGGAGGGGTACGTGAGGGATTTACATCAGTAGTGGAACAGACTGCCAGGAGATCTGGAGGTGAGATCCCTGGAAGTGAGATACCAGTAGTCAAGAGGAGGCATTGTAAATCCATGCTCTCTACACGTTTTCCTTGTAGATTAGTGCTCTGGGGCAGAGGCCTATTACTCCTATGCTAGCTGTGCCTTTCAAATATCAGACATTCAGGAACATTTTAAAAAATTAATCTGAGGATAATCTGCCCGTTATTTTTGATTCAGGTCACAGTTCCCTTCCTTCTGTCTGAAAATAATTCTAAATATATTTTTCTAAATAATCCAGTCCTCAAAGTTCTGAAGTCTCTTCTTTTATTAAAAAAAGGAAGAAAGAAAACAAATGCTCATTTGAGTGGAATCAGAAAACAAATAAACAAACCACTGGGTGCATGTCTCCTCCCTGACATTCTCTGGTTCTTTTTGATCCCGGGCAACTCACATAACCTCTCAGTGTCCCACCTGAATTTCTAATTCCAAACAGTTGCTGATCTGCTTTGGAAGTTCTCAACACCGAAGAAATCACAGGTCCTGTCAAAAACAGTGAGAACAAACACAAAAGCAAAATATCCGACCAAACAAAGAGCCCTTTAGTGACGCTTGACTTGGAGTCGGGAAGACAAGGATCCGATTTTGCATTTCAGCATTTAGCTTTACAGCCTGGGACAAGTCACAGCTTTCAGAGTTTGTTTCCTCATCTGAAAGATGGGTCTAGAATGTTTTTATTTACTCAGTGTTATCTTAATGAAAGTGCTTTGTTATATTTAAGGCACTATATGTGAATATGTTATTGTTTATCTTAGCTAGGGTTAAGAATTTGGAGCTAAATTCTTTTTGGCACGAGTGGAGATTCTCAAACTCCATTAAAGCCTGTTGTTCTTGTGTTTTCTCTCTCTCTCTCTCTCTCTTTCTCTCTCTCTCTCTCTCTCTCTCTCTCTCTCTCTCTCTCTCTCTCTCTCTCTCTCTCTCTCTCTCTCTCTCTCTCTCTCTCTCTCTCCTCTCTCTCTCTCTGTCTGTCTCTCTCTGTCTCTCTATCTCTCTCTCTGTCTCTGTCTCTCTCTTCCATATGCACTCTTCAGGTATAAGGAGTGACTCCTGAGCTACCCCTGGCACCACGTGAGCTTCAGGAACACTT
>CM053580.1:438529195-438549609 GCA_028627135.1 Pseudochirops cupreus | reverse complement strand
CTCTCTCTCTCTCTCTCTCTCTCTCTCTCTCTCTCTCTCTCTCTCTCTCTCTCTCTCTCTCCTCTCTCTCTCTCTGTCTGTCTCTCTCTGTCTCTCTATCTCTCTCTCTGTCTCTGTCTCTCTCTTCCATATGCACTCTTCAGGTATAAGGAGTGACTCCTGAGCTACCCCTGGCACCACGTGAGCTTCAGGAACACTTGAGTTTTTCAAAGAAAGCTTTCATACTCTTAGTAATTTGGGGCCTGGCTCAGGCAGAACATGTACAATACTATGTGTGGGATTATTCCTGAAATAGAAATTCTGTAGGAGGAATACCAGAATAATTTCAATCAATATTTGGGCATATATTTAGTTCAGCAAAAATGTGACACTTTGGTAAAGTTAAGTCACTGGAAACACACAATGTGATTTTACTTGTTCTCTTTTAGGGCAAGTGTTCTTAACTTGGAGTCCCTGCACTTGCTTTAAAAAAATGATAATTTTATTTCAAATGTAATTGGTTTTCTTTGTAATTCTATGCATTTTATTTTGTGTATTTACAAACATTCTGAGAAAGTGCCCACAGACTTCACTGTATTGACAAAAGGGGTCCATGACACAAAAAGGTTAAGGATCCCTGTTTTAGGGAGACTAAAGATGGAGAATGATTGATGGAGAGTGACTGATCTGGCTTGAAACTATAAACCCTAAAGGAGAGCTTGATGGCAATGTGGAAGACATCCTCTGCTTTTCTCTTCCAGGAAATTCTAATCCACTGCAGTGGTGATATCTATGAATGCAGTACAGTGTTCTGTAATATTGCGTATGATGACTGTATAATATTAAAAACATATGGCTGCAAATATTTTAAAATTGTGCAATATAGAATCCTCATTCATCATGGCATCTTGAATGCAGGGACCTGCAAGGGCCCTCTGTTAATTACAGGGCTTGACGTTTCTAGGACTAACTAAGAATGATACAGTTGGCTATGAATCATCTCTTCCCATGCTGAAATGCCAAGTTTCTGTTTTATTGCATTGAAGATTAAGTCCAATGGAGCGGTAGTGATTCTGAACATCAGTATTTTTTGCCTCCATCAACTTGCTGATACAGCATTTATATAATACAAATGGACCTCTGCACCTTTTTAAAGTGCTTTAAATCGAGACAAATTTATGCCTCATCAAAAGGTTAATCCTGACAAATTATTGTAAATTATTTCTGGTGGGTCTGCTACAGGTGCAGTTAAATTAATTCTGCATTGTGTGCAGCTGGATGTATATATTGGGTAAAATGTACTACACTTTCTGTGGTGAGAGAACTCCAAAAAAAGCTAGGGGGTCGTTCACAGAATCCATTGTTGGAATGCAGTCATTAACCTTAGAGCACAGGTGCAGTCTCCATCATCAGTCAGTCAAGAAGCTCTTATTTTAAGTGCCTACTATGTGCCGAGTATTGGGCTAAGCATTAGAAGCTCTAGTTATGGTCCCTATTATTGAGCTACTCTGCCTGTCTTTCTGCTATGATACATTTAGTGTTGTTTTTCTCCTACCTGTTGTGACTTTTTAGAAAAAAAATGTTCATTTTGGGGGTTTTGGTAGGAACGTATAATCCTTATTCATCTATCTTTCTGAAAGCTGCATCCTTTTCTTCCCTTCACTGAAACTTCCATAACCTATTGTTTCTGCTGGCAGCCATTCTTTTCTTCAGCTCTAGGTCACAAAATACAAAAAAAGATGAAACTGAAGTGGGCTTTGCGGAAGAAAAATGAAACAATATGGGAAAATAAAAAAATAAGTTATTGAGTATCTATCTACTGGATTCTGATGGAGCTGTAGAGAAGCTGTTCCATTCCTGGAAGAGTGTATAAGCTAAGATAAACAATTTAAACAGAATGGGAATACATACAGGGTAACTTAGCAAGCATACAGGAAGTTTCCATTTCCCCCTGGTTCTCTGTTCTAGTCATTCAGTGCTGGCTCAGAAATTAACACATATGTTTCAGTCCTCAGTGCCTTCACTTGTCCTTGTAGGAGAGCCCACAGCACTGGAGAAGTCTAGCTTCCCTCTGTTACAATGATTCTGTGAGAGAGCTCTTCCTTCAGAAGTTCCTTTCTAAAAGTCTCGTGCTAATGATCTGGTAATTGCTTTTATGGTTTTTCCAATGAAGTGTAAAGTGTTCTGTTGACTGTCAAGTAAGCTTCAAATAAGCTTATTGTTTCCTGGAGGCCTTTGGTCAGACACTGAGAGGAGTTCTGAATAAACAGAAGTGGTAGGAAAGGATGGATGGAAGAGATGTTGGGCTAGCCCTTGGTTTTGAAACTGTGCTATGAAGTATCATGGGGGTTCATATATAATATCTAAGAAACTTTTATAACTGCTTTCTTTTAAAAAAGATTTTTAATAAACTTAATATTAAACATAAAACTAATTAGACTCACTATTGGAGTATTAAAATTTAAATAATTCAATTTAACACATTAAAGTGTCCTGTTTTCCATTTCTGTCTCCATGAGGATTCTTTGTTCATTCTTTTTGTTCTCTATATGATACTCTATTCTTCTGATTCTGATCTTTTGTTTGTACAATTTCATGCTTTTAAAAATGTATTTCTTTATATTCTTCAAAAATTTGAATTTTATTTGAAATATAGTATTCCATAACATTAGTATAGGGCAGTTTTTTAAGCCTCCTTTAGTGTTTAGTATTTAAGTGTCTTCTAGTTTTTTGTAATTATAAGTTATGCTGATATGAAAGATAGATCTTTGAAAAATTGTGATAATATTCTCAGGTAATATTCCAAGCCATGAAATTATTGAATCACAAGGTATGGGTTGGCTTTTTTTTTTTTTGGTAACTTTTACAGTGTACTCCCAAGGTTGCTTTCCCTGTTGATTCTATTCTTTCATGATTCCATCAATGCTAAATGAATGTACCTCTTTCTCTATAACTGAGCTAGTCTTGAACTTCATTCCCATTTTCCATGGACACAGCAATCAACAGTGACAATAAACATGAACTGAGTAAATATCATAGTACTCTGAAATGAGGCTTTTCAGCAGTTTTAATAGTCTCAGTTTCTATAGGAAGGTTATTCAGAGAAAAGATTCATCAAACTTCCTGGAATAATTATTTTTAAAGACCTGACCCATCAATATTTTCTCCAAGATCTGATTTCTAAAAAATTTTTTTAAAAGCATTCCTTTTTTTTTTTTAATAATGAGAAGAACATTTATAATGCACTTAACTGTGTATATCATTGTTTTACATGCTGGGTGAGATATCAAGTTTAGGTAAGACGTGGTCCTTACCTTCATAGAATTTACAGTTTGGCATTACAGATAGATTTAATATGCAGCACTGCATTATAAAGACATTAGAGAATTACAAAAGAAAATGAAGTTTGAAAACAGTGAGAGTAATCAGAGAAACCTTCCTGGAAGAGGCAGCGATGAGTTGTCATTTGATGAATGGATCACATTAACAAGTATTTATTAAGCACTTCCTAACTTCGGATCTTTTTGTGCCAAGTGCTGGAGATATAAATACAAGTGAAGAAGAAAGGCAGTCCCTGCCGTCAAGGAGTTTATGTTCTAATGTGGGAAGACAGAGCTGAAAAGGTGAGGGGAAGAGAGTTGAAAGTACAAAGACAAGATGACAAGTCTGGAGAATCAGAAGTAGAACTGGGAGATGAATAAAGGTTGATTGGCCTGTGATTTTCCTAAAAATGGAGATTCATGAAAGAACTCACCAATGGGAGAAAGGGACTTCAGGGAGAGAGAATGTTCCAGGGTGAGAAGCCAATTGAGGTATGGTGTCAAAGTCCAGAGAATCAAAATGGGTAGTAATTCAACAGATGAAGAGGGAGAGGGAAGGTATTTCAGAAATGGGGAACTGAAACAGAGAGGTTAGTGTTTCCAGTAAGAGCATCTAAATTTAAATTCCCACCATAACCCTTAGTACCTGGGTAGCTTTGGGCGAGTCACTTCAAATTACTGTGCCTTAATTTCCTTATCTGTCAAATGTGGGTCTTGGCCTAGATGGCCTTTGAGGTCTCTTCTAGCTCTAAATCTATCATACTCTGACTTACCTGAGGCTAGTAAGTGGCCAGGCAACAATTACCATTCAGGTCTTTGAATTCTAGTCAAGTGCTGTTTATTACCCATCACACCATGCCATCCCACGTGGTCCTTATGAAGTATTTAATTTGCTTTTTCAAGGTCTTGTTCCTTTATATGTTAGGGCCTTTGACTGTTTGTGACTACCTTCTTCTCCAATGAATTCTAAGGCATCTATGATTTAAAGAAAAAAAATTACAAGGTTGTTTCCCTGAGTTTTTGCATTTAAGATTTTGTTTCCTAATAATCAGCATTTCCATTTTTGCATTGTGTGAGTTTCTTTTGTCTGTTATCTTCAGCTTATCGTATAGAAAATCTCTTACTCGGTTTTGTCAATCTGGATTCAGTCCAAAAGAGCTGGGTTAGTTACTGTGGATTTAACTCCTATGTAGGTGTACAACTTAAACTGCAAAGTCCATTTTTTATTTGACCATAAGGTCATAAATTCAGCACTAGAAAGGGCTGTGGAGATCATTTGGTCCAACCCCCTCTTGATCTGCAGATGAGGAAACAAAAGTAAGGTTAAGTGATTTGCCCATGGTGACAACCAGTGGTGATTGGTCAGATGGGATTTGTACCTAGGTCATATGACCCAGTTTAGTGCTCTTGTTACCACTCCTCACTGGTATAAAGAAAGAGCTTTTGAGATTTCTCAGAATTGGTGAATGCATTTATTTTCCTTCTCTTCCAGAAGGCAAATTCTTATTGGTGTGACACAATGGGTACAATTTTTTTTTAACTTTTGTGCTCCTGTGCTAAATACTTGTATGTGCTCAGTAGTAAAGTGCTAAGTTAATGGAAGTTTCTATGAAGGTACAGTCCTTTTAACCACTGAATTATGGCTTGAGATGCTTGCATTTATGAGTAAGACTTGAATTTTCACCAGTTTGTTATTGCATTTTTGCCATCCTCACCCTTTCTCCCAACAAGTTCTAAAATAACAGACGTTCAGATGATGTATGATCCAATATTTCTTCCAGAAGCACCAACAGAAGGATGTACTTTGATTCTATTCTTTGCCTAAAATCAGTCAAATATTAGGGATCGCTTTCAAAGCCCTGTGCTAATTTAATTTAGTTGAGAAACATTTATTAATTGCCCACTATGTATAACCTAGCTTGGTGGCACAGTAGATAAAAGTGTTGGGCTTGGAGTCAGGAAGACTCATCTTCCTGAGTCCAAACCTGGCTTCAGATACTTATTAGTTGTGTGACCCTGTGCAAGTCACTTAACTCTGTTTGCCTCAGTTTCCTCCTCTGTAAAATGAGCTAGATAAGGAAATGGCAGACTACACTTTGCCAAGAAAACCCCAGTTGGGTTCACAAAGAGTCATATGTGACTGAAAAATGACTGAACAGCAGCAATGTGTAATGCAGTGTACTATATATAAATTCCAAAGGGAGAAGGTACCCAGTAAGCTTAAAAGGTTGAATACACACACACACACACACACACACACACACACACCCACACACCCACACACCCACACACCCACACACACTCCTATAGCTAATACTCTGGCAATTTTTCTTGCAAACATTTCTTAATTGCCTACTGTGTGCCAGGAATTGTGCTAAACACTTTATAAAAATTCTCTGATTTTATACTTATAACATCCTGGGACATGGGTACTATTCTGACCCCCATTTTATAGATGAAGAACTAAGGCAGGCAGGGGTTACCTGACTTGCCCAGAACAGATTTGAACTTGGATCCTACTGGCTCCAAACCCAGGACCTTCTCCACTGTGCTGTCTAGCTGCCTCACTTCAAATCTGTTGCAGTTGGAAGAGCACTGGACTTGGAGTCTGAAAGACAGTGCTCAAATACAGCATCTAAAACTTACTAGTAGTTTGACCCTGGGCAAGTCGTAAAACTTAACTGAGCCCGAGTTTCCCTATGTGTAAGGTGAGGACAGTAATAGCCGCTGTGGGCAGCTAGGTGGCATAGTGCTCAGAGTATTGAACCTGGAGTCAGAAAAGTCTTATCTTCCAGAGTTCAAATCTGGCTTCAGGAACTTACTAGTTGTGTGACCCTGGGCGAGTCACTTAACCCTGCTTGCCTCACTTTCCTCATATGTAAAATGATCTGGAGAAGGAAATGGCAAGCCACTGCAGTATCTTTGCCAAGAAAACCCCAAAAAGGGTCATGAAGGGTCAAACACAACAACAGGTAGCAACTATTTTCACAGGGTTATCGTGAAAATTAAACAAGATAAACGCTCTTTGCACATCTTAAAGGCTTTTATAAGTATTAACTATTATTAATAATGTTCTTTCCACCTCCTTCTCCTCAGCCAGCTGCATGTTTGTGATATTGAGGGTTAAAGTATGCATTACTCATTAGAGTAGCATCCTCATATGGGGGTACGAGTTCTGGATTTTCAGTTACAAGACATGGATTCAGTTCCCAATTGTTCTTTACTAAACCCAGGCAAGTCACTTAACCTGTCTAGGCCTCATTTTTCTCATCAGTACAATGAAGGACTAAACAACTTCTGAGTTCCCTTCCAGCTTTGTATCTGTGATTCCAAGAACTATTGGTGTTTGCATAATGGCTGTATGTAATTCCAGAAGGGAAATTAAAAACGATCTTTATACATTGTCTCTGGTATAGTGAGAGGTGAAGTAGGTTTAAAACTTTTTTTTGACGGTTGCACAGCAAATGCAATATTCTTGGAAGTGAAACTTAGGAATGTAGTATGTGTTTTTTCTTCCTTCTAATTGCTTTGTTTGGGCTCAGTCAACTGGAATTTTAGCTGTTGAGAGCCTAGTGTTGGTTTTGGTGTCCTAAGGCTATCAAGAGTGCACAAGAATAACACATGACCTCACTGCAAGGATATGCTATCCATCTATTTTAAATGCTACTTCTAACACTTGTTGGGGGGTGGGTGGAAACACATTTTTAGTTTAAGGTTTATTTTTATTGCAAGTGACCCAACTTGAGTGTTTGATAATGGTAGACTTTTTTTTTTTTTCAAACAGGCTGGCTCCTTCCTACTAATGCAAGCAGAGCTGGTTGCTATCCCATTTCATCTTAATAGAAATCCTTAATGTTTATAGGCTATGGTAAGAATGGAAATGTATTGACTCTCAGAATCCTGGCTCTATTCTTGCTAACTAGTCCATTTGCATACAGCTTAGTGATTAGGATAGGAGAGTGGGAAATTCTATGGATATTCCCATTTCCACAACCGTGAATAATGTAAATGAAATTCTAAGAAGTAAATAAACTTGTGGAAATAGCTTTTAAAAGTTTCAATTTAAATGGCCAGAACTTTTAAAATGAAGCTGGGGTAGTTTTAATGTATGTGTTTGACAGCAGCTGCATTGATAAGAAAACCCTTTGCAAAATACTTTTGTCATTGATCCAAGTATGGGTCTCATATGACAGACTGGTGTATTTTTGAAGAAGCCACTGTATCAACAATAAACATCGTAATGAGTCTTAAAACCTGACTCAGTAGAACAAATGCATTTTATTGGAATGCGTTCTACTTTGAAAGGATGCACCAAAATAGAGTGAAAGTCTGAAGGCAGGGCATTACTTTATAATGAAAGACTAATATATGAGTAGTTCAGCTTAAGTAAAAGTGGAATTGAAAATGTGTATTGGCTTAGGGGTGGATGAAATGAACTCAGTTAGTAAGCCATAGGTGATAGAGAAGAGCTATCTGATGTGGCACAGAAGGTAAAAATGGAGAGTATAGTATCATGGAAAGAAGTTTAAAACAACTCAGATTGTCCTACCTCATTTTAGTCCTAGTGAGATTGTGGAAATGTGTGGTATAAGATCTATGATGCTGAAAAGACTTTTCAGACGCTGTCTTATTTTTCATAAATAGTATCAATACTCAGTTGACCTGTTTTGTTTTTTTTTTAGTACCTAACTTTGGCTTTATCTAGTAAGCTAGAATCAGTTCTCATTCTCTCTCTCTTTTCTCTCTCTGTCTTTCTCTCTCTTTTCTCTCTCTCTCTCTCTCCACATATATGTTTCTCTCTCTATGCATACATACATTTTTATGGGGGAAAAAGGAATATAAATCTGGTACTATTTCATTTTTTACTGAGTTTTAAGATGGAATTTTAGGGCATTATTTTCCAAAGCAAGTATGAAATTTTATAGGCAAAAGATACAGGAACATACTGACAATTTTCTTTGGAAAAAATTGTCATATCTGAACTGGATAGATTTTGCAGTCCTATGAATAAGAATGTATTTTGCATGACAACTCTCATTTGCTGATGCAGTTCTAAATCTGATTTAAATCACTGACATTTTCATAGGCTGCTTGTATATTTATTGTCAAAAACAGTGAAAATACTGCAGGTGTGCATAATTGTATACATAGGAATAGGGCATGTGGCATTGTTTCTGCTATCATTTTCTCTATCAATTCAAAGTATGATTTTTTTTTTCCATTCACATCAGCTGGACAAAAAGGCAGTAAATGTCTTCATGTCTAAAACTCTTCTAGGAAGACTGACCTCCTTTGGTAGGGTGGAAGAGAGGGAGGTATAGGAAGGGTATGTCAAACAGCTGGTTGCTTCAGGCATTTTGATTTCTTACCATGGCTATCCCTGCATTATTGGGTTTAAAGGAGCCTATTTTAATTCATATTTTTCCTTCTTGTAGGAATCCGTGTCTAATTTTTTTTTCTCTTAGAACCAGTTTCAGTAATGGATTGGGGCATCGTCCTTCCTTCCTTCCTTCTTTTCTCTCTCTCTCTCTCTCTCTCTCTCTCTTTCTTTCTCTCTCCTTCTCCCCCCCTTCCCAATTTGTTCAGAAGGTATACTCACCCAAATTAAGAATCCTGCTCTGGAAGTACTGACTTGCTCTTTGGAAATCTGAGGAAGAAGGTAAATGATTAATAGCATTAGAGAGAGCATTGCCATTGGGTATCATGACACCATGTATCATGCCCGTAGTCGGTGCATGGTGATCACCAGGGGGGAAACGGTCTCATTCCAGAAGACAGGTTTGTGTTCCTATTTCCCCACCAAATTTGTTTTTATTTTACAGACCTAGTATGGCCTAGGAGTTTGAGTGGCTTCTAGCTAAAAGAGTAAAAAAACATTTCTGAGTTCATCCTTACACTCAGTATCCTACACAAGATGGTATAATCTTGTACCAGAATCTGATTACATCAACACTCACCCTTTTAAACTTCTTCTTTTGTCATCTTCACTGCAGAAACTGCCCTCAGGCTCTTGGACTTTCTGTTCATCTCTGTATCCTGCAAACATGTCTGCCCCCCAACTCCAGTCACTGAAAAGTGTCCCGGAATGTTCAGTATACAATGAAAGCGTTCATGTCATTTACTGAGATCAATAGAAACTGGCACAGATCCAAGGAAAAACACTGTAAGATGGACAGGTCAGAGAGGTCATGGGGAAAATAGAATTTGTCAGAGTAAAAGAGTATCCACAGTGAAAGAAGCTTCAGGCTTTTGTGCTGAGATTAGCAATGGTTAGTTTGGCTGTGAACTTTCTTTGAGGTATCTACTGCCATTTGTGTGTTTGATGTGTTCTCATATAACACTAGTGTTGGAGCATGTATGCTCCTTGCAAAGCACCAGAAATAAACCCTCTTGGAAGCCCTGATAAGCAGAAATGAACTCTTTGTCCTTTGGAAAATTCCACATTTCAAAATCTGACAACGAGTCCATATTTTGGGGATATGTATTTGGTTCATCCAAGGGAAAGAAGCAGTTCATTGAGAATGAGGCAAAAGTAAGGGAAGGTGGAGTAGATGAGGTGATGATATTTAAGGATTATCATTGGGGTCAATAGGTTCAGTGCCTGAAATAGTGAAAATTGCCTTAGGACAGGTCTCTGCATGCTCTGATGTAAAGAATGAAAGATGCCACAAGAAAATGACAAACTTGTTTTGTTTTTCCTTTGCAAAGATGTATTTGTAAGAATTTTTCTGATTTTTTTTTCTTAAAAATCAAGTTTAAACATATTTGAAGAAATCAGTAAAGTGTAACCCATGCTGGAGTGCTGAAATATCATTATCTGTGACTTGGTTTGACAGAAGTAAAGAGACATTTCTGGCTGTAACTACTTCTGTGGCAAAAATAAGTCACTAGCCTCTGGAATTCTCTTCTGTTTTTCAAAATACTCTGTTCTAATTTTGTATATTGAACTAACCTATTGTTACTGGACTTACTGAGATTTAGAATTAGGTCATTCAATGCTTTTTAGCATTACTCATCCCATTATATACCTATACATTTTTAATCCTGATTTGGGACATCTAGAAGGAATAATACTTTCCTAGAGATATACCTAATAGGAAATAGCGGTTCTTAACCTAAATGTATTCGAGTGCTTAAGAGATACAGGTCAGTACAACACAGGTCCACACACAGGTGTACCTTTGTTTCTCTACAATGGATGCTTTGTTTAAATATTTCCATGAATGAAAATTGGGGAACCAGAAAAACTGTGCTGGAAAGACACTGATTTGGGAATCATTGAATTAGCTCATTCTCATCAGAGCCTTCTACTCTTATAAAATTTTGAAAATCTTGTAATATCATAGTCTAGGTTAGGTGAAAACCTGGTATAGGAGAACTAGCTAATTTTTAGAACAAGATAAGTAACTGTGTTCATAGCTGCCTAACATTTTTTACATTTCAGTTGACATGTGCCAAATTAAATATTTTGTTTCTCTTGTCATTGGTCACAAATTAAGTCTTTTCAAGAGTGTAGTTTTGACTCTGCCAAAAAAAAAAGCCTATTTATTAAATTACTTGTTTTATTCACTAAGCAGTTGCTATGCATCATTAAACCTTAAGTCTGACTTGTATTTTAAGTGTTTCTTTGAATGTCCAAAAATGAGAGAAATTTCAGTAATGGCAGAGGATTTAATCTGTCTTTCTATGAAAGAGTCCAAAGTACTTTCACACATTCTTACACTATACTGCACCCATGCAAAGTAACTCTGGCACATGGAATTTTACTAGCCAAATGCAAGCCGATTCAAAGTTGGTTCAAAGTGTGGTCAAGTAGTAAAATGACAAAAAAGAGCTGGTAAGTGATTTTTCCTAATTGTTACTCTTCACTGGACAAAATTCCTTCATTTCACACCATTAGAACTTTTTTTGAAGCCAACTTCCACACTCCTGATGTGCAAAGACAAAAGATTAGAAATTACCATTCAGAAGTAGTAGCTTTCCCCTTTCCCCACCTTGGGGCTATGGTATGGCACTAGATCCTTAATATTTGTCACTTCTTAAAATACATAAAATCATGGAATCTCAGGGATGGAATGAACCTCAGAGGTCATTACTTCTCACTTTACCTAAAGAGGAATCTCTCTTCATTATGCCTTACAGTAGTGATTTAGCATCTGTTTAAAGAAATTCTGGGATATTTTACTACCTATCAAAGTAGCCCATTTCACTTCTATTCAGAACTAATCATTACAGAAAGTTTTAAATTATATAATAGGGGGACTAGACAATGAGGGCCCAGTCCTAAGGGCATATTCAGATTTCCCTTTCTTGATGGGTTGTACAGAGTGTTATACAGGGTATACAGATATTCCCTCCTTGGTTCCAGTCTACCACATGGGATTTTGGGGAGGCTCTTTCTCTCCATGATTGACTGAGTAGTTCAGTACTCTGTGATGATGAAAAGTCTTTTAATTTAGCTGATGAGCTGGAAGAACTAATAACTCAGGGAGTTCATATACAAAATGATGAAGATTTCTCACTTCTTTTCTTCCTGGTAGCAAGTGAGGCAAGAACTATTTTGAATTGTTGGATGAGAGGACAGTTGCTCTGTCTCCCAACTGGCTGCCATGTGGCTGTAGTGTCTCTGTTTCTTTTGAACTTTGGTCTTTTTTGATATAGATAACTGAGTATCCAGAGAAAGAATTGACACAGTTATGATATTGTGAACTTTCAATGTTTAGAAGAGCCATCAAAGGACATACTGGCAACCAGGATTAACAGAAAAGTCCACTGGAGGTGGTGGTAGCAGTTAGTGACTGACAATAGAAGAAACTTGTTCAAGAAGAGGTAGAAAGATAGTCACCAAAGGATAGAGGCAGCTTCAGAGATCATGATACCTCATGAACAAGAAAAATGCTGGATATGGACTCTAGAAAGATACCAATCCTTGGAATCCAGCAGAAGGGTTAGATGTACCTAAGGAGGATCTCATGAGGACTTCAGGAAGGGAGAAAAGATCTTGCAGGTCTAGGATTCATCTGCCCTTTAGTCACATCTATTCTATATCCATGTGCCTCACTATCATTGTTTGAACCCACTCTGTCCAGGGATCTTGTCTGTGTATAGGTAGAAAGCACTCTAATTTGGGAATTATGTTTTCTCACTACTGTTCCTGCTATACCTTCTCAGTAAATCTCTTCTCCAAATGCTAATAAAATTCACCTGGTTGATTCATAATGGGTAGCATATTAGATGGGGGCTCAGGAATTATAATGTTAGAAATCTTAGCAGGCCTCAGGGTTTCTTGTAGAGGGTAGTAGTAGTCAGCTGCTCTCTGGAAACCCAGTCTGCCAGCGTCAATGTATGTTGAGAGAGGGAGCCTAGAGGAGGATGTTATTCTTTTATCAAACAAGTCTGCTCTGAAACGTCTATCCATTGCTCCTATTTCTACTTTCTTGAGTCAAGTACAACAAGTCTAATTCCATTTCTACTTGACAACCCTTCAAGTATTTGGACAGTGTCAATGTTAGTTCAGTTCAATTCAGCAAACATTTATTAAGTGCTCACTGTATACCATGCACTGTACTTAGTGCTGGGGATATAAAAATATCAGTACCTACCCCTGAAGAGACTGCATTCTCCTGTCTCCCCTAGGTTTTCTTATCTCCAGGCTAAATATCTCTAATTCCTTCAACTGTTCACCATGTTGAATCCTCTTGCCATTCTAGTCATCCTTTTTTGGATATGCCTGCATTGTCAATGACCTTCCAATATTCTTATATTTGAGCAGTTTTTATTAGGTGTGTTCTTTACATGCGTCATCTATGTACTTTGGAGGTTTCTTTTTAAGTGGAGGCTGATGGAAAACAATAAAGCAGCCAGTTGAGTGTTTGTATTGTTGCTAAACAGAATTGATTCCAAATCTAAGTAGTTTTTGTAACGTACTCTGAAATGTGGAATTCCTCTAGGACAGAAATACTCTTTTGGGGAATTCTCTCACACAGTATATGCATAGCTTGTTTTGTCTGGGGACTGCTACTCAGAACCTTGCCATCTGCAGTGGGTGGCAACCAAGTCCCAGAGTCTCAAAGAATTCATCTGTTAATTTTCTTTCTTTCTCTGACTTGATGACACCATTGTGGTTTCTCCCTCTCCCTCTCCAATCAATAACATCTCATTTTCCGTTATTACATCTTAAGTATATTGCAGTGGTTTCAAGCTGTTGTACTTTGACTTTGGAAATGTGATGGCTGAAGAAATATGCCTGAAAAATAAAAGGAGTCTGGGGTCACCAAACAGTGGCTGTCATCCAGCTGAATAACCAAGGGAGAAGAGCAGTAACCTGAATGGAAGATGATTTTCAGAGAACCCTAGGTCTGGAGGAGATTAGAGATGCTTTCTAACCCAGTTTCCTGATTTTATAGATGAAGAAACTGATTTGTTGAGGGCCGTATCACAAGTTAGCTACAGAATTAGAACTCAAGTTCCTCGACTACTTGGCTAAGTCCTAAGTTCTTCTGGCTCCCATACTGCTTACTCTGGGATTTCTATGTGGTGGGATTTTAGAGATAGGCACAGGTCTCCTGATGTCCCTACTCCATTCCCCATCAGGAGAATTAGACTCTTTGATATTAACAATGGTTGTCAGTGCTTCTCCATGTTTTGGTTTCTGGCTTAGTTGTTATGATGGAGTCTTCTATTTGTCACAAGATTTATTTATGTAGAAAATTCATCTTAGGACTAATTTCAAGTCTGTGTTCATAAAGGATTTATGTTTGTCCTCATCATACTTTAATAATCATGGATCATAGATGGAAAGGACTTCAGAACCATCTAGCCCAATCTATTTATTTTACAGATGATGAAATGGGAGTCCTGGAAAGTAACATGACTTATGGGTAGTATGCATCAGAGGTAATAATCAAATCCAGGTGCTCTGATTCTAGAACCAGCCCATTCCACTGTGCTACACTGCCTTCCTAATAACAGGCTATATATAGATAAGCATACTTTTATTTTTTTAAAGTTTAGCTAATACAAATTTAACTCCTATCTATAGGATATTAGGTGTGAACAATTGTACAAATGCATTTTTTTCCCTTGGGGTCTTGTC
The DNA here is from genome assembly GCA_028627135.1 of Pseudochirops cupreus. Lineage (NCBI taxonomy): Eukaryota > Metazoa > Chordata > Mammalia > Diprotodontia > Pseudocheiridae > Pseudochirops > Pseudochirops cupreus. The sequence continues at coordinate 438,535,215 of CM053580.1, read as the reverse complement.
AATAACCTAGTTATAATTTCTTTTTTGGTGGGAATCCAGTGGGCAATGAGGCCTTCACCTTACCAACGTGTAGAGTTGTACAGTTTTGTAGCAGGAGTGAGACTATGAAGGACAATCATTTATTTTTTTGGGTGCTGCTTCTATAGATGGAGACCTAGACTTGGGAGAAGGAAGTTAGATAGGAAACACTGTTCTCAGACCTGGGGTCTGTAAATGTTCTTTAAACATATTTTGATAATTGAATTTCAGTGTGATTGATTTCCTTTGTAACCCTAGATATTTTATTTTGTGTATTTAAAAACATTCTGTGCAGGAGTCTTTAGACTTCATCAGATTCCCAAAGGGGTCATGACACGAAAGTGAGAAAAAAAACTTCTGCCCTGGAGTGACTTTTATAATTTCCTTCTATGTCTTCTGGATGAGTTAAGGAATAGTCGGAATAGTTTGAGAGGCCATAGCTTGATTCTGACCTTTTAATAAATGAAAATTTAAAGTAGTTGGGGAGGTGGTTCTCATAGACATGGGTCAGTACTCACCTGGCTTACTAGAGAGAATTTGGAGAAATTCTACTAAATTGTGAAAAGTGAGCCATATATGTGGAATGAGCAAAGGGAATGGAGTCCATAGAGTTGGCAAAGGTCTAGAGAGGTATCTGGGACATCAGTCAATTTATTAAGAACCTACTATATGATAAGCATGTAGCTATACTTGGGAATATCAAAATAAAGAATAAAATAAAAATGGAGAGCATTGGTCTGATTGAATGCATGAATGAAGCCTTTATTAAATGTTTGCCATGTGCAAAATGCTGGGGATGCAAATAGCGAAGAAAGATCCTCCTTTCAAGGAGCTCACATTCTAATGGGGGAGACGACACATATGGAGAGTTTTGACTGCAAGTCAGTTGGAAAGGTCCCATGGTCCTTGGAGTGGGACTACAAAACAGATGGTAATGCTTCTTCTTTAGTGCCATTTTCACTGATAAAATCCTATCAGTTTCTGATGTTGCACCATTTGACAGAGCCAGACGCTGTGGTGGCAAGAAGTTCCTTCTCTGGGTTTTCAATAGATGTGGCTGGAGCACCTGCAGAAGCAGTTGCCAGTTTGTATCTCCACGGGGTTTGTTTCTCAAGATAATTAGGCAGGTACTGGGCTGGAAGCTTTCTTGCTCCCGGGCTCTTGGGTTCAGGGTCCTGCACTGTCTCTATCCCAGTCCAAGGGGAGATTGTGGTCAAGGTGGTGGTGGGTGGTGGTTTGACTTGCACATGCTGTTTCCTTTCTCTCCTTCAGGGTTCCTTGCTGCTTTAGCGCGGTGGATTTCCCTGTTATGAGGATGGCAGTTGGGTGGCAGTTGATGGAAATGGTTGGTCCCTTCACTTCCTTGGATGGATGACTCTGAGGGCTTAGCTGGAAGCAGGGCCAGTGCTCTAGAGAGGGAGGAGTTCTGCTACTCCCAAGGCTTCTTGTACTCATTTCTTTTTTGGTGGTATTTGTTTAGCAGTTGTTGGTGATGAGGAAGGCGGGCCCCTTCTCCGCAATGATTTCTCTCCTTATTGAGTCTGCAGCAGCTGGGCAGGAAGCAGATCTAGTTTTTTGGGGGGCATTATTATTCCCAAGGTTCTTGGCCTTAGGGTCCTGGTCCCTGTCTCCATCTGGGTCTAAGGGAGATGGGGGTCAAGGTGTTAGTGATGGATAATCACCTGGCATATGATTCCTCCCATCTCTTCCTCAGGGAGTCCTGCTGTTTCAGCTAAATTGACTTGCCTGTGAGTGTAAGTCAGAGGGTATCAATACTGGGACTATTACCAGATTGACAGACAGCTCATCTTATATATCCAATGCCAGCACCAACTCATGAAATAGTATGGGAATGGAAGACTGAGATGGTAGGAACATGTAGAACTTTTACCAGTTGTCAAGGCAACAGGGGAGGAGGAACCTTGAGTTTTGGTGTTCTGAGAAGACAGTGTGGTTGGCAGAATGGGGGAATGGTGGCAGAAAAGATGTAGACATAGAAGTTACCTTCCTGGTAGGGCAGAGAGCAACATTAAAGGAGTGTAGCAAACAGTGATGCCACTCACAGAGCCCTAAAGAAAGGAAATATCCCATGTAGGACCATGAAAATTCATGTTGTGGAATTGGAAGGGTACCGCAGAGTACTGGCACAAAATGCATAGTTTTAAAAATGTGTTTTCCTCTTTTAATAAAGAAAGCTTTATTGGTGTCTTTGAACTTTCAGTCCCTCTTGCCTAGAATGCATGCACTGACTATCTACCCTCCTGATGCACTTCCCCTCTTCCCTTGTAATTTCTGGATTCCCTCGCTTCCTTTAAGACAGATCAAATCCCACCATTTTCAGGAGGTCTTTACCCATTCTGCTAGTTCAGGGGTGGGGAACCTCAAGGCCACATGTGACCCTCTAGGTCCTTAAGTGTGGCCCTTTGCCTGAATCCAAACTTGGATTTGTTCTGTGAAGTTTGGATTTGGTCAAAGGGCCACGTGGCTTCGAGGCTGCAGGTTCCCCACCCCTGCCCTGGCTGCTGAGGTCTTCCCTCTGAGGTTATCTTCCTTTTACACTGTATTATACACAACGTTATTTACAGTTTCATTTCCATCTCATAACATGAGCTCCTTGAGGGGAGGGACCATGTTTTTGCCTGCACAGCACATAGCACACATGAATCACTTAATAATTTTTATTGTGTACTTACTGATTAATGTAAGTACCTTTTGAGTAGGGATAGTTTCTTCCTTTGTACTTGTCTACCCAGGACCTAGCACACAGTGTCTGGCACAGAGTGGGTGCTTAACAAATATTTGTTGGTTGCTTTATATTAAATTTGCCAGTGTGATGATAGATGTTCAGTTAAAAGATTTTTTGAATTTTCTTCGTGAAAGCTTGAGCCAAGAGAGTCTTGTTATTCTTTCTTCCCCAAACCAAGCACCCTTTGCACTATGAGTATCTCTGACAAAGATTATATTTGAATAATGTCTAATCTACTTAGCCTGGCATTCAAGTCATGACAAAATTTCCCCTCATCTATCTCTGTCTTCCATTGTGTCTCTATTATGTCTGCTTTGGGCAGATCTCTATTCAAGATTATCTCACCCACTCATTGTAACATGTGCGCTGCACATTGCCACCTCCAGTACTTTCCTTATGCCATTTCCTTTGTTTGGAATGTCTTCTTCTATTCCTTTTGATATAATTTCTACCCTTCCTTCAAGGGCCACTTCAATTTCTACCTTTGTGGTTCTTTCTTCAACTACTCTGACCTTTAGTAATTTCTCCCTCCTCTGAACTCCAGTAGCATTGTGGGTAAAGGAAGCCCTAATTTAAAATGTTACCTAGGCTACTGGAGGAGGTGGAGAACAGAGAGGAATGGAAGCAAGGGAGATGTTATCTAGTATGTGGGGATAATAGAAAAGGCAGTAATTATTTGTTTTCTATGACAGCAAGAAGGGGAAAACTCGTGGCTTGGATTCATTTAAGTATAAAAACCTCTAGGAGTTTTTTATTCATTTTTCTCAGTTACCAAATTTTCCAGCTAATGACATTGAAATAAAGGAGGTTATATTATTTTGATGTATGTGTGGAGTGTCTTTTGTGGTATATATTCTATTGTGCAATCTGTAGCACTGCCTTTTATCTGCCAAAGGTTTCATGTGCTTTACCCCCTTTTCTTTTGCTTTTGCTCATTTTTCAATTTTTTACACTTCAGCTTGGGTGAGACATAGATGTATGCTAATTATGTAATATTCACAATCTTAAGTGGAAATGTTAAGTATTGAAGTCATTTTCCTTCTATACCAGCTGTTATCATATTTTAGAATCCTTTGTCCTTGCACAAAAGGTGGCCTGTTTGTAAGTATTTCATGTAATTGCTGAGGGATGGCGTGGGGTTTTTAGGGACCAGTTTTTCAGGGTTGGGAAAGAGAGACCTGGAGGTCAGTTTATTGGTTTCTCCTCAAAAGACTAGGAAGGATGAGAGAATTCTCTGGGTAAATACATATTTTCTCTGCACTCTCTCTTAACATTTACCTTTCCCCCTACCTCTCAAAGACATGAAACAGAAATCTGGAATCAAGGAAGTGACAGAAAGATGACGTATATCTGGATGCCAGCCTGTATGAGTGTGCATGCTTTGTGCCAAAACATACACACACACACACATACACACATTCACATTGACTATGAAATCTTGAGATTCTTACAAATTTAAGCCTCGAATCACCAATAATGTGAAACTGCAGCCAGCTTCTTCTTGATTATGGTGACCACAGTCATTTTTTGAGAGGGAGATAGTGTTTGGATGCTACTGACCAATTTATTCTTCTACCATTTTGATACAGAGAGCATAGAGGAGATTCAAAGCTTTGTACATTTCGTGGCAACACCTAAAACTGTTAATATAAAATCTACCTTCAGCACATGACTTCATCTCCCTTAGATGGTTTCTTCAGCTGTAAAATGAGGGGACTGAACTGAGGATTCATCCAATTTCATCATTCTTTGGTTCCCTCCATGGACAGAACCACAAAATCACAGAATTTGAAGAACCTCAATGGCCATCTGTAGTGCTAGTGCAGTATTTACAGTATTGACCATGACTTATTAATATTCCTGCATGGTGCTTGATCACAAAAAAAGCAGATTCTCCACATAGAACAGAAGTGAAACATTTATTCAGACACCAGAAAACCAAATTCCAACACCAGTGAGCTGAATCCATCATGGTAGCAAAGAAATTTGTGCAGCATGATGTAATAGAGAGCCATGCCATCCTTTAGCTTTCCCACAAACCAACACAAGCCTAGCTATCCCAGCAGGTAACAAAAAACCCAACTTTTAATCAGGAGCCTATCTGATTCCTTGCCATAACTTCCTCTCTCTCCCACCGTCTAGCTTCTCTGACTCCCAGCTTCCTGTGGGCTCTGTTCCCTCTTCAGCAAACTCCTCCCACCACAGGCTCCAGATGACTACTCAGTCTGTTAGGGGGCAGAGTTTATTTTCAAAGCAGGGAAGGTCTTCAAACCCCCTTAGGCTTATTAAGGGGCAGGGAAGATCTTCAAGTTCCCATTCCCTTTACAGCATCTAATCTAACTTACTCCTTAAAGAATCCCTGTAGTAACAAAGCTTACAAGTGGTTCCCTAGCTTCTGCTTGAAGACTCCTAATGAGGGTGAACTCATTACTTCCTGGGACAGTCCATTCCATGTTAGGTTAGCTCTAATCATTCAAAAGATTTTCCTAATGTGAGTTGCCCATTGCTCCTGTTTCTGTCCTGTGGGGACTAAACAGAAAAATAATCTAATCCTTCTTGTACATGTTAGATCTTCACAAACATGAAGACAACTATTGTGGTCCCCTGGGTTTCCTCTGCTCCAGGCCAATTGTCCTCATATAACTGATTCTTATTAGTTTCAAGGCCCTTCATCATCCTGGTTGCCCCATTGTGGATGCTTTCTAGCTCATTGGTCCTTCTTAAACTGTGTATAAACACATTAATGCAATATTCCAGATGTGGTCTGACTAGGGAAGACTATATATAAAGGGATGAATACCTTTTTATTCCTGAAAGTTAGGTCTTTCTTAGTAAAAATCCAAGACTGAATTAGTTTCTTTTTGGCTGCCATATGACATTAATGACTCATATTGAGATTGCAGTACACTAAAATCATCAGCTCTTTTTCAGACAAACTGCTATCTAACTATGGCTATGAGGCAGCTGATGGTGGGATAGAGTACTGTCTCTGGAGTAAGGAAAACTTGAGTTCAAATCTAGCCTCAAACACTTTACTGGCTGTGTGATCCTGGGCAACTCACAACTTTTACCTTATTTTCTCAACTATAAAATGGGGATGATAATAGCACCCACCTTTCAGGACTGTTGTGAGGATCAAATGAGGCAATATTTGTTTTTGTTTTTTTTTTTTAATTTTTTTTATTTACTCATTTACTTTTAATTTACAAGATTCTGTTCTATAATCACTTGAGTTTCAGATTTTCTCCCATCCCTT